>VDFB02271358.1:1110080740-1110118590 GCA_007258455.2 Sequoia sempervirens | reverse complement strand
TCATTTAACCTCCGATCTAGAGCATGCGACCGATCCCATCATAACTGACTTTTCCTTCACGCCCTCTTCTTCTGGCCTTGCTCACCAATCGTCCCCCTCGGTCTCTTGTCCCTTTCAGTCCTCTCACCGCATCAATTCTTCCAACCTCCCCCATATCC
Organism: Sequoia sempervirens; assembly: GCA_007258455.2. NCBI lineage: Eukaryota > Viridiplantae > Streptophyta > Pinopsida > Cupressales > Cupressaceae > Sequoia > Sequoia sempervirens. Next base: position 1,110,118,432 of record VDFB02271358.1, on the reverse strand, counting down.
CGGGGGTTCTTGCGCAGCCTAGCGCCCCCTCCATCCTAGCGCGTGATTGTAAGAAAAATAAAAGCCTCCAAACCGTACATGACTGGGAAAACAAGTTGGTTATCAACCTATCTGATACTCCTATTTGTCCTCTTGTTTTTAACTTTCTAAAAAGAGGTTTGGGCTACGCTATCTCCCCTCACCGCATTCCCTTCACAGATTTTCTCATTGAAATAGAAAAGGCCATCCAATCTCTCACTAATGGGGCTTCCGAAGAAATTCGTCAAGATTGCGCTGTGGCCCTTCGACATGCTAAACCCCCCAAGCGCAATATTCCTAGATCCGAGTTGCTGGCCTTCAAAAGCCTTATGAGCAATTCTGACTTGATTATTTCTCGGGCTGATAAAGGCAATGCAACTGTGATCATGAACAAGCGGGATTACGTGTCTAAGATGCAACTCCTCTTATCGGACTCTAACAGCTACAAAATCTTGGATTCCAATCCTATCTCCAAATTAATCAAAAAAGTTAAAGCTGCCATTTCTGAGTCATCTTTTGATGATAACACCAAAAAATGGCTTTACCCATCCAAAGAAGTAACCCCTCGCATCTATGGGGCTCCAAAAATCCATAAAGCGGGCACCCCCCTCAGACCCATCGTTGATACCATTAATTCTCCTACCTACCGTTTGGCAACCCATCTTGCCAAACTTATCTCACCCCTCATCGGTAAATCAAACTCCTTTGTTAAAAACTCATCCCATTTTGTTGATTTCATCAAAGATAAGAAACTAGACAATAATGACATTTTGGTTAGCTTTGATGTTATCTCCCTCTTCACCAAAGTCCCCTTACATGACTCAATTGAGCTTATCAAGCAAAAAACAAGCCATGAAATTGCTTCCTTAGTTGAGTTATGTCTCAGATCTACCTTCTTTTCCTTCCAAGGTGTTATCTATGAACAAGTAGATGGGGTTGCCATGGGCTCCCCTCTCTCTCCCATCGTGGCCAACCTCTACATGGAACACTTTGAAGACATCGCCCTCCACTCGTTTCCCCTCAAACCCAAGTGGTGGAAACGCTATGTAGATGACACCAATATTTGTTGGTCTCATGGTCTTAACAAATTGGAAGAATTCCATTCCCATCTAAACAACATTTCTCCTCACATCTCTTTCACCAAGGAAATTGAATCAGACAACCAACTTTCTTTCCTTGATATTCTTCTCATCAAGAAACCAGATGGTTCTTTATCTCGCTCGGTCTTTCGAAAATCGACCCACACTGACCTTTACCTTCACTCTTCCTCTCACCATCACCCATGCCAAAAATCTGGGGTCCTCAAATCCCTAGCACATAGAGCTTTTGTAATTTGTGACAATGAGCACCTAGACCAAGAATTGGCCCACCTCACCCATGTCTTCTCATTAAATGGTTACAAAAGAAAACAAATCAACAGAGTAATCTACCAAGCCAAAACGAGGCTCACCCTCCAACCATCAACTCCCCGCCCCCCTTCCGTTCCCTTAGCCACCCTCCCCTATGTCGAGGGTGTCTCGCAAAAAATTTCCAAAATCCTCCTCAAAAAAGGCATCAATTGCACTTTCAAGCCCATCTTCACTGTTAGAAATCACATTCCTTCCCGAAAAGACCCCCAAGATCATTTCCTCAAACCCGGTGTCTATAAAGTGTCATGTTCCTGTGGTATCCCCTACATTGGAGAAACAGGACGATCCATCAACACAAGAATCAAAGAACATTGTGCTGACATAAGACATGAACGCATCTCCAAATCCGCTCTAGCTGAACACTCCTCCAAGACAAAGCATCACATCGCCTTAGAAGACACCAAAATCTTGTTCAATGAAGATAACTTCTTCAAGAGAAAACTCAAAGAGGCCATTGAAATTAACAATCACCCCTCCAACCTTAATCGGGATGGAGGTTGGGATTTGAGTCACTCTTGGAAACCCCTTCTCAATAACCTCAATGCCCTCTCTCTTGATCTATCGTAATCCCCTTTCTGCTGTCTTTCTTAGCAACCCCTGCCATGTCACCCCCTTTCTCGTTTTTTCCCCTTCCTCTACTCGTTCGAGTTTTCTGGTCTTCTCTCCCTCCTCCTCTTCCCTTTCTTTGTTGTCCCCTCTTTTCTCTGCCTTGTTCCTCCCCCTTTCCTTCCCTTCCTTATTTTTCCTTGCCCTTATCCTTCTCTTAGTTTCATCTTTCTCCTATTGATCTCTTATTCTCGTTTCCTTTTTTCTTGTTTATTTTGGGTTTCCTTTTTATTTATTTAATTTATAATCTTTATTATATTTAATTTATATAATATTTATATTTATATTATATTTAATTTATAATGTTTATTATATTTAATAATTTATATCTATTTAATAATTATTTATATAATGTTTAATTTATAATGTTTATTATTTTTGTATAACATTATTTATATATCGAATTTATATTGTTTATTATATTTTATTTTATACAATAGTATATTAAATATTATATTTTTATTAATATTATATCTTTCCTCCTATTGATCTCTTTTTCTCGTTTCCTTTTTCTTGTTTATATTGGGTCTCCTTTTTATTATTTAATTTATATTTTTTATTATATTTAATTTATATAATATTTATATTTTTATTATATTTAATTTACAATGTTTATTATATTTAATAATTTATATCTATTTAAGAATTATTTATATAATGTTTAATTTATAATGTTTATTATATTTGTATAACCTTATTTATATATTTAATTTAATGTTTATTATATTTTAATTTATATTATACAATAGTATATTTTTATTATATTTAATTTATATAATATTTTTATTTTTATTTTTATTATATTTAATTTTAATGTTTATTATATTTAATAATTTATATCTATTTAATAATTATTTATATAATGTTTAATTTATATTGTTTAATTTATATTATACAATTTATAGTGTATAGTGTTTATTTATTATAATGTAATAGTTTAGTGTTTTCTATCCCTTGCTTGTTTTGTTATTTTTTTCGGCTCTTCTTTAGGTTTGTTTTTTATGTTTCTTTCTTTTTGTTTAATGCCTTCTTCGAATGCCTTCCTTTCCATCTATTATTTGTACCTTATTTTATTATTGTATTGATTTAGTTGTTAGAATTCATGACTTTATTTTTCTTTTTGGTATTGTTTATCGGCTCTTTTCTTCTTGTATTGGATGTTTCATTTGTTCCCTTTGTGTTCTTTATCTTATTGTGTCCTTTCAATCTCTTTTTATAATTGTTGCCTCCTATTAATTTTCTCTCAATTTTGTTTTTTTCACTTTTTGTTTTTTCTTATTCTTTTCTTTAACTTTAGGGTTCTTATGTCCTTTGTTAAATTAATTAATTTTCTGCTTTGCAATTTCTCCAATTTTTTTTTTCTCCTCCCTTTGTCTTTCTTATCTCTTTGGATTGAGTGCATGTCATCCTCCCCTCACCACCTTTCCCCTATTTATATACAAGTCTGCTATCTATTCTTCACTTCTCTCTATCTGCTAATCATCCTAATGATGGATCATGGAGTATGATCCGAAACGTTGATGAAAAAAACAACACACAGTTTAATCTAGAAATCTCGACTACTTATAATTTATTTAATTTGACAAGAAAGATAAGGTTAATTAGTAACATAATTAAATAAAAAGCGTTTATTTAATTAATCAGATAGAATAAAGAAAAGTGTGAATTAATTAAATAATTAAGATTATTCAATTAATAGAAGAATTAAAGTTAAAGTGAATAATTATATAATTGACATTATTTAATCATGACCATGAAGAATACAAATGAGCGAAGAATATTAAAGTCGCAGTTTAAACCAGACTGAAGGTGTACATTTGCCCCTCTTTGATACAATGTCATTTCGGCAAAGAAAATTGATAAAAATATGCCCCATTAATGCCCCAATGTAAAATAGGTGAAGGTATGCCCCCTCTAGAAAATTGACAAATTTTTGAAAAATTTCAAAAAAAATAAAAAATAATCCAAATTAGTCCATTGGATACCGTAAATGGAGTTGACAAAATTGAGTTTGGAAATGTTAGGGACGGTTACGGGTTGATTAAAATTGGAAGTTAATGCGGCCAGTAGGAAGGAATGCCACCAAAACCCTAAGTATATATAGAAATTGGGGTAAAAACCAAGTCATTTTCACCCACTCAGCTTTAAAATTGAGATTTTGCTTTGCACCCACAGCGACGATGTCTCCTATTCCGAACACTCACCATCACGCATACAGGATCTGGACCTTCAGGCGGCCAATCGATGCGGACCCCCTAGTATGTATCCCAAACTTGACTTTTGAAATTTTAATTTGCACATATTTTGAGGCATTTAATTTGAATTTTATGTATGCGTCATTGTATTAAAACGCCGCATGTGCATGCGCAAATGACGCATTTGCATGCGGATCAACACATATGCAAAAACACACAGGTAGATTAGCGTAGATGTTATGCGGTTCGACACATTTGTAATTTAGTTAACTGCATTTGACAAAAATCAATGCATTTGCATTTTAGTTCACCGGAAATGTTTTATTTGCATCGCATTTGCATTTTCTTCGACGCATTGGCATTTGACTTACGTAGTTGCACATAATAATGATTTTTGCTGACGCATTTGTGATTATGCTCGCATATGCTTAGTAAAGTTACACATTTGACAAAGAGTGACACATTTGTGTAATTAAATGATGCATTTGATTTGTATGCACCGCATATGTAAAATAATGACGTATGTGCTAAAAAATGACGCATTTGCAAAATAATGATGCATTTGAATAACAGTTAATTTAGTCATTTTGCACTAGGATAGATGTTTGATGCTGACATGAGGCATGTTTAATGCCATTGCAAGTCATGTTGGATAGTGTATACATGCGAGAGTCGAGATCGACGACTTTTCACTTCAAAGATAGTTTGTGGAGTGCAGAGCAATGGTTTCTATGGCACCTAGGTCTACTACACATGACAGACATGCCCCAGATTCGAGCGAATCAGGGTTTACTTACAACATTGTGTGAGCGGTGGCACTCGAAGACGTCATCCTTTCACCTGCCTACTAAAGAGGCCACAATTATGCTGGAGGATGTGTACAGGATCCTCAGACTTCCGATCAAAGGCACACAGGTGAGCTATGATACCCAGAGGGGTATTGCCAAGATGTGTCGATACTACCCACATGCGGATGTCAGATAGCTAGGGTTTGACCATTATGAGATTAAATGGTGCGTACTAGCGCAAAGGTATAGGCAGTTGGACTACCTATTATGCACACCGATAGGTGGGATAGTACTTCCTGATTGTCAATGTCATGGATTTCCTGTGGGGTGGGGGGAGATGTTAGTAGGGATGGTAGAGATATAAGAGGTATATGCTTGGGGTCCCTGTCTGCTTGGGATGTTGTACTTTCACTTACATGATATTGCCTACCAAGAGGCACAGTCCATGAGTTGTGGTACCACACTCCTGATGGTATGGGCGTGAGAACACATTGCAATATTCCAGCCACCGGTGACAGTAGATGTACCACACAGAGCCCCCTACACCTTACGTTATGCAGGGGCGAACACTCAGCACCACATAGGAGACACAGGATACTTGAGGCATGCCATAGATACGATGGTGTAGTTTACATGGAGGCCATACTTGGGATGCGCAGACTGGTCCGATGAGGATGAGAACCTTCCTTTTTGCCGAAAGATACAATATTTGATTGGGTGGACAGTGTCACATGTCCACATAATAGAGCGTCACTTTCCAGATCGTGTCCTACAACAATTTGGTGAGATACAGGACGTGTCAAGAGGATGGGATGAGTTCACGAGGTCATCGCGAGAGGTCCCCCTATGGGGTCTAGAGATTCCAGTGGCTACAGCCGACGCAGACATCGATGCGTTGTAGGCAGTCCCTTGGGGTTGGAGAGATGGTCCAACAGACCTAGGTACCACAGAGGAGTATGATCAATGGTGGGCCATGCATAGGTTGATTCCCTTGACAGATCCAGATCAACTAGCGCCAGTAGAGCAGCGAGGGACAGAACCATGAGGCAGGCGTGGTAGAGGTAGAGGTTAGGGAGGTAGAGGAGGTCGTGGTGATGATGGAGATGATGGCAGAGGTGGTCAACGAGGTGGCAGGAGAGGTAGAAGTGGACGGAGGGGATGATGGCCACCATTATCACTGGTTCAGGAGGAGGGACGGGGAGAGGAGGATGTGGCCATGCCAGATATAGGCAGAGGTGGGGAGGAGGTTCACGTAGAGGTTGGTAGAGAGGAGGAGCATCCCAGAGAGGCGGTCATTCTAGATGTTCCCACAGAGGAGGAGGCAGAGCGAGAGGAGGCAGAGATTGATGCCCTGGGGTTGCTGGGTGCCTACCAGGAGGACGATGAGGAGGATGATGATCATGAGAGAGAGATTTGAGACTAGATTTTGGAGGAGTTGGACGAGGAGGAGGATGGGGTAGCGAGGGCCAGGCAAGATGTAACAGGGGTAGTGGATCCCGATGTAGATACATTGCATGCTCAGGTTGCATCCTTGGAGGAGTAGATGAGAGTCCTGATGTCCGAGAGGGATGAGTATTGAATGGAGAGGGACAGAGTGGTGATGGACAGGGATCAGGCCATAGCTCAAAGATAGGAGATTGAGCAGAGATTTATAGAGCTCAGAGCTTTATGTACTGGACCATTAGTTGCCTTTGCCAGAGAGTTAGTCAAAGTTGGGGAGAGAGAGACTTATTACCATGATTTATATGAGGCAGAGATTCCTCCAGAGAGACAGGCTCCTAGATTCTCACAGGCATGTAGCAGCAGGTCACAGACCAGGACCCACACTAGGACAGTTAGCACAGAGGGTGTGGAGTAGCCACGCAGAGCAGGTCCGTATGACAGGCCTCCCTCAGCTCACAGGTCATCAGTTCATGACATCATTCATCCACGCACTCCAGCCATGATAGCAGTGGCAATTTAGGATAGGGATTCTTCTTGATATGCCTCAAGACATTGTATTATGATTCTATAGCCTACGGGCTTCCATGTATTATTGATACATTATGACATTGTGTTGTGACACTGTTGAGCGATATATATATATATATATATATATATATATATATATATATATATATATATATATGATCTTGGCAGCGATTCCCATGATATGCATTTCTATGTAGTGATTATGTAGTCTTTATTTATACATGTGATGTTTATATTATATGCCTATGTGATGGATGATCATATTTATTTTATGATGTTTATGCAGCTAATGATATAAAGTTGATTCTATATGATGTATGCAATTTATAATTATGAGATGTAATATGATGTCATATGTACAATGCATGCTACCTATGATGCTATACAAATGTAATGTGATGCATGTATTAACATTTTTTTTGTACATGGAATGCTTATGATATGTATTGTATGATGATAAATGTCCATTATGTCATTATTTCCTAAATATGATAAATGCCTAGATGTATGCATTTTTCTAACATGTATGTGTATGCAGGATGACTTGTATTGTTGTGTGTCATAGGAATCCATCATAATGCAAGAAAGAAGAATTGTTAGTGTGGAAAGAAAGATTGAGAAATAACGAAAGAGATGCGATAGATGTTAGTATTAGCAATCTTTGATGTTTCGTTGTATCACAAAAGGTATTGCACTTTATCATCATTGGGCAGGACTAATACAAATGGAGACAAACACCATGATATGACATAGATCAAGGTGTGCAAGGTCATCCACTTGCTAACAACAGACAGTCACAGAAAAGGATTGTCATTAACTCATACTAAGGGTACAAGTTGCCTTAGTCTTTTTGTCAAGACAAACCACAGACAACAAACAAAAGAAAAGACGGGTCATGAGACATCATCGCTCCTCTAAATCCTTCATGGGACATCCTTGAGGAAACTAGTAACATGACTCAAAATCAAATTTAAAAGATAGTTGACAGACAATAGTCAAAGAAAATAGAATTCTGATACATCGTTGCTTCTCTAAATCCCTCATGGGACATCCTTGAGAAAGCTAGTAACATAATCCCTAAGCATCAATTCAAGATAAATGATAAGATAAATAAGCCATAAAGTCAAAAATCCAATAAAATATTTTCCAAAACTTGATCTGTTTGTTTAATTTGTTTTGATTGATAAAAGGAATGATTTGATAGTGCCTGATTTCAGGAGATGCACATATCGGATAAGACTTTGAGTCTAGTTTCGATGTTATGACTATTTGTATAAGGCATGAAAAAGCCTGGTTTCATAAAGACATGTATCGTATAAGACATTGAGTCAGATGTCGTTGATGTGATAACCTATGTAAGGCTATGTTTGATTGTTTGACCATGTCAATTATGCAGGAAGGACTCATCCTGTATAAGACATAGATGTTTTGTTGGTATCAATACTCATGAAGGACTCATCCTGAATAAGACAAAGATTGATTGTTTTGATTGTTTTGTTTGGAAATTTGTTTGATTTGACTTAGAGACATTTCTGACTTGTTCACCAGATTAATGCATGACTTGATATGATGTGTTGACAATGGACTGTGTGTGATGAAAAACCCTAAAGGACTGACCTAGTGTGGCCTCGGGGGCTCGTCAATTGATGGCCTTACCTAAGTTATACACGCAGAGACCTCGTAGTTCAACTGGACTTTGACGAACAAGACTAAAAATAAATAGAAGACATGTGTGAAAGTGAATGTGACAAACCCTAATGGATTGACCTAGTGCGGCCTCTGGGCCCATCGATTGATGGCCTTGCCTATGTTATACACGCAGAGACCTCATAGTTCGACACCCACCAATGACCTTGTCATACAGACATATGGATTGAATCATGATTTTATACGTAACCTAAATGGACCAACCTAATGCCTCACATTGACAAATGGCCTTGCCTACGCCCAAATAATGAGGCAACGTAGTTCGACAAACGACAAAGACTGACAAGTGTGATTGACTTTGACTCTGTTTTTGGATTTTCGAAATGGTTTTGATTTTTTTGTCTTTTGGAAGTTTTTTGATGTTTTTGTGTTTTCTCAGGTCATTTTGTGATGCTTGTGGATTTTTCTATGGTTTTACGTCTTCAACACAACCAATGGAAGAATCAATATGACACGCGTCAAGTGTTTTCCCCCAGTCGAGTATAAGACCAATTGATTATGAATAATATAAAATGAGGGGTATGAAATGCGCTCGATGTCAATCGTTCCAAGATATGGGAAAGACTACCACCTATTATGAATGGTATATGCAAGCGATGGATACGAAAGACAAGGGGTATGTACAGGGATAGGTAGTATGTACAAGGATAGAGTGTATGTACAGGGAAGGTAGATTAGAATAATAGTAGACAAAGGAGCAAAGTCAACTACACATGGCACCTGTTTGCCAGGTTTTCACCATGGAACCTATCCAAAGCGCCACCAAAGTGGTTTTCACTATTGGACAAATAATTTGTCTTTACTATTTTCTTGATTATCTTATTTTTTTGGTGTTACCAAGATGCCTGTTTGCCAGGTTTTCGCCTTGGTAACGATTTTTATGATTTTATGATTTTTTATATTTTTTTGCTAATTAAGACAAGGCTCTCAAAAGCTATGCGTAGAACTTCTTCAGATCCAGACTATTGATTGGCGATAACAATGGTTCCCCTTCAGGAGTAGAGAGTTGGTATGCTCCTGATCCAAAAGCTTCTGTAACAATATAAGGTCCTAACCAGTTTGGTTCAAACTTTCCTGGTTTGTCTCTTTCTGCTTGATTCTTTGGGTTCTCCATTAAAACCAGGTCACTAATGTCAAAGTTTTTGTTCAAGAACTTCCTGTTATAGCTATGACAAAGGTGATTCTGATATGCTTGGAGATGGTCTAATGCCTTCTGTCTTCGCTCATCTAGGAATTCTAGCTCATGGAGTCTCAAGACTCGGTACTCTTCATCATCAATGTGGCCTTTCAAGGATACCCTTAGGGAAGGAATCTCAACCTCAATAGGAAGAATAGCTTCAGAACCAAAGACTAGTGAATATGGAGTGGTACTAGTGGGAGTACGGATACTTGTGTGCTAAGCCCATAAGGTAGGGTTAAGCTATAAATGCCAGTCACAACCAGCATCATTGACATTCTTCTTGAGGATTCTAATGATGGTTTTGTTAGATGCCTCTGCTTGGCCGTTACCTTGTGGGTAGTATGGAGTGGAAAAGTGATGTTGAATATGAAATTCATCACATAGATGGTGGACTTCTTGATTCTTAAATGGGCAGCCATTATCAGTGATTATGGACTGAGGGACACCATACCGATAGATGATATAGTTCAGGATAAATTTAGAAATTTGTGTGCTGGTAATGTATGTCATAGGAATGGCTTCAATCCACTTCGTAAAATACTCAGTGGCAGTGATAATGAATTTGTGTCCATTAGATGATGTGGGGTGGATCTTACCTATAAGTTTGAGTCCCCATTGGGAAAAGGGCCATGGTGGTGTTATAGGATGGAGCTCTTGTGTTGGCACATGTATCAAGTCTCCATGAACTTGGCATTGGTGGCATTTCATTACAAAGACATATGAGTCTTTTTCCATAGTAGGCCAGTAATAACCCAGTCTCATAATCTTTTTGGCTAAAAGTAGGACCGCTAGAATGGGAACCACATATACCCTCATGCACCCCACGCAAGGTTGCCCGTGCTTCAAGGGTGCATTTTTCTCAATTTCTGTTGCACTGGTTTGGCACCTGGTTGTAAGGGAAAATGATGTAGAACAAGTTCAAGATCCAACCCTGACATGTCTGCATATGACCAGGAAAAATTTATCTGTCTTTGTGCAAAGAAGTTTAGGAACTCTGGCTACTCTTTTGTTGTCAATGACGCTGCAAAATAAACTAGTTGAGGATTCTCTTTTGTGCCTATGTTGACTTCTACCGATTCTTCCATGAGCATGGGTGACTTTTCCTGTGCAACAGGGAGAATTTTCAAACCTCCATCCTTAGGTGCCTCGGAGAGGTTTTCACCTTCGAATGCGTCCTTTCTTTTTACTTTTTCATTGTCTAAAGGTGCCTTTTGGTTTTCACCTAGAGACTCATCCTTTTTATCTTGTTTATTCTTTTTCTCATTTTTACGATTGGAGGGTTGAACAGATTCCCCAAAGTATGCTTTTTTGTCCAAGTCAATGGTAAAACTAGCCTTATGATCACCATTAGGTATGCCTTCTCGTAATCCCAGGAACTTAGCAATTGCTTCGTCATTCTTAAAAATGTCTAAGACAGGTGTGTCTTGTTGGTCCCAATCAATGAGTTGGGGATAAACTAAGGGCATATCATCGTCGAAGTTAACAAAGTTTAATGGGGTCAAGGTAAGGATTGAGTTATTCATATGGTCACAAAAGTCTCGTACTAGGTCTTGTTTGCTCTTAGGTTTGGATCTAGGTGGATTGATAGGTGGACCTAATGCCAAGGTTTGATTATTTGAAATAGATGTATTAGGTTGCCAAGAGGTAGGATCAAGTGATTCCCAATAGTAGTGTTTAAACCACTCCTCCTTTGTCATTTTCTTTGGTGGATAGGAATTCAATGGATTTGGTGAGGAACTTAACATTAAGTCAAGTTCTCCAAATAACTTGTCAAGGTCCATGGAAGAGGTAGAGGATAGGGAATCCCACTCATATTCGTTGGAGTCAGGGGAGTCACAGTGATATTGGTCCAATGGATCATGAGATGTCTTAATATCTTCTGAAGCACTTACTTCCTCAAGTAAGGGTGAGGTGGTTCTAGGAATGCCAATCTGAATCGATTGAAACCCTAGCCCTACACCTTTTGGCCACTGAGAAACAAATATCGGTTCAATCCTCCCATCTTGGCTTAAGCCTAAACCACTTTGTCCATCATATCCCTTGCTCTGCATGATTGTGAAACCCTTTCCATATAGATCTATAGGAATGTGAGCAAGTGAGAGAGGTTCTTCATCATCTTCTTGATACAGCCAAGAAGTGACATCTTCTATATTTACAACCTCTTTGCTTAATTATCCCCATTTAATGAAAGTTGTTGTGGGAGGAACATGTATAGTGACCATAGACTGTCCCCTATCTAATGTAGGTAAACCATATGACTTAGGAGGAATCAAATGGCTAACACAATAAGATGTCATCATGTAATACTCTCCACAAACCTTTCCTTGGATCTCAACCCTAGGAGTGGTAGGAATTGAGGGTGAAATAGATGTTCGAGTGAGTGTGGATGGATCAAAATAGGAAGATGGATTGGACAATGAAGCCTCTTGGTTCATTGGCACTTGGGTATGGGGGATCTCTTTTAGATTGGTACAATATTGAAATGGATCAGGATCACCATCTATAGTTATTTATGTGCCATTGTAAGGGAATTTAAGACACTGATGATAGGTGGAAGGGATCACCTTCATGGCATGAATCCATGGTCTACCTAGCAGAAGGTTATAAGGGAGGGTGAGATCCAAGACCTGGAACTTTGTCTCTATTACTGCAGGACCAATTCTGATAGGAAGTGTTACCACCCCCTTTGATTTTTGTTCCTCATCATCATAAGCTTTAATGACAATACTTTTGGTCGTGTCTACACATGCTTCTGAGATACCTAATGCCTTAATTAGTTTTAAAGTGCATAGATTTAACCCTGCTCCTTCATCTACCAAAACTCGTCTAACTTTGGTATCATGAACAAGGACTTCTAGATGTAAAGGATCATTATGGTTCATCTTTTTAGTTGCATAGTCTTGTTCAAAAAATGTGGCATGATGATTATTAGTCAAGTAGCCCACCATTTCCTGGAAATGATTGACATCAAGATCATTAGGGACCGTGGTGTTCTGTAAAGCCTTATCGAGAATAGATTGATGCTCAGGGGAAATATGCAATAGTTCCAAGATTGAGATTTGGGTTGGGGTCTTCCCCAACTGGTCAAGGAGGTTATATTGTAACTTGGAAGGTTGTGGTGTTTGCTACGATGGAGGGCCTTGGATAGTGATCTTAGTACAATGAGTATTGACCGTGCATTCGGGATTTGTATTGATAGTAATGGCATTAATATTCTCATCAGCAGCCTGAAGATGATGAATGATTTTTCCACCATTATAATCATGCTTGATACTCACATAGTTAGCTGACATATTGGTCTTAGTACTCGAACTAGGAACAGTTCCTTTCCCATGGTCATGTAGTGGATCAGAAAAGACTTGATGATCAGTGTTTGATGACTTTGGTTTCTATCCACCAACTTCTATAATTCTCCTTTCGACAAGATCTTGTATGATATTCTTCAGTTGTCAACAGTTTTGTAGGTTATGTCCCTTACTTCTATGATAATCACAAAAGGCATTATCATCCCACCAAGATGGTTTAAATTGACCTAGATCATATTGTCTTGGTTCCTGCAGCTATATAATATTATGTTGTAACAGTTGTTTGAATACAAACTCAATGGGTTCCCCTAAGGGAGTGAACTCATGTTTTTGAAATCTCCTTTTTTGTTGTGGACGTTGAGCATTTTGGACCATGTTAGGAGGTTGATTAACAGCATTCAACATGTTGGAAAAAGTATGAGGTCCTTGTAATGTGATGAGTGGTCCCACTTCTACCATTTTAGCATCAACTACCCCATCATTGGTGACATTTTTGTTGCGAGACCAAAATTTGTTTTTGTCAGTGGGGGTGTTTTGTACGATCAGATTTCTATTGGATGTTGATGTCTTAAGTTTTCCTTTTTCAATGAGATCCTTTTCTATTATAACCCCTTTTTCCACTAGTTCCGAAAAAGATGTACAACAATGTACCCTTAAGTTAGTCCTGAGTTTTGCATGAAGGTTTTCTTGGAACATAGTAACTTTTTGTTTTTTAGGTATCTCGACAAGACACCGGCTAGCTATAGTCCTCCATCTCTGGAAGAAAGCGATGAATGTTTCACCTTCGTCTTGTGTTGTGTGACACAAGGTTGCTATATCTATCTCGTGGTTTATGTTGAAGGAGAATTGCTCCACAAATTTCTCAACCAGTTCACCCCAAGATCTGATGCCAGAGTCTAGACCCGAAAACCACTCCAGTGCAATTCCTACAAGACTTTTTGGAAATAGTCTCATAAGATATGTGGGGTCATAAGCGACACCTATGCATATGGTAGAAAATTCCCTTATATGTTCTATTGGATTTCGTTTGCCATTGTATTTAGGGAGATTCAGTATGACATATCCGTGAGGGAAAGGGGTCATATACAATGATCTATCAAAGGGAAATGGGCATATGTCCTTTGTTGAAAAGGATTTCTTAGTTGACACCGACATGGTATCCATTTGTGTTTGTAGTGCCTGCTTTTGTGTTTGTTAGACGTCAACTTGGGTCAAGGATTTGCTAGGGGGATTATGCGGATCCATGTATGTATTCTGAAATCCAAAGTCTCGCGATGGGTTTCAATTAAACATTGGTATTTGAGGTGGGTTTGGATTCAGAATGTTGGTAAATGTGTTATGGTCTAGAATATGCATAAATTGGTATTGACCTGGGATCTATGTTAATGGATTCTGACAACCAATCTAGGAAAAAGGATTCTAATCCAAAATCTGAGTAAATGGATTCTGATTGCTAGTCTAGATAAAGGGATTCTGATTTAGAATCTGAGTGAATATATTCTGGTTCCCAATCTGGGAGAATGGATTCTAATTGCCATACTGGAATGAGGGAATGCCTCCTGTTTGTGTAATCTGTGGTATAGTACTAGTGACTTGAGCACTAGGTATGGCCATCGATTGTGGTATGGTGCTCGTGATACTGGAAGTAGGTATGGCCATTGACTGGGATGTTGTACTTGTGACATCGACATATGGTGTAGAGGATGATGTTTTAGGTCTTTTACTCCCAACAAGAGGACTGGAGAGAGTGGATGATGATCCGCCTATAGTGAAATTAAATCCCAATGTCATGCTAGATGTACCAAATGGAGATGTATGGACTGTCGTACTCTGTGTAGGTGTGCTAGATGGCATAGTGGTGCTGACCTGAGGTATATTAGTACTAAAGTCATGGTATTTGTCCTTTGTGTAGGTTGAGTTTGTAAGGTGCTGATATCAAATCCTGTAGGTAAGGTAGCACCTTCAGTTAGCAATTTGGCTAAGTATCGTTGATGATCATTTGCTAGGTACTCATCTATGAAAGAGGAAAACTCAGGGTCCTGTGCGACAACCTCTATGTCTTCTGTTGTAATGTGACCTTGAGTATTTCTAGTAGTGATTTTGTCTAATAGAGTCTTGTGAGGTCTTCAGGAAAATGGATTGATGAATTCGTTTGGGTTTGACATCTTTTCTCTCTCTCTTCTCTTAGACCTAGTTTCAACCATGTAAGATTAGCTCAATATGCAAGGAATGCAAAACTATGTCTATGAATGATATGACTCTAGAGATCATATTTTTGGGATTTTGAATTCAAAGTACAGGAATGTGCTAGGATGACACTAGTGCAAAATCTAAAAGATGCAAAGGAATCTAGAAACAAAGGGTTCTAAAATAATCAATTCCATAAACCCAAGGCGAGGAGGGACCAACTACCTAAAGTCTAACCAAAGCGTCAATTTTTGTTAAGTCAATGAACCAATGTAAGACAAAGATCAAAGAAAAGTTGAGTTTTCGAACTAGACTGATGAGCTAGGAGGACTCTATGTAGGACAAAGGATAAAATGATAAGACTAGGTTCAATGACTGATTTCATTGATGCTATGATTTTTCTAGAGTGTAGATGATGGATCTATCCTAAATTTTGTAAAAAATGATGTTCCTAGAAGTTTACTTTAAAGGAAAAATGTATTCTAAGATGAGACTAAACTCTAAATTAGGACAACTATGGTAATGACTGTAAGAACCTAAAGGATGCAAAATTGAGCAAAATCGTTTCTTGTTTCCGTTCAAAGTCTGCTTGTGGGATGCCCACTGAAAAACTAGTATAACCGTGTTGACTAGACAGTGATTGTGAATTTTGTTTTTCTAATCAGGCAAATGCGTTGCAGGATTTCACACACGTGGTTAAGTTTACCAATGTGGTTAAGTACACGATTCGTTTACGATGATCAATTCACGATAATCCCCGATAAAAGTTTAATTCTGACTCGACAAATCTTGATTGAACCTTCTAATAGATGCCTTGTTCATGTGATTTGTGACTCATAATAGCCCGGTTGTGACTTCGAAATACCATAACATATCGGTCTTTCACAAAGTAATTGCGAGCTAATCGAAATCGCGACTCACGGCTCAACAAATGCGACCAAAAATGATAGATGTGACTCGAAGTGAAACAGATGCGACTAAAAATGACAGATGTGACCCGAAATGGAATAGATGCAACTAAAAATGACAGATGTGACCCAAAATGAAACAGATGTGACTCTAAAACTCAATTGCGACCTTCTGGTGAATAGTTGTGACTCTCTATGTATTTTCAATGATTTGAGATTTTAAAACTAACTTTGTTTTTTGTGATCAAATTTTGGAAAATAAGGACAATCATAAGACAAAGTGTTTTCAGTTTGATTTGGACTCAAAGAACATTTAAGTTGATAACAAACAAGAACATTCTAATAGGCCACAAGGCCTAGGGTTTGTATACTTGGTACAACCCACTGAAATACCCCAGATTGGTGATAAACACCTTTCCTTCTCGAGAGCGGATAGCTGAGAAATTTGGTGGCATTGGCTCCCCTCCACGGCTCATTAATGTCTTTCAAGCACACCAATTTTGAATTCTTTGGGAAATGACCTCCCAAGAACTGCTATCTCTACTCAAGGGGATCAGTAGTGAGTGTCTTCGGGCATGATACTGTACCCCGCACTATACCAAGCAACGGCAAAAAATGGTTGGTCTCTAAAACAAAAGGTGTTTAGTACAGGCATTCCATTCGTGGGGCATGATCCATGCGGCGAGAGTCCCCTTTTGGATCCATCTTGTTGGACCCATACTCGTGATTCTTGGGCTTTCCCCAATAATCCACTTTTATATACTAGTTGGAAGTCCCTCGAATTCAGGGTGTACCGATCTGAGTCATCCTAGGGTGAGTAATTTTTCCCACCAGAATAGGCCCAAGTTCTAGAGTTGGTAAATGTTTCTCTTACACCCAGGATCGCACGGATGCGCAAGGGGAGAGGATACTTCGATGTACCAAATCATGAGGGTAATACACAATTGTGATTTCGCACCAAACACAGTAAACACTTGTTAATTTTAAACCAAACGAAAGATTTGCTACACTACCAAACAATGTGTTTCAAAGAATTAACTAGGGTCTTCGACATACGATTTGTAAAAAGATTCATTAGTAATTTTTCAGTATTGTCTTCGTCAATCATCCTACAAAAACTCGTTAACTCCAAAAACAAAAAGCCCACACGCTGAAAATCCAATATTAGTAACACACAAATCAATTGAAAATTTTAGATTTCTGGAAACAGAAACAAAAGGTTACCAGTCAATTGCGTCGTTGTTTTACCAATCAGATGCGTTGATTTTCTTTGCAATTGCATTCTCGGTATTTACTAGTCAGTTGCGGTTTAGGAATTTTTAGATGCATCAAAAGTTTTCAGTTGTGTCGTTTCTTGTGTCAAATGCGGTTCAAGAAATCAATTACGTCGCTTCATCAAATTGATGCGTCTATGAATTTCAATTGCTACATTTCGTCAAGCAAATGCGTCGTTCCGTACGAAAACCTGCAAAAATCAAAATAAAAGTCTATGGATACGTGAAGATGGTGTATTCACGTCGGGTTCACCAAATGTAATGCTAAGAAAGTGCCGAAAGAAAAGATCAAGAGCAAGCATGCAATGAAAATCTAAATGCAATCTAATGCTAAGCAACAAGAACAAAGGAAAGTAAAAATGTAAATAAAACTTGGAAACAATCTCACCAAATTATACGTATTTCCGTGATTCATCTCGATTGCCCTTCTCCATTTTGCTGTTGTAGTATAATTGCCCTCATATTTTCAAGAGTTCGTGCAAGTATAGCCTAAGATAATGATTTAGCAAAACATTGAAGATTCAAGATAAGTGCTCACAAAAGTAATAAGATTTCGAGAGAGATTGAATGATGAAGACTAAGATCAATTTATAGAAATTGATTATTGAGCGATAAGCCAGGATTGAGAAAAGGAAAGATCAACGGGCCGGTTGAGATTGGTGATTAGTCATGCATTAAATGGCAATTAGTAATGACATAGGTGATATAGAATTAGAAATAGAATTAAAAGATTAAATAAATGATTTAATCTTCCAGTTTAGTATTAGAAAATAGAAAATTATCTTTTTGCATGACAAAGATATGAATATGGATAAAGCAACTCTTGTTGAATGCATGCACTAGAGTTTAATTAATTAAATAGGAATATTTAATTAATCACATGCATAAATGGTTAGAACTAAGATGATTGAATGATTTGATAGAAAGAGATTACTAGAAGCGCCACTCAAACATTAAATCAAGGAAGTTAAGCTAGTGATTAAAATAGATGTAAATTCGAGTTAAAGTGAATGCTTAGATAACTCACTGAATTATCTAAATATAAGAGATGCATTAAGAGAATAAATTCATGGAGATTAAATAATTCAAGATTTAATATTTGAAGGTAATTTAAATAAATAAGATTTATTTGAATTAAAGTGATGAAAGAGTTTAAATGAATAATTAAATAAATAAAGAATTTATTTAATTATAGTTGAAGTATGATAAAGAGTAAATTAAATAAGAATTTATTTAATTTGACAAGAAGGATAAGGTTAATTAGTAACATAATTAAATAAAAAGCGTTTATTTAATTAATTAGATAGAATAAAGAAAATGTGAATTAATTAAATAATTAAGATTATTTAATTAATAGAAGAATTAAAGTTAAAGTGAATAATTATATAATTGACATTATTTAATCACGACCAGAAGAATATGAATTATGAAGAATATTGAAGTCACAGGGTTAAACTAGATTTCGGTGTCTACACCTACAATTTGTGTAAATTGTTCAAGTCTACCTATGACACTTCATGTTATTCAGACCAATTCAAGTGGTTCAACTCACTCTTCAATAACATGCAATATTATTTGATGATCATTACTATCTAGTCTCCACTTATGATGTCCATGTGCACGTGGAACTGGATGAAGGGATAAGGTGGTAGTAATTAATAGGTGGCTATATTGATATACCTTGTTCTCAAGTTGATAATCAATAAAATGAATCCCATGTTGAACAATTTTGAATTGTTTGAGATAGGTCCCTTGCACTACAATTGAACCTGTGGGAACCAACATTCCAAGGTAAGACATAAAATTTCCAAGGTAAATACATGTAACAAATTCAAAATATACATCGAATAGATAAATCATGCAAGAACATATATTTATTCAGTTAGACTTGTGGGAAACAACATTCCATTCCTTGTTTCTAGTTATGCTAGCTTTTGCCTCTCTCTTATGCAACACAATAAATAATAACTAACAACTTCTATGTTTCCAAGCTTTGTTATGACTGCAAAAGCATCTCCTGCACCAAAAGTATCTCTTAATGTTTGAAACTTTTGTGATTGCCACTTAGAAAAAAAAAACATGATGCATGTATGGTTGTATCAATTTACATAAATTTTCCACAAATGTTCCAATAGGTATCTCCTCTTTGACATAATCTAACCTTGTTGATTCTTTGCCACTTTTGGTATGAAACTTGATGTACTTGTAACTATTGCAATTTACTAACTTTGTTAGGTTGGTATCTTCATCTCTCAAAGGCTTTTTGGCCAAATTTCCACATGTTTCACAGAGTCCTTTTATGCAGCTTATTTGACTGGTTGCACTATCATAATTTGATTTATCACATAGGATGGATACTATGAACTGACTTTCCCATCTAGGAGGTGTTGCAAGAATTCACTCTTGGTCTCCTTGTGTTGTGTAGCGCAGTGCTCGGGTTCGTGACATGGCTTAACCGCCTCCCATGGATCTTGTATAAATATGGAAGTTGTATTGAGCATTAATAGGTTGATCTTTTTGTGCAACAAAAACCACCAATACAACAATTGGTATCAAATCCAAGGTCACAGGTTTGAACCCCTCGCTTGCACTAGGGGGGATTGTTGCAAGAATTCACTCTTGGTCTCCTTGTGTTGTGTAGTACAGTGGTCGGGTTCGTGGCATGGCTTAACCACCTCTCATGGATCTTTTATAAATCCAGTGGTTGTATCGAGCATTAACAAGTCAATATTTTTGTGCAATGGAAACCACCAATGCAATAGGAGGTGCATTTTGAAAACCATCACTTTCTTCTCTAATATTTCAAAACACCTAATAGTAGAGATCAAATTCAATATGATAAAGACAACAAGTTTCAAAAACTTGTTTTCTAGTTATACTTTCATGAATAAGATACCTCTAAAGATTCTTGTTAGATTGTGAAATCTTGTTATATGTAATGAGATGTTTTCAATTTATCATTATATGTACAGTTGATTCAAGGATTTTAGATTTGAGTTTAACTTGTTAGGGTTAGAAGGAAGATATCTAACAATTAAATGCATATATGATCAATAAAATAGAGAAATAAAACACACAAAAAATTATAGTAGAAACAAGACAACATAGAGAATTTAACGTGGTTCACCCAATCTAGGCTACATCTAAAAAACCACAACCATCTAATTATTTTATTATCCACTGTAAAACATATTACAATATTGCTAATAATGCCATACTGCAACTCCCATCACAACCACTTATAACAAGCTTTTAGAAGCTTCCAGAATTAGGGTTTTACAAAGTCAATTTTTTCTTTTGTAGGTGGCGAAGCGAAAAAAATGGGAAAAAAACATGAAGAGTGTACAATATAGTATGATCAGTTGCCACATACCAACATTACTTAGTGGACATAGTAACTTGAGCAAGGGCCACTCAAGGTAATTTTCCTCCATTAATTTATGTTGTTATAGTAGATGCTTTTGTTTATTGCATTCATCTTAATTAGATTCTTTATTTCCTATTGAGAATGAAATCGTGAATGAGATCTTGTCTTGTAATTTATGTTTTGCTTACCCTCAATATTTTAACCTTTGGAGTGAGTGAAGTCATTAGAAGTCATAGTTAGCAGTTTTAGTAGTTGTAGAGTTCAGGTTTTAACAGTTAACTAGTCACATTCTTTAGTTTTAGGTACTTGTAGCAATAGTTCCAAAATTAATCATTTTCCTGTTTCATTGTTTTATGCTTTTCCACATGTGTAAACACCTATACTAGATGATAATGGCAATATAGAATCTCTAGATACACATATAGTGTCAACATCATCACAAGCTTACGTTAGCCCTCTTGATAATTCAATGGAGTCTTTACAAGGGTTTAGTGGACTGTTCAGTTAGGAACCACCTTTGAATTGTGTGTTTATCACTAAGTTTATTGAACATTAGTCGGGCCTTACATTGTACCAAACATCACAAATTCATCTGTAGCTACAAAAAGTTCTCCAATTGACTCCACATATGAGCTACACAACTTACTTACTGAGGTCAATCAAGTATAATTTCTTGCCACATATCACATGCACACACAACATAGGTGACAACAATCAATAATCATTTTCAAGTGCAGTCCATGATGCAATAGGGACTTATAGCTTCATGCCTACAAGAGACAAAACTCATAAGGGACTTGTTGATGCAGGCACCTGTAACACTTGTTATAAATTTCAAAATTTATATTGCATTAATTGCATGACCATCCAAAATACACTTTATTCCTTAGTATACGCCACATCATAACTATCATTTCACTACATTTAGATTCATCAACCTCATCCCACGTACCATTCATATCACTTTTCACGATATCCATGTGATATGTAGTTCATTTCACATCCCATCAATGTACATCCCACAACCTTTCACAACCATCATTTAACATGTGCCATTCAGTTAAATCATTCATTACCCATTGCAATTACAAATGATCACATCATCTATCATTGCGAGAAGTTCATATCAAATTCACACAAGATGAGTTTTAGTTCACTACACTTCTACATGTACACATATTAATTTTACATCATTATCATAGATGTCAATTGTTTTTTTACATGCTTTCATAATGAACTTTGCATACATTGTATCATTTTTATTATTTCCAATACATCATTTCACCCTCCACCAAAACAACTGTAATTAATTTGAGGACATTTAACAACTTTAGTTGGGGGGGAAGTAGTACCTTTCATTTTCATTTTCTTGGTTTTCAAAAACCCAAATACTTTTTGAAAAATCCTTTTCCATTTTGTTATTTGTTTTTCCCCATTCTGCAATACAACTCAGCTATAATTCAAACTCATAAGAAAAGAGAAGGGGTAGAACAACTACATTTGGAAAACAAAAGCACACATGCAGAGTGATAAACGAGAAATTTGAGGGAATTTGAGCATAACAAAGTAGATTTTCATCATGGGTGGTGATATAATCTGAAGAGAGCCATCTACACACAATTAGTTGTTGGAAGACAAATTGGTGTCACCTATTTTCTAACATGCTGGATGGATGGACTATTTCTTGAAATTGATAGGATAAAATGGGGATATGATAGAGCACTTTGCAGCTACACTACAACATTATGAAGTAGTAGTCAATGGTTTGAAGGTTGATGCTTCAAATTCTACAATTGCAGAAGTTTCTAGTTTTCCACGGGAAGGAGAGGAGTTTCTAGTTAGGGAAAATGTTGTTGCTTCCAGAGATGAATTTAGAGAACATGGAGAAAATTTGGACTCATCCTCCCAAGGTACTAAAATATTATCCTTTCCATGGATTTGGGCTTATGTTGCTTCATATATCATTAAGTATCTTACATTTGATGGTAGATAGTCTTTATTATATACAATTCATTTCAAACTCCTGAGTCATCTTTGTCATGATAAGAGAGTTAATGTTCCTAGTGCCTGTAATCCATTGAAAAATGGAGCTCTGAATACAAAGTAAAAGGAATAACTTACCGTCACATTGTTGTGGTAGCCTGGTTTAAAAGGAGTCAAAAGGTGCATCACAGAATTCATGGGGAAATGTTTATCAATTTGGGCCTGTGATGAGTGACTGAAAAGAACTAAATATATGCAGAGTAGACTTGTTTGTGCAGAAGGGAGAGGATGCAGGCCACTAGCTTCCACCATTGGAAAGGGATGGGTCAAAAAGAATATTGCTCTGGGATCACTCGGCACTGCCAGCCACTCACAGAGCAGCTGTGTGCTGGGACAGAAAAGCCTCAGAGACATCAAGAGCGAAGAAAAGGAAATTGAGCCTTCTTTTATGCCTATATTAGGGCAGAAAAGACCCACAATGCGGTCTCATCTCTTAAGAGGGAAAGGGGCAATGAGGGGTACATGTAGGAAATAAAAAGAAGGTTTTGTTGTAATTGAAATAGATTCAAAATTAGAAGAAGTTCCCCCTCAGAATATACAAACACCGATCAAACCACAATGGTATTTCTTAAGCACCTTTGAATTTGATTTAGAGGATGCCTTTGTTGCTAGAAAAATGAGAAAGAGAACCCCACAAAACCTTGATAGTGAGGGTTGTGAAGATGATATGGAAGAAGATAATAAGTTTTTAGATAAAGATGAAGATTTTTTTTATTGAAGAGAGGAATGCTAAGAAAGAATTACAGGAAGCACTTGATAGAATAAAGCAATTAGAAGAAGTTTTGGCAAGTTATTAGTTGAAGGAGAATGAAAGGGACATGAAAATTAAAGAGTTGGAGGAGAAATTGCATAAATTTGAACATGGGTCTAAGGTGGATGTTCTTGCACAGCTTGCTCTTGTGGAAACAAGGAATAAAGAACATGTGACTAAAGGAAGACCTCCTCAAGCTAGAGCTCCAATTGGTCCTTTTGTTGTGTCCTTAGAATATGAATTATGGAGAAGAACTAATGAATTCTCTAAGCAAAAAGAAGCATGGAAGAAGGAAAAAGTAGAAATGACAAATAATCATGCTAGGACTCTTGAGAAAAAAGAAATTAAATTGAAAAAGATGACAATAAGGATTGAGGAAATTGCAGACAAGGCTGCACAAATCCTCAAATGTAGGCCACCCGCCAGGGTGTATGCTTTATTTTTACAAGAAAAATTCTTGTGTTTTCAATTAGGGCGATTCAATTAAGTAATCCTGAATTATCTAAGCGAGAATTGTGGGTTTTAGAACCTTCTTTTTGCTAACTCCCTACACCCAAGAATCATGCCGGAATCTGTACATGTGGAAGTCTTTACTTCTTCTAGAATGATACAGAACTGGAACCCCACATATTAATATTGCTGGGAGGCGAGGTTAAGAGCATTTTGCCAGGGAATGAGCAATAGGAGGGGAAATAATGTAGGATATATTGAGAAATCTGTACTCTCTAGATCAAAGAAAGAGTCAAAAGATTCCCAACATAGTCATGAAGAGAATAGAACAAGCTCCACGAGAGTACAAAGGTGTGGGTAGAAAGAATAATGAATATCATCTAGAAAATGATTATGCCAAAATGCAACAACTAGCTATAGGTCTTATTCATCATTCGTTTAAATATGTACAAGGAAGATGGGTAGAATTGAGCCTTGAATTGCAGAAAAAGGAACCTCAATCCTTATACAATTTTGCTTAATGGCAAAAGAGTCCATTAGAATTTTAAAGATTGCTAGAAGAGAACAGACTTAAATGGAGTAGCTCACCCACATTTATCCCTCCGATAGCATACTTTATAGATTTCATTGGACCCAGAGCAAACACATCCCAGGCGAGAGGGAGAAGAGGCCAAACATATCAAATGGAAAATACTTTCATGTTATGGAGGCTACTACTTGAAATAGGGAATGGGAGTGAATGTGGTTATAGGTTTTAGGGAATTGATCTTGCAATACAACCTATGTTCTTAACTGTTGCTTGAGGACAAGCAAATGTCTAGTTGGGGGGAATGATGAGACCAAGTATTAGCTAGTTTTAAGTTGTTTAGTTCATACTTTTAGGCATTTCCAGATACTCATTTCATATACATTCTTAAACATTATATATCTTTTTATATCTTTCATGCAACTTGAACCTGGTTTTGATGTATGGGAATATGATTATGATATGTTGTTAATTGCATGATTAATTGTGTGAGTGTGTATGAAATGCAGTATGGATCTATGTTTAATTTTTGGTTATTAGTATTGTGTATATTTTGGATGAACTAACTCCTTGTAGCCGAGAAGCTAGAGCAAGCATATTGTAACCCGCAACAACTAGGGAGCATAGCCTGCAGCCAAAGGATTTTAGACAACAATGCAAGGGAGATTCCAAAACAAGAACACAACAGTTATAGAAATAGAGGAATTCATTAATGAGGATGATTGTGAATCACCATGTCATTTAATAAGACCACTGAAGGGAGAAGGATTTTTCTCTGATTGGGAAGCTAACGTGACTATTTCCATAGTCCACACTTCTATTATGTTCTTGAAATAGAGTTCCAATCCTAATCATATTCTTCCACTGTTTTAGTTATGCAAACTTTGTCACTCTCTATTTCATAAGGGAGTGGTGATTTACATTTAGTTTTTTTTTGTTTTGAGTCCTTGTTTCAATAAACCTACCCCGAACTTATATTGTTGGATCAATGCTCAAGGAGTAGATATAGCGTGTGGATATGTTCAAATAGTGATAGTTTTTATTACACAGACAATACTTGTTTTTCAGTTATGCTTTCATGAATAAGATACCTTTGAAGATTCTTGTTAGATTGTGAAATCTTGTTATATGCAATGAGATGTTTTTGGTTTATCGTTATGTTTAGTTGATTCAAGGAGTTTAGATTTTAGTTTACTTTGTGGATACAATAACTTGAGAAAGGGCTACTCAAGGTAGTTGTTCTCGACCATTAATTTATGTTTTTTTTATAGTAGATGCTTTTATTTATTGCATTCATCTTAATTAGATTCTTCATTTCTTGTATGAGAATGAAATCATGAATGAGATCTTGTCTTATACTTTATGTTTTGTTTTGTCTCAATATGTCAACCTCTAGAGTGAGTCAAGTCATTAGAAGTCATAGTTAACACTTTTAATAGTTGTAGAGTTCAAGTTTTAACAACTAACTAGTTGCATTCTTTAGTTGTAGGTACCCATAGCAATAGTTATTGAATTATTCTTTTTCTTGTTTCATTGTTTTATTCTTCAAGGTGCAAGTAGAAAAAAAATATTTCAAGGTGAAATACCTCCATATCCTTCTAGATCACCAGACCAATTCCTTGTGTGCAATTAACTAAGTTCCATTGGATTCTCTTCACAATCTTAACCTTTGCATGGAGGCTTTAGAGGATGTGACAAGCATTGCTCTCATAGTTGATGTATAGTTAACCATAGTTTTAGCCAAATTCTAGGTGTCCTTCCCCATAGCATAGTAGCAACATTGGTGATGGTGGCTTTGATCACCATGACATATATTTGTCTTGCCATAGGGAAACTTTCCCACCTTGTCTTTAGCAATCATTCATTCTAAACAAGGCATGGAGAAAAAGTAAATGAGTATATATGTGGATGTTGATCATGTGGCCTAATCGTTTTATAGTTTCAATATTCTTCTCTCATTATGTATATTATTTATTTGTTTCTATGAGATTTTTGTTTTCAAAAAACATGTTTTGACTAAAGGAATTTTGTAAATACTTTAACTACTTTTGGCACCTTTATTTTTTGAGTGGTATAGCATTGCCTTTAGATTTTTAAATCATAGCCAATTTGATGTTAGACATTAAGATATAATAGCTTTCACAAAAACTTATTTTAATGATAAGTGTTGTATTCTATTTCTTATTATTAACAAAATACATTCTTTAATAAAAATATCTAACATATAAAATAAAATTATATGATTTTCATCCATTTCATGACTACTAATCTTGATTAATTTTATAAATATTTATAAATATCATATCATAAACTATTGTATCTAATTATTGCTACTTTAAATTAATGTTTCTAACTATTATTCTATATAAACTATTATATTGGTTAATGATATCAAATTTGTACTATATTTCAACTATATTTCATTTATATTCATTTTAAACTATATTTATTTTAAACTATATTTCAATTATATTCATTTTAAACTATATTTCAACTTAAATCTATAATATATTCATAATCCAATATTTTGAAAAGAAAAAAACTCTAATTTGAAGAGATGCACTTGTGTTCTCATGTGAATTTAAGAGCATTAATGATCATATAAGAAAAATGGCATGTTAACCCCCACATCAAACATTCATATGATGTGATAATTTAAGGTGGCATGAAAACTATGCCTTCTGCCATTAGACGACAAAACCAAAAGGAGTCATAGCTAAAAACATGATGCTTAAAATAAAATAAATATTTGAATAGTAATTTGTCCATATACAAAGTATAATTTAGTTGTGAGCTCCAAGAAATAAAAAGGTAAAGAAAGAATCTATGCTTATTAAAAGTAAGTACTCAAAGCTTTTATAATTACAAATGGTTTTTGGGGGGGCCGAGATTCCCTGACAGAGACTTTGTAATGTTGATGATAGCACTTTGAAATTTACTAATTAGAACGTGTAACATTCTGACAATTTGTCATAATAAATTAATTTCATCGAATCCCAACCAACATAACAAATTGATTAGATTTATTCATCTTGTCTTTTCACGATGACCACCGGACATTTGGCATTGTGCGAACAGTAATCACTCACGCTCCTTCCAAAAGCCCTGAAAACACCCCCGGTCAATCGTAAAGTTTTATATTTGTAAAGAAAAATAAGTTCAAAATAAGTCACACAATAGGAAACAAAATAACCTATATTTTAGTTAAAATGAAACAACCTAATCCAACAAAAGTTAAGAATTATCTCGTAGAAGATAATAAAAAAGACAATGTTAAATGAAAGTTAAAGCTCTGGCATCATAATCAATAATCTAATCATTGCATTTAGAAGTGGCTTTTGGCGTATGATTTAAATTTGAGTGTATTCATTATTTCTTGTCATCAGATTCCAAACTCTATTGGATGAATTGTTGATAATTTATATTTGGAGTTGGTCTCTCAGTTGTCTGCGATCTTTGTCAGGAGATTCCATTTCTGGGTCAAAAAGTGTTTACCCCTCTTAATAAAAATCAATGTAAATTTGTGGAATGAGATTAACAAAATGAGATTAAAAAGTGATATGAAGAAACAATAGTGAAGAGTTTAAAAAGTTTCCCATAAAATATTACATTCTTCAGTCCAGCAAACTTTATATATTTAGTATGACTGTATCCAGCTAATAAAATGAT
The DNA here is from genome assembly GCA_007258455.2 of Sequoia sempervirens. Lineage (NCBI taxonomy): Eukaryota > Viridiplantae > Streptophyta > Pinopsida > Cupressales > Cupressaceae > Sequoia > Sequoia sempervirens. The sequence goes on along the minus strand of VDFB02271358.1, from coordinate 1,110,090,078 downwards.
ATAAGATAAATTAAATTTTTGATGGCCAAAATGAAAAAATATACATTAAAATTTGGTCAAACTATTTTTATTTTGCTCTCATGTTGGTTTATTTGATACCAACTAAAAAAACCCAATGAATGCATTAGTATTCCCATCTCCACCAAGAACCAATAAATGATAGTTAAGAGTAATAAAGTGTGTAAATCAATGTTATATTAAGAAAATTAAATGTGAAAGGGTTTGTATACTTTATTGTTAGAATTACGATGAAAATTAAATTCGATGATGTATACAATTTAGTCATTTAGGTAAAGAAAAATAGATACCTTGTTATTTTTATTGTCTAGAATTTTGTATAGACATGAGCTTTTTGTGGGTCAATTTTATGGCTCTAGATCAATCTCACACCAAGTAAATGTAATCTCTGGCACATGGTCTTGATCTAGCATACTATGCATTCTACTATCCAATTTATTGTTATTTCTACTTTCTATTGATGATTAAAAATGATCAATGTTTAAAAATACCTAAGGAAAATTATCCGATTGTAAGGGCCAAGTTCTCCTAGATCAAACCTCTTGATTGGACTAGCTTTACATTCATAAAATTTTGGACAAATAGTAGGCAACCATGTAAGTGGTCTAGATGTTGATTCTAATGCTAAGATGTTCTTTTTAATGCACTGAGTTAAAATGTTTCTTTGAATGCTTCCTTAGTGCTCTAGAATTTTGAATGATTCTAGGATGCGTTTTAATGCTCAAATGAATGTCCTCAAATATCAATACATAACAAATCATCCCACAAATGTATACTATGTTGTATCCATGACTATGACAAATGGGTGAAAGTTGGCAATTTTCATTGTATATTTTTGAGTTTTAGTCAAATCTACACTATGTGGGTTAACCCCTACACTCCATAAAAATATTATAATATAAGGAATATGTTATCTTAGAATCAAGAATAAATGAATGAAAACCATGGTTAAAAAATAATGTGAATATATGGATTAAGTGAGGATATGGCAAGGATAAGGATGAATGTGTATGAATTTGTGTAAGTGAGTGTATGGGGATAGATAAGGATTGAAGAAGGAGCCAAAAATAACACAGAAGTGTACCCCATGTCACTATGTAATCCTATTAAGACAATAGCTCAAAATGAGCCCAAAATTAAATGAGAATTTGGCATAGGTGGGTATATTTCACAATTATAATATGAAATAAAAGATTAAATTATAACTAAAATTTAAGATCCAATTTATAAGAGTTGACTCAACAAATGACAAATAAAAAATAAACAAGTTACAAAGCTAAATGCTAGCCAATCAAAAAAAGATACAATAAATTCAAAGAGTGAACTATTAATCAAAATATTTAACAATAGGAGTTGATCCTTTATTCACATGTTCAACAATTTAATTGATACTTTGATGATTGTTTTTATGTACACTTGTAATTGGCTTTGTTGAGCTAAATTTTGTAGATCCAATTGTCAATAGGTTGCCAAAGTAAACTACCAAACAAACATATTAACTATATGCGTGCTATTATCTATATTTACACATTCATCCATCTAATTTACAATTTGATGGATATTTTTATATACTAGTAATTTGATTTATTGAATTGGTCTTTATGAATCCAATTTGATTACCTCAACTACCTCTTGAAAGATACACTCCAATTCCACCCACACAAAGAATAACCATAATATTATTATCCAAAAATAACTACAAAATTAAAATTTTGGTGTGGTTTACTTTTGAACTTAGTCGATATTAGCTTTAAAAAACCATAGCTTAAAGTGTGCTGCTTGATTTCCCCTCATTATAAGTTTTCATTTTATTATATTTTTAAAATTCTTTGTAACTAGAGCAACCCTATATATATCATATAATGGTATCTTTTTACTCAATTCACTTTACCTATCCTTAAGATACTTCATATAAACTCCTAGCTAAATATATACCCATCTAAGTCAAATCTATCACCCAAGAAATTATTAAACCTAAATAGATAGACTTCTTTAGTAGTGTATTATACTTGAAAACCTTTTCCTAGCTTGGCAATTGACTAAGAGCACTAAGCAAACTGCACAATGTGATCTTCTTATCAAGTTGGATTTTGATAAAGCTTATGATAAAACTAGGAGATATTTTATTTAGAAAATTCTAAGTTGGCAAGGATTTGATCTTAAGCTCATCTCATGCATCAAACATCTATTTACATATGTTAATATTTGTCTCATGGTCATTGGTTATCTCTCCTTTTCCTTCTCCATTTCAAAAATCTATTTTACAAGGTTTCCTTCAAACACCATTCTTTTATGTCTTGTCCACTAATGCCCTTGACTATGTTCTCCAATAGGCTCATTCCCAACATCTTATCTATTGTACCTCTCTTCCCAATGACTCATGGTCTAAATTCTCATTTTATTGATAAAATCATACTATGTATCCAAAATATAACTACATAAATTGCCAATATCATGGATATTGGCATTTTCTATGATATTTCTATCTCTCAACTATCCATCGCAAAAATAAGTACGTCAATGACCTCTACTACCTCTCCTTCGTGGCATCTCCTAAAGCACAATGAAATTTACAAATATTTCTATATCCATTCCAATCTAGAAGTTTCCTCATTGACATGTGGAGTTTAGGTCAAATCGATCTCTTGAACCCATAAACTCATCTCCATGATTAGTCACATTCAAGTCACCAATAAAAGTATCCTTGCACTAGCTATGTCCAAAGATTTTTTTTAGTGGATATATGTTTCCATTTGACTATTTTTGACATTTATATCCCCCATATTTGACTATTTTAAAGTTCTTTAAATAAATATCCCATTTACCCATACTTGATGGACTTCCCTTGATTTTGACAAAAACTTGCATCTTTTTTAAAATTTAATTATTTAGAATAAACATATTTTATAATTAACAATTTGGGACCTAATCACCTCAATTTATTATGGGCTATTTATTATATTTTATATATGTCAAACCATTTTAACATCTTTGTTTACAAGTTAGATATTTATATGAAATCTAAAATTTGAATTACTACAACATTTATATATTGATAAAAAATTAGTCGATAAGTAAGAGGTATTTTTCCACAGCATATCAAATTGTGATAATGCCATCAAGATTCAACTGTGTAGTGTTATGAGTCAAACTCTGTGAGCATCACCTAGATGCAATGAGTGCTAAGTGGACCATTCATTATAATGAGAGATGGGTTCTTGTGAACCACTACTCATAAAATATGGGTTAATGAATTTAACTCATAAAACTACACAGTTGAATCCTGATAGCAATATCACAAAAAAATTAATCACTATATCACAGAGACTTTGGTATCCATCCAGATTAAATTTTGATTTTCATAATAAAAAAAAATTCCTTCTCTACATTAATATTTCTATAGAAATTATCTCAAATGTACAAAATATATATATATATATATATATATTCTGCTCCGAATCCTCCATCCCTCTGCAAAACCTAGCCCGCGTTGATGCTAGGAGAATTCGCCTGGTACCGTCTGCACTCGAGGGGCTCGGGGCATGGCATATATCGCTGGCCATAATGGGGGGCAGGTGTCTCGGCCATTAAAAACGTATGCCAAAGTTCCCATTTGCGGCTCAGATCCGAAAGAAGGTACTAATAGTGGGCACCCTCATTCTCCGCCAGTCGTCGCACATACCAGAGATAAGCATTGACGGTTCCATCCACGATAGGAAGGAATTCTTGCAGAACCACGCCCTCGTCTGCAGATTCGTTAAAACGTGGTCAAAGTTCTGCGACCTGCACACCTGGATCACAACAACATGGAAGTGGGGCATGGAGGAAGAGATTTGGATTTACCCCTGCGCCAAGGATTTCTTTATCCTTGAGTTTGATTCCATTGCAGATAAAGAAAAGGTACTCAAAAATGGTCCTTGGGATTTTCAGGGAGATTTCATTTGCATGAAACCTTGGTCTCCATTATTTGATCCACACAGAGACCTTCGCATCTGCTTACCTCTGGTCCAGCTACCCTACCTCCCTTGCAATTATGGGAATCAGAAAGTTTGCAAGCCATTGGTGAAGGCCTAGGTAATTTTTATTGTGCTCCACTTAAACACGATTATGTGTTGAAATGGATCTTTCCAAAGGTCTCCTTATTAAATGCCCAAAACTGAAAAATCAGAACTGTGATCATCAAGCTTCATGGGGCAAGCCCACCTGGTGGAAAGGGGTTGAACCCCATCACTATGCCATTCCACCAGATGCTCAGACGGAATGAAAACCTTCCCAGACTCCTCACCAGACAATACAAAATTGATTTTTCCTTCCCCTCTTAAGCTGCAAGACTGGAATCTTCACATGGGGTCTCCAGCAATAGAAACTATACAAAGGCTTCAAAAATTTCTCAAACAATACCAGATTCCAAGGGTACGGACTGTGCATTGGCATCTCCGGCATTCGAGGTGTCTCTGGTAAAGGCTGATCAAAGTGAAGACAACATAAAAGGAAAAGTGGAGCGACTTGGGAATGAATAGAAGTTAAGAGGAGGAAGAAGACCTCCCCTGTAAAACCTGCACACCCAGTGACGTTGATCTTCTAAGAAAGGGGGAATTTTTTAAGAATGTCTTCATGAATGTTGTGACTACAGGTTAATTGTAATAGTGATAATAGTATTTGATGTATCTATTAGTTTTGGCGGATGGAGCAAAGTAGTGTTCATTATGCATCCTTTTGTCAGGGTATGCACTAACTCAGATTTAGTTTTCCAATAAGTATTATGGGGGACGGCTCTCTTATGTCTAATTTATCTATATATATATATATATATATATATATAAATTTCAATAGGCTATTTCTTAGGGTATATTCTAGCCATGTCTATATCTAATCCCAGTAGTTTCCCTCTAAATAATGTTATAAAAGTCTCATCCAACTCATTTAAAATGTCCTCTAGTCTGAATGGGGCAATAAGAATGGGATGTTTATTTCCACATAAACTTCCTTTATTACGCCAAAAGATTAGGATAGATGTGGTCCTATTGATCCATACATTCAAGGAACATATATCATCTCCAAATGGAACATCAAAGCTCTAAATGACTTTGCTCTTAGAATATTTTGACTAAACATCATATTAAAACAACCACTATTAAGGGTTCTTGGCTATTGTTGGATGGAAAGATAAAGAACTTTTGGTTCCTTACTTTAAGCCTCATTCCTCAACCCCATTTTACAAGATTTAAAAGGCTTAGAAAATGACCTCTCTCCTTTCAATAGGACATGATCAATCACTTTTTCATAGGCTAATTTTCCTAACCTCCTTTATATAGTGGAGTTGGCAAGTGAACAATCAATCACTCGTCCTTATAACAAGGTCATGTAACATTTCTATTCTAAAAAGAAATTCAAGCATTCATAAATATGTGGGACCTCTCTATCATTAGATAGAAGTGTTCTCCACAAATTCAAATTGACTACCACTCCCATAGCTACTAACAAACCAAAAATCTAACCTATTGAATCACGTGTGCTTCCCTCCCTTCAAGTTAAGATGTCTATTTTTTAAGCCCGCAATTTTATTAAAGATTAGAGATGACGCACTAGAAATTAACTCTCAAATTTCCCACTCATATCTATCTACAAAAATCTAATTCTTCATATTTATTATAATCTATTCTTGAATGTCAAGTTGAAATGCTCATCGAATTCTAAATTTAGATCAAACTAAATATTACCCTTTGAAAATAGAAGGTTGACACTAAAGAAAAATTTATAAATTGAAAAATCCTTTTTTCCAAACTCCCACTGGTGACTACTTTAATTTCTTCCAATCCTCTCCTTTCCACTATCCACTATGCAAGAAGTAGGAAACCATTAAACACACCTAGCACTCAATCTTCTAAAATCTCATTGTTTTTGGTCATCCACTTTCATGGAAGTTCACCCATCTAGGAGTTAATGTTTCCAACAATGTATTTTCTAAAACTTGTAGTCTACAAACTATCCTACAACACATTTTTAGATTAAGATGACTAGTTTTTTTTTTAATTTAATTTATCTTCTAGAAGTTGACATTCTAGTTCTTCAATCTAACATCAAGTTTTAAGTCATGAATCTTGTATATGTTTTGTAAGAAGCCTTAAGTACACCAATGTGGAATATTAGAAAATGAGTATATTCTATTTATAAAAACCTTACCATATTTGAAAAAAAAAAGGACCTTTCAATGAAAATGAAAAAAAACTCTATAACATAATCTACCCATTGTTTATTCTACTTTACACAAGGAAAAATTAGTTTAATTGAGAAAAAAATTAATACATAAAAAAATCACCTCTTTTAAGCAAATAGCTAATTAAATGAATATATATACACCTATTATAGTCGATAAGAAAACTATGTTAAATGTAGCAACTAACATTTGTAAATTAGAATAATACTCTTATTTTTCTTATTCAACTTTTGTCAAGTATAAAAAAGAGATGGTTAATTTGTAAAGTCTATTTTCTTTTACAATGTAAACCCATTCACTTCATTTATGAACATAAATACTCCCATTCATTGTACCTATAATGAATATAAATTGTCCTTACATTAATTCATAAATATCTTTACAAACTCTAGCACATTACTTGTATGTTCAAAGATGAATCCTAAAAAGAGTTTGATCACCATATATTAATGACCTTTATGGAAAAAACTAAATAGCATGTATTTCATTTTTTAAAAAAAATTAGTTTGAGTAATTTGTAAATCATTTTTATAAATAATTATTATTTTTACGATAATTTTTTTTTTTTTTAAATTGATTTATGTGTGTTTCAATCTTTAAATAATTTATATAATTATTTATAAAATTATATGATATTATTTAGTGTAATGAATAATCATTTAAAAAAAATTGAGATGATATTGAAAAAATAAATCTAAATAAAATTACTCAAAATTTGTTTATTTTTAATATTTTGTATTATATATATTTTTAAAAATTATAATATTATCCTTTCATTTATTGTTCCTCAGTAGGGTGGGTTTGTCTTGGGTAGATAGATCATGAAAGGAACCATTGTAGCTCGTGATGTACACTATGTTAAGACCTTTAGAATCTATGTGATGGCTATAAATTTGGATAGGAAAAAGGCCCATAATAGAGCTAATTAGAGTTTTCTAATTCAAGGATTAGAAAAATTGATTTCTCTAAATAGTGGCATCAAGTGATTTTTGTTTGTATTTTCATTACTAAATTTTAAATTTTCTTTAATGGGATCTAGTTTTGATTTTTTCAATCTTCTCATGGTTTAAGACAAAGATGTCCTCTTTCTCCTTTTCATGGTATCCTAATGGCTAAGGGCGCTCTTGGAATGACCATTCAAGTTGCTCAAATTAATGGTTCTTCAAAGGGAATTTATTTTTCATAATTTGCAACATATTACTCATTCTCAATTTGTAGATGATACTATCCTCTTTAGCATGCCTATTTTTTTATGAAGCTATGATTATCAAACAAATCCTTGCTCAATATTTCCTTACCTTAGGTCATGTTGTAAATAATGAGAAATATAACTTGTTCTTCTTCAATACTACCCCCTTATTAAAAAAAAAAAAAAAAAAGAGTTTGTTTGGCTTTAATATTGGTGCTCTTCCTAATAAATATATTAGTATTACATTCTTCTTTGAGGATAGTAACTCTCATCTATGGAGTCAAGTTATTTCCTCTATATAGTCAAGATTAGGTTCTTGGAAGGTGAATGGCTTACTTTCTCTAGTAGACAATTATTAATAAAATTAGTAGTGGTGGCTCTTCCCAACTACATGATGCCAATACTTATGTCTCATGTTTCTATGATTAGTTCCGTAGAAAAAATCATGTAGCCTTTTCTTTGGAATGGATCTAGGGGTAAAAATATTTTTTCTCTTATTCAATGGGAAATTGATTGTAATTGAGGTTTGGTTTTGTGTAGTATTCTTGATTAGGCATTGAATTAGCTTGGTTAATTTTCAATCAATTGAATTGAGGTGAAGTAGAATTATTCAAAACAAATATCTAGATTCTAAGAATCCTAGTATGGTCCACAAGATGGCTAATACTTCACTTGGCTTCCATATTTGGAATTTCATTTCATGTTGTTATAGGATGATAAAAGTCATTTCTTGGGAGATAATATGTGGTGAGAAGGCTCTATTCTAGAATGAATCTTGGAATGGTTATCCAAATTTGGAAGCTAGAATAAATTTGTAGGATGATAGAAATGTTTTAATGGAAGCTTGGGGTAATAAGGTTAAGGATTATTTGATCATTTTTTGTAAAAAAGTGTGTAATAAAGGTATTTTGGAAATAATTCTCAATTTTTATTTTCCATTATTACAAAAGGATACACTAAGATAATAATTGGCTTCAAGAAAAGTTATATTCATTAGTTGTAGTGATAAATTAATGGATTAGCTTAAAAAGTGGTTTTTATTTGGTGAGAGATGGATACCTATCCCTTAATGGTAAGTCAAGATTTTAACCTATTGATTTTTGTTAGAATAAATATTTTCTTCTTAAAGCAGGTGATTTTGCTTGGTCAAGACTACATAGAAAAATTCTTATTGGAGAGCATTTTTCCTATTTTGGCTTGTCTAGTCATTTTTGTCACATCTTCTATGGGATGCCAATGAAAGTGTAGATTGTTTATTGTTACTATATTATTTTTTTACAATATATTGAGAGTGGCTTTGTGATAAACTAAATTGGTTTTCCACCCTTCCTTGCTCCTTGCTCCAAGTCTTGTAAATCTATCTAATTAGTTATAGATGTGATGTCTTAAATAGCATATGTAGTTAGTATCTCCTTCAATGCTTTTTTTTATGAAAGGTAAAGAGGGGCTTTTGAAAAAGCCCCAACCCTTTTATAGCCAAGTTAACAAAAAACCACACAAGGTAGTTGTCAAACAACACAACATAAGCATAACTACAACAAACCATAATCTCAAGCACAACTAGAAATAAAAACCATATAAGACCATAAATTTAAAAAAATAGAAAGGACACAACATCAAAGTTCATTCAAGGTTATGACATCCACCCACTCATCTTGTACAACCTATAGTTGGGTGCTCACAACTTTTGTGGTTAAGATCTCAACATCCTTGTCTTTGCATCCTTTTGTGCATGCACTCAACCCAACTTGGAATTGCCCTTTACTACTTTTTACCTTCTCATATAAATATTTTATATTGTTTAGCAAAATGGTGATAGTGCCCTTATTGAAGTTCATTGTTTTATATATTAGAGATAAAAGAACAAAACTACAAAGATTAGATAAAATATGTGGTGCAAGCACTAGCCACCAT
>VDFB02271358.1:1109896633-1110080640 GCA_007258455.2 Sequoia sempervirens | reverse complement strand
AGAAGATGGGAGCAATTTTACTACCCCTCATTGTCTGCATGGTTTCCTAGGCAATTCCCATGCATTAATTTCAATGCTCATCTTCTACATGGGAGAAATTTTACTAGCCCTCATCTTTTGCATCAGTTTGGTTCTACAAGGGGCTAAGTACATTTTGTATCTTCATGGCTCCCATTTCCCCAATTTGATCCCCTTTCCCCATGCATTTATTTTCAAAGCGTATGGCTGACTCGACAAGTCCCATGTGTTAATTTTCAGAGCTCATGGTTGACCCAACAAGTTCCATTTATTTTCAGAGATACATGTATCACATTTACGTTTTTAACTTTTCACCAACATTCCAATAGAAGCTTGGCGCTTGCACTTACATTTATATTTGTACTATGTAATAATGTGACATTGTAATTCAATTGTAATAAAATAAATGGTTGTGCTATTAATGTGACATTGTAATTCATTTTATTAAGGCCTTTGAAATGTTAAGTTTCCGCCCCCTTGGCCTTGATGTCAATCCTAGCGCATTAAACTTTAAAGCAAATTTAAAACACATGTTTTATGTTTATTATTTATATCATAAATTACTCAACTGTTCAATGAACATTTGATGTATGGTTGTAGTTGCATTCCGGAATGAAATGCACAGAGCACTATGCTTGCGAACTTAAACCTCTGGAATCACCTAGGTATAATTGTTAGATTAACAGAGATCAATGGTTTAGAATTTGTTGTCAATGCAGGAGTAAATCATTGTTTTTAATGGCTTGTTTTAAATGTTGTCAACCATGTACATTGTACTACCTAATTGTGTACTGTGTAGTCCGTAAGTAACAAGTAGACATTTTGGTGTCATTCAGTTTGCTCATTGCAGTGCACCACCCTATTCTAGGTTCCACAGTTCCACTTCCAACAAATCCATTCCAGTAACCCAGTTTCAAGCTTCAACATAGTTTCAACTTCAAGAATCAAAATTCAAAATCTAGGTAAGTTAAAGAATTCTTGTGGCTACGTTTCATCGCTTGACGTTTCTTAAAATCTTATTTTGTCAAACTTTGAAGTTTAGGTTTAGGGTTAAGAGGCTTAAGAATAAAGAAAAATTAAGGACTAATAGGGAATTCACAAATTTCATATTGTTGATTGTATTAGCATGTCTGCCACCAATACCACTAGAGCAATGTCGGATAAAAAAATACATTATGCAAAATTGCTTAAAACCCCAGGTTTCACTGATGAATACCATGATATTTATAATCTTGAAACCTATGGTAGGCGTAACTCATAACTTATATTTTCATCTGAGAATAAGGCTACAAAGAAAATGCAAGTTAATAGTATCAGTGCACCGTGGGTAACTAGATTAGGGTGCATGATGTTACATGAGGTTTTCCCTTGCCCAAAATTTATCATGGTTTGTTCCCTAAATTATGATGATAACAAAAGAAAAATTGTTAATAAAGATAGCAAAGAAGAATTGTTATCCATTAATGTAGAAGAACTTGGAAAAGTGTTGGCCTTGGGGTTTACAACTAAAGAATTTGGAAATGTCCACATTGACCTAGAAAAGCTTGCTAGTGATTATGAAGCAGTGGATGAAATGGAGAAAAGTTCTTTCTTAAATAGAATAGTTTAGGATAGAAACAAATTGAAAGGTGATCATAAGCCTCCTTATGATTTGGATATTTTTAAACCATGGGTTCAGGATACTATTTCCATGGTAGCATTTTTCCTCGAACTGGATAGCAATTTGGAAGTGGGTGCATGCCTCCTTGAAATGGTGTATAATATCCATTATGGTGTTCCACATGCCAAATAGAATTTTATTGAGAACATTGTAGAATCCATGCATAAACATTTTTTAATGATTAAAGGAGGTTCCACCAAGACATTGAGGTTCATAGCCTACTTGTGCTATCTTTTTCTATTCAAATTCAGAGGAATGTTTTAGACCAACAAGCTTCAGATTCAGCCCTATGGTAATAGTAATCCTAAGAAAAAGAAAATGGCTCTAGTATATGAATGGACCACTATTATAAGATTGCATGATTCTCGAAGGAACTACAGTCATTTTGTAGACTACTTTTTGGCTCCATTACATCAAGAAATTGCAAATACTCCAATGTCTAGATTTCCTATGTCATGTAGAAACTACATTCAACTAGGAAAAAAATACAATTGGATGATTGGTACTTAATGGAAGAATATAATGTGCTAAGATTTTATGGATAGGAAGTACAACCATACAAAATTCCAATACATGTGACAAAAAGGGTTTTTTCTTTGGAATATGTAAGGCAGATGCAGAGTACTGATGAAAGACACTTTAGCGGTCAGGGGAAGAAGACCTTACTTCTTTCTTTATCTTTTTCATGTGGAGGGAAGACATTCGAGAGAAAATTATTTAGTGTGGCACATGATCTTTTGATTTTTTTTAATTTTGATGCTATCTGTCACTGGAAGTATGATCCATGTGACACCATTAAATCAATGATTGTGCTCAATAGGAATGTTGGAAGTATAATTCAACATCAAAGTAAACCCTTGCTTGAAAAATTGAGAAACAAGGATTCTCGGGATGAGGTAAAAGTAGCAATGGAGAAAAGTGTTGCTGAGAATGGTATTTCTTTTAAACAATTGTTAGCAGAAATTGTGGCATTGCATCGAAAGACAATTAGGAGGTACAAATTTTTTTATGAAAAAAGTAATAAACCATCTAGTAGAGTAAAAATTCCAGATTCTCTAGAGAAGGAAGTTACATAAAAAAATTGGTCATGATAAAAAATTATTGCCTTTTGGTCTATGAGGAAGCGCCTAGGTGATCCAAGATCTCTTGCAGAGTATGGAGATAACGAAGAAGATCTTGAGTTTAGAAAATTATGGAATATAGAGCATCTGAATGAACAAGAAGATGAAGAAAGTGATGATGATAAGCAAGAAGAAAGCCATGCCAATTTCAAACTTGGTTTAAGTGAGACCACAAAAGAAGCATTTACTACAGGAGCAGCCATAGCTGAAAAAATGGGTTATGAAGGTGGTCCTTTAGGGTCCCAAAAACAAGGGCCTTGGATGGTAATAGATGTAGAGAATAGAAAACCAGTTGATAAATCTGGCCTTGGGGTTGGAGGTGAAAAAGTAGACCTAGGGTATATAGGTCAATTTGTTAGAGCTTCAAGTTCAAATCCTCATACTCATGGTCGGACACAATCACAACTAGGACATGCCCATGGTGGAGGGATTAGTGCAACTGGCATTGCCTTTGGTGGTGATGGTATGGGTATTAGTACTAGTAGTGGTCAACATGTGCTACAACAACAAATTACACACAAGAGGACAACACAATATACCACAAAAACACCAAGAGATCAAGGCATACAGAAGAGGCAAAGGATTTTGATAGGTCCAACTCCAAGTCACACTACCAGTGGATCCACCACAAAGGAGTTATTTTCAAGAACTCCCCCAATGCTAGTTAGTCTAGCTACGACATCATTAGCAACTGCAATTACTCCTATTCCTTCGCCATTCAAGCATTCCATTGTTCCTGCATCCTCGGGTTTTGATTACATTGAAGAGTTTAAAAAGAAATCAGAATTGAATAAAAAAGAAAAGAAGCAATTGATGGAGAGTGAGTCTCCTCTAACTTCAGAGTCTGTGACATCCATGGTATTACCCACATTTGACACCAGTAAATAAATCATGGAGTACACAATTCTTGTTCCCACAGTTCAAAACAAACTAGCAAATCAAATGACTCCATTTGAATTCGAGGTGAACAATTTTCAATTGGATTTTTTTGGACTTAGAAATACTGACAAAATTAATGTATCAAAGAAGAACAATGAATTGGTGTACACATCATTGCTAAATCAAGATAGAGAGAAAAAAAGGTAGTAGACTCAAATTGAAAAGTTATAGGAAGACCTAGCGAATGAGAAAGTAAAGAGGAAAGGAATAGATAACAAGAGCAATGAATTAAAAAAAAGAATTAAAAAATATTCCCTTACATTAACAAGCAAAGAGGATAAGCAGAATGAGACTGCAGTGAATGAACTGAAGCAAAGGCTAGATGAGAGCAACAAGAAATATGATGAGAAAAAATCCACTTCAGAAAAATTAAGACTAAGCATTGCAAATGGAAATGCATTGTGGGAACAAAAATTGGAGAGAAAAAGAAATGAAAGATTGGAGGCAGAGCTGCTGGAAGCAAAAAATGAAATTAAGTCTTGTCAAAATAAGTTATCTTCATTTTGTAGAGAAACAAGGAGGCATATGAAACAAAAGATCTGGGATGAAATAATGCAGGGGATTGATCATTTGTGTGACATGTTTCAATTGATTGATGCTATCAGAAAACATCATAAGAAGCTCAACAAATATTTAATGGAGAACAAAAATGTGATGGCATTAGAGAAATCAGCAAATCAAATTCAACAAACAATCTACAAAGCTAGTGACAATGTTTTGAAATCAAAAGGGATTCCTAATCGGCTTGCTACATCAATGGCGTTGTCATTTGTCATTGAAAAGTGTTTGAGAATGCATGAAACAGAGAAATATTTGCATTTGGCTGTAGACAAGATGAAGAAGGTGGATGAAAAGTTAAGGAACTTCACAGAGCTTGGTTTACTAGAGGCTTTTGACACAAATGAGCGATTCGTTGGATGAAATAATTTCAGAAAGAAGATGGAGGATGCAAGGAAGATTGATTTGAACTAGTTTCCTCAAAACCCAAATGTGGTGACCTATTTGGATTCCATCAAACCATTGCTAACCCTGAATGCAAAATTGACTGAAGAATCCAAGACAGGTTCCAATTTGAATCAGGAATTGTTAACAAATCTTCAAGTCAAACAACATCAATTAGAACAAATGACAATTCCAACACCTGAAGAGTGGAAGTTTCTAGAAAGGTGATGCAATGATTTAATTTTTGATAATATGAGTTTCCAAGTTGCAACTCAGCTCTATGCAGAGTTGTCTTTGAGCAAGATTTTTCATTGCCAATGCCTCTATGTATTCCTTCATGTGATAATCAATTTAAAAGCTCAAATTCAGACTTTAGTAATATATTGATGTTCAATTATCTATATTATTTATTATATCATTTGAAGAAAAAGTCCGGTAGTGGTTTCAACTTCTAGATACACTTTAAACGATTGTTGATGTTCATTATTGTATATGCTACTAATACTATTGTTAATATGCTACTAATACTATTGTTAATATGCTACTAATACTATTCACACATCAACACTCAATCTCCATGACTACTTGCAGATCCACTAAAAAATTATATGAATTCATGCTTTAATGATTTAATCAAGGTACTTTAACTGGTTCATTAAACCAGAGCCAAAATTAAAACATACATCAATGCATATTACATAATATTAATGACAAAGAAGATTAATGAAAGATCATTGATCAGATTTCATTAATAATTCATGTAAAATGTTACAGTTGGAGAGACGATAGACTCAAAATAAGGGAGCAAAATAGGCTTAGCCGTTAGTCCTCGTAGTTTTATAACCTTGTTGTAGATTTCTAAATTATCATAACTTCCCGATTCCCTGACTTGGTTGATGGTTCACTTTGTTGAGTTGCATGTCTTTCTTGGTCATCTTTCTAGTCGGTGGGTTGTTGGGTCAGAAGTTTCAAAAACTTCAAAACTTCAGACTTTGGTTCTAAGGTTCCAAGTTTCAGCAACCACGCGACATTATTGACTTATCTTGCCTTTCAAAGGCATCATCATCTAACACCTCATTGAATGCTATGTATAGACTAATATAAAATATAAAATAAAATATAAAATATAAAATATCACAATTTCATGGAATACAACATAAAATATCATCAACTACAGTTTCACTTTGGAATATGATTCATGAAGTGCAATATAAAATAAAATATCATGAAGTGCAATGATTCACAATTTCATTGAATACAATATAAAATATTATCAACTACAGTATGGAACAATGGAAACTGATCCATGAAGTGTAGTATAAATACCTAAAAGCTACTAATTCTCTTCCATTTCCCAAATGGCGTCAAGGTCCTCAAACTGAAGTTCATCATCAGATAAAGTAAAAGGGTCGTCTTGAATTTGACTCCAAGTCTGCTCTTCATTTTCTTCGGACTGTGTCTCAAATTCAACATTCATTATGTCATTTTTGTCAATGTCATATGTCTGAGTCCCATTGCCACTGCCAGTGCCACCAGTACCAGCCTTTGGAATTGGAGTGTTGCATAACCTGGTCCCTCTTCTTTCACATGTGGACCTCCAGATTGTGAGTGCCCTTTCAAAAGGAAAATTTCTAACATTATACGCAGTTCCTTTCATCCTCAAGCAATTTTCCAAATTCTTGTCTAGTTTGTTTCTTAACTTTGATTTCAAAAACCCTGATGTACTGAAAACTCTCTCATCCTCCACTGACCCCAATATCATTGCTTGACATAAATCAACAAGTTTGAAATATTCTGATATCGAACCATGCAACATTTCACTCTGACCTAAGTTTGTCCAAACCTTTTTTATTGATCCCGATTCAAAGGCCTTGTCATTGCCTATGGATTTATACTGGTCCTTCATAGCTATTGCAAAATTCCTACATTGTTTTCTAAGCTTAGCTTCATCTAAAATTCCTTCTATTTTATGCTCATTGTATGTTACAGTTTTCTAAAATTGTTTGATCAAGATTTTTACCTAAGAATGAAAATGTGTTTGGTTATCTCAGTTTTCCCAAAATTGAGGATACACAATACTCATGGCTTCAAATATTTCATGTCGAGGGAATCTTTCACAAATCTCTGAGGAAAGATATTTTGCAATCTCCTTCAAATTATCACTAACAAATTTAACAATGCCTTGAAAATATTCCACATTAATAGCTACTTCTCTAGTAGAGCACCTGGTTGTCTTACATTGGTACATTTGTATCTCATATCCATGTACAAAGATGCATAAGTTCCCACTTGCATTAAACTATAAATAATTATCAGGATCATTCAAATCAATAATTTTCTTCCACATGAAATAATTTGGGCCATCTTTTGTTAGATCTAGATATAGATGATCGAGGGCCAAGCATGTATGTTTACGTAGATTGGCATATTCATTAATATACATAGTTTT
The DNA here is from genome assembly GCA_007258455.2 of Sequoia sempervirens. Lineage (NCBI taxonomy): Eukaryota > Viridiplantae > Streptophyta > Pinopsida > Cupressales > Cupressaceae > Sequoia > Sequoia sempervirens. Next base: position 1,110,073,511 of record VDFB02271358.1, on the reverse strand, counting down.
GTCTTGGGCTTTCTTCACAAGCTCGTTCATCACATCCAACATGGGGAGAAGACTAGTTAAAGTCAAGAATGTCTCTAGATCGCTTAACCTATGTAAGAGGTCAAGAGCTTTGTCTACTATGTTGTGATGCTCGTACATCACTCCAATCAAGGATTGATATTCTGAAAGAACTCGTTGTGCTAGTCCATGCAGGGAGATCCATCTGGTATCGACATCCTTGAGAAGCTAGTTTCCTGGTGTTATTCCCTCAGCAAAATTTTGAAATTTTGTGAAACGTTTAGGACTTCGGCAGAAGTATGCGTGGATCTCGTAGACTAGATTTTTGAATTTTGATACTGTAGGAAACTTGCTTACAATGTTGAATGCTAAATTCATTCTGTGGGCCATGCAGTGAATTCCAAGCATGTATGGTGCACAAGTAGTTTGTAACTTTGTGCAAACACCAGTTCTTTGACCTTGCATCACTACAGCTCCATCAACTCCTACACACAACAACTTTTTGGTAATTATTAACTCATCCATACCTGTAATTTCATTCAAAGATTTCTTGACTAGTTCAAATATATTTTACGATGTTGAACTATCCTTCATTTTATGAACATAGAGAAGATGAGCTTGGCGAACATGTTGTTGTACAATATACAAATGCATACAGACCCAAGAAGTATTGTCTACCATAGTAACTTCATCTAAAGATAATGCAATGAAATTTGACTCTTTTACTTTAACGTTTAAATCTTCCTTTTCCACTGCAACAAGACAATTTTCCCATTCCCATCCAGCGTTTACTGACCAATGTGAGTAGGGATAGTGAGGAACATTCAAAAAAGATAATAAACCAGATTTTTTTAGGTAGTCTATCATAGGACGCCCTTTGGAAAAAATATGAAAAAAAATAGTCATCTGAACAGTTTTTGACAGATTTGTTGCTTCCATTGCTTTCCCAAATTGAGCATCAAGTGTACCTTTGCATGCACCAAGATTCAATAGTTTTTGGTGATGCACTTCATAATCTGAGGCATACCTAACATGAATACATTCTTCCTTTGATTTCCATCGTACGACTGATTGTTCCTTTTCGTCTATGATTTTTTTTCATAAAATTTGGCAATATGTTTTTCTATAGTGTCAATCTTTAGCTGCAACGTCTTGTCTCTTCCACATTTCCAAGTACAATCATACATCTGGCTAATTTTTCATTTTCAATATCATTTGATTTCCCCACCGATTCAATGAATGGGTACTTTGACAAACAACCAAGTTGAAAAATACTTTTCATTTCCCACTCGCGCCCCCTTTTTGGTTTATTTTTCCTTTTCTTGCTACCAACATCATCATCCTCATCCAATTCAATTATCTCATTCTGGCTAACTGGGCCCAAGGTATCACTTGGAACATCTTCTGCGGTATTGTTGTCTTGATTTGATACATTTTGATTAAATCAATGACAATCTCAACTTGACCTTCCGGTGGTGGTGAGGTATTGGGAATGCTACCAATATTTGGTGGAAGAGTTGATGATGTAGATCCATCTTGACCTGATGGATCATAAGCTTTGGAAATTCCAAAGTAAGACTGTATGGTACATCTAAGTTTTTTGTATTTTGATGGCCTCTCAGTATCTTCACCACCCTAAGGAGCAGCAAGTGTCTCTTCACCACCCTGAAGAGTGGCAAGAGTCTGAGGAGTGGTAGGAGCCTTACCACCTTGAGGAGTGGAAGGAGTCTGAAAAGCGGTAGGAGTCTCTTCACCACCTTGAGGAGCGACAGGAGCCTTACCCTTGTTGCTCGAGTCGCTCGACATATTCATCTCTCACTTCGAATAAAAATTGGAAAAAAATGTCTTGTTTAAGGACAAAGAATAATAATATAGATCCCATTCCCTACTCAATATCATCTTTAAGACTGAAGCAAGAATGGAAAAGAGAAAAATAAATTTTTTTAGTATAACTAATAACACTATGAAGAAATGATCACTCACCTTTAAGTCTACGTTTTCGACTTTGGCTCACTTTTGAATAAATGACACTTTCGATTGTATTTATTTTTGTTCAAGGAATGGATTAATAATATTCCTTTCAGTGATTTATCAAAGATTGTTTGAATGGAAATGCAATAGGAATTTATAAGTAGTGTGATAAGTGTTGTTCTTTAAATATGGTGCAAAATCACATATCAAATTCAATACCATGGAATACAATATAAAATATTTGGCTTTTCCTAAACTTAGTTGCTAGTCCTCAAAGTTATATAACCCTGTCGCAGATTTCTAAATTTTCATAACTTCGTGATTCCCTGACTTGGTTGATGGTTCACTTTGTTGAGTTGCAAGTTTTTCTTGGTCATCTTTCTACTCGGTGGGTTGGAGGTTTTGAAAACTTTGAAACTTCATAGTTTGGTTCTAACTTCTAAGGTTCACTTTGTTGAAGCAAGAATGGAAAAGAGATAAAGAAAAATTATTATTATAACTAAAAACACTATGAAGAAATGATCACTCACCTTTTAAGTCTACGTTTTCGGCTTTCGTTGACTTCTGAATGGAGAAGTAGAACCTCAAAACCGAACAAAATGTGTAATAATAAATGACACTTTCGATTGTATTTATATCAACCCATAATTCCATATTTGGTGAATTTCGTGGGATTTTTAAATGGTATATTAAAAATTTGGCGAATCTCGCGTGCTTATACAATGATACATTGTAATTTTCAAGGCGAAATGTGTCCTCAAATGTAATTATTTTTTAATGTTATTGGCGAAATAGGTCCTCATGAGCAACTATTTATAAATTTTAATTAGTGAAATGAGTCTTCACAAGCAACTATTTGTAAATTTTAATTGGCGAAATGGGTACTGATACAATGTTGTTTTAATAGTATTGGCGAATATGTAGGTGTTTTATTAAATGCTTTCGGGATTCTAGGCGAAAATATTAGTCAGTCCAATTGAAACGCGTAGTTTGATAATGGTGAATTTGTTGCTTAAATATGCCTCATAAAAAAACTCATTGGTGAATGGACATGCATTGGACCTATAGTTCATAAAATTCAGGCGATTTGGACACCCTGTTAGGTGCGAGAAATTCACCAATTTCGACTTGGCCAATTCCTAGAATTTTCCAATTGGCGAAGATTCACCACTAAATTTTTCCCTAAAGTGGGGGCTAAATTTAGTAGTGTAAATTGTCATCCTTGACAATTTCACACTAGGTTTGACACCCTCTTAAGTGCATGTACCTAATTATGCTTATGATTTAAATTTGAGAAATTGAATTAAATTTTTATTTAACAGACTTTTGAAGAGTTAAAAAGAGTTGTATTGGGACACCCAATGCCCTTTTCCCACCTAATCAAAACCTAAATTTTAAATTTTAAATTATTGCTAGCCGCAATATGTTTAAGAATTAAAATTCCTTTGTTAGCCTATCTTAATAGTTAATATGAAACATGTTTAAACTCATATAAATATAAGTTAATCCCTCTGTTTGAACATAATTGAATTTTATGACTCTAGCATCTTAAAGGCAATTAATGCAATATCAAGAGAAAAATGAGAAAAATATCGAAAACAAAATTACAAGTCAATTACAAGTCTACAACATATCAACAAATTCATGTTCATACATTGTGAGATGTTTCTTTTTTATATTGTTGAACACACCAAAAATTTGAGAGGGGGGTGAATCGATATGCTTTAAAAATTAATCCCAATTAACTACTGCTAAAATTAAGTTATACCAACTAAGAATTCATCAACTTAATCAAAACAAGAGAGAAGACAAGAAACCACACAAGAACATAGATAACACTATATTTACATGGAAAACCCCACAGGGGAAAAACCACAATGAGAAATGCTTCTAGGAGCTACAACCCTAATCCAACCTCACAAGTAAATAATAGTTTACAAATTTTATTTTGGGCTATAACCCAAGGAAACAACTACTACCTAAATTTATTTTAGGGGCTAGAACCCAAGGAAGCTACTACTCCCTAATTGAAAAATGAACAACTAAGATATGATTAATTTATGGTTTCAACCACTGATAGTCATCAATTCTACACATTAGGTTTGTAGCAGAACTTGTCATGCTCTACTCATGCACTCACACATCTTTGCTCACATAGATATCTCTTCACATCTTTGATATTCTATATATATCATACGTACACTTGCAAAATACAAATCTAGTCAGTCATAAACAAGAAATTATGAAACTTGTAGCATGTCAGCCTACATCTTCATTAGCATTATATAAAAATGATAAAACATTATTTACATTTGTCCCAAATCAATCGACATGACTCATGCAACATATAAAAACACTTCTTAGACTCCACTCAATCTTGAATTAGTGGCGTACATCACCAACATACCCTAGTCGACCTCAACAACATAACTTCACAAACTGACTTGAAACAACTGTGTGGTAATGGAAATAAGATAGATCTTCATGTGCTTCAAACTTGAGATACTATGAGACATGTGGAATGTCCACACAAACTCATACAACTAAACTTTACATTCTTATTTTGGCGCAAGTAACCAAACATATGTTCTGATGAAGACTAGGCATCTAGAACCAATTGTAACACTCTATCACTTGAGAGTTTAACTTGTAGAGCAAAAAAACACTTGAGTTTTCAATGCAACATGCATAAGACATTATTGAGAATGTCCCCAAATACGCTTAGCCAAATCTTCACAACCAGAGGAATGTAAAGCATTCCAACACACCTTCATAACCACTTTGCTCTGCCATAACACAGACTAGAACTTTGTCACTTGTAACTTTCATTGCAAAAGGTATAATTAAATGAAAGCTTGGATATAACACCTTCACATCTCTATCAAATTATCTTTTGAACTACAAAACTAAATATTTCTCTATGGAAAGATGTGGATCAAAAAAATGTGACTCTGTATAATAATATGCACTATGAATGCATTGGACATAACTTAGAAGTTGCAACATTCAATTGATTGCAGTACACCAAATTGGAAAGATATAAATTTAGACATACTGAAAACATATTAGGACATGTGTACCCACCTCTGCATGATACATAGTCATTAGGAAGATTACTAATCTTCCATTTCAATGCAAAGCTAATTTGTACTATTAGATATGTCTAGACATCAACTATCTCCAGAGCACATACAATCTTCAACACACTTTGGACATCAATGAAAACCAATAATATCAAGCTACAACATATATTTATTATTTTTATGAGAACTAACACTTGCACGATCTCTAAGAATCCTCCTATTTCTCCTTATATGTGATGAGCAAAGTGACTTCAGTCGAACAAGGATCTCAATTCTAATTGGTAAATTCTATTTATGTTCTTTATCATTCATTATTTATTCATTTATCTCTGCTCCCCCAAGAGTACATAATTTATATCATTATTGTAGATACCTGAAATTGTCCTAGCCTACGACTAGCATTTTAACGCTAACTATAATCTTTCCCTAATGATTAAATAATGTTTAGTTATTTAATTATTATCTAATTTCATATTTTCACTATCAATTAAGTGACTTTATGTTATTTACTTAATTCAATTTATCATTAATCTTCTTTATTAATTAAATAAATCCTATTTATTTAATTACATCTTTAATTATCTTATTCCTCTCATTTAATTAAATAATTATTATTAGTTATTTAATTAACATTCACCCACTTTCAAAATTAAACAATTACTTTAATTATTTAATTAAACACCCTTTCTAAGTTAAATAATTACTTTAATTATTTAATTAACCTATATTCTCTCAACATTATCCATTCCTTAACAATAAATAAAATATTTTATTTATTTATCTAATTCCCACTTACACGTTCCTCAAATAATTAATTCATTTAATTAATTATTATCTCATACATTTCCACCTTGTTCTTAATGAACGCTCTCTTCCAGTCGACTGGATAATCAATTCTACTTCACTAATCAATCAAATTAGTTCACTCTCACCCAGTGAGAGTTAACTCTTCAATCAATTCTCTATGCAAATAATTAACTGAAATCTTGCAGCTATTTACAATCAGTTAACTCGTTCATCAATTCCTCTCAAGGATTCTTGACTCTTGATCTCCCACCTCTTAATCTTGATTGTCCATTCAAATCAATCATTTCTATAAAAGAAGCCATCATATCTATTTTATGGCTAACCATGTTCTTTGATATTTTTCTATCATTCATTTACATTGAGCTTATTGTAGATTGTACACACTTCATATCTAAGAGCAAACAAGAAAATTTGAGAACAATGGAGAAGAATCAACTTTGACATAGAAGCTTAGGTATATACAATTCATTATTTGATTTCTATTATCATCTTGTACTTCATTGTTAGATTATAGTCTATATGGCTTGAATTAGATAGTTTTGTGGTCATTATCAATAATCCATGTCTTCCTCCTATTTTCTTTGATGAAAATTGTGGTGCACTATCAAAAAAATGTGTCTCAAAAATACAATTTTGTTACCATTTCTAACACTTGTGGTGAAACTTTATAGTTGTGGTGCTATTTACACTTGTGAGTTATTTGAAAATGCGGCTTCATAGGACAAATGTGATGCACCACATAGATGTGTCACACAACCTTACAGTTGCAATGAACGTAATGACACATGTGATGCATAAAATGCACTGCATCTGTTTAGCTATTTTTGACCCCTAAAATCTAGTAAAAAAAAAATGGGTACATATCGTGGTGCCCAATCACTTGGGCCACCTATAGGTCCACACACGATATCCTCAGTGAGAGATCACTGAAATTGGTGTCATAGCTTCGCTGCTCTACTCAAAATTCATTCTCCTCTCCACTCAAAATTATTAAACTCAAATGGACAAATGAGGATTTGGGTTCCCCTAGGGCCTATTTATAGACCTTATGTGGCATTGTGGATCCCTCCCTTTATAACTAGGCACATTAACCTTGAATTTCAAATGCTAATACAGATACCCAAAATGACCTAAAATCAATTTTTTTTTCGCCAATGTGCTTGAAACTATCAAATTAGCTTGTCAAAACAATTTCCCAAATTTTTCAAAAATTTGCAAAATTTACCCAAGGGGCACCATGCTATCCCTCCATTACCAAGGCATATCAGGGCACATCCTAAACAAGACTTTTGAATTTTCTTTGACACGACACTATAAAAACACATTATAACAAAGAGGGGCAAAATGTAGATTCCTGAAATTGTCCTAGCTCGCAACTAGCATTTTAACACTACTTATCATCTTTCCCTAATGATTAAATAATGTTTAACTATTTAATTATTATCTAATTTTATATTTCCACTATTAATTAAGTGAATTTATGTTATTTAATTAATTTAATTTATCATTAATCTTCTTGATTAATTAAATAAATCCTATTTATTTAATTACGTCTTTAATTATCTTATTCTTCATGTGATAGGTCGAATATATGCATTAGAAAATGAGCAACAAACTAAAGAGTGCAAATAAACACCAAAACAACCTACACCTCAAGATTAGCCTAAGTTGGAATCAACACAAGATAAAAACAACAAATGGAACTTTATACCTTGTGTCAAATCGATCCTTTGGTTGGCCCTTCGATCTTTGATGTGTATGCTCCTTGGATGGCAAGATATGTAAACTAGATGATGATGTGAGGATGGATGGAAATGGATGAAAGCATGAAAATGGCTAAGTGTAGATTGAAAAATAAAATTGCAAGAGTTTGGCTAGCAAAATGATCTCCCCCCAAATGAGAAAAAAGAGGGGGTATTTATAGGAATTTTGAGAATTCCTAAAAGAAATAGACGGTTGAGATTGATCCCAACATGGCCAAGATGTAGGGCTATGGTGAGTTGAGAACTCACAAGCCTTCACATCTTGACATGTGGCAAGGGGAGAGGCTTAAAGAAGAGGTGGAGATGAGGTGTAAGAGAAGTACATGACATGGATGTACTTCAAAGGACCATAGGGATTTGGTCAAAATATCCTCATAAAGGATGTCCTTGTCCCATGTGGGTGAGAGGACATGTGAGGAATTAAAAATTCCTCAAATATCCTATGGGGAGAGGGGAAAGAATAAAGAATTCTTTTGAGTGCATTGGGGAATTAAAAGTGAATTAAAAATTCACATGGGGAAGTGGAGTGCCTTGCCCAAAAGGAGAAATCCTTTAATAAGGTTGACCAAGGACACATGTCATAAAGGACATGGGGAAGAGAAAAGGAATTTAATATTCCTTGAAAGATGAGAGTGGAATTAAAAATTCCTCAAAGGACTTTGGGAAGACAAAAGGAATTAAAAACTCCTTGGGGGATGGGAAGAGTTGACTAAAGGGGGTGATTAGACAAGTTGATGAGGGGTTAGAGGAAGGTTAGATGGCTAAGAGAGATTAGAGGCCAACTTGCAAAAGTTGGAGGATGTGACACATCCTAATCAAGGATTAGGCATGTGCACACCTTAATGATGAGATTAGAAGATGGATTAGGATTAGATAAAAATGATGGAGGATGTGACATGAGGAGGAATTAAATAAATGTGATATTTATTTAATTCAATTGATGAAAAGAGGAAGGTATTTAATTATTTAACTAGATACCTTAGGGATTAGAAAAACTTTAGAGGGATTAATTAAATAATAGTGATATTACTTAATTAATGCGGATAAAGGGATGTTTAGATGAAAAAGGATAAATTTGGATAAATCAAGTGTCCAAATTTAGGTGTCTACACGTCCAATTTAATTAAATAATTATTATTAGTTATTTAATTGGCATTCACCCACTTTCAAAATTAAATAATTGCTTTAATTATTTAATTATCTTATATTCTCTCAACATTATCCTTTCCTCAACAATAAATAAAACATTTTATTTACTTATCTAATTCACACTTGCACATTCCTCAAATAATTATGTCATTTAATTAATTATTATCTCATGCATGTCCACCTTGTTCTTAACAAACACTCTCTTCTATTCGACTAGATAATCAATTCCACTTCATTGATCAATAAAATCAGCTCACTCCCACTCAATGAGAGTTAACTCTTCAATTGAAATTCTCCATGCAAATAGTTAGTTGAAATCCTATAGCCAGTTGCAATCAGTTAACTCGTTTATCAATTCCTCTCAAGGATTCTTGACCCTTGATCTTGATCTTCCACCTCTTAATCCTGATCATCCATTCAAAAAAATTATTTCTAAAAAAGCATCCATCATATCTCTTTGATGGCTAACCACATTCTTTGAGATTTTGCTATCATTCATTTATATTGAGCTTATTGCAAATTGTGCACACTTCATATTTGAGAGGAAATAAGCAAAATTGAGAAGAGAAATGAAGGAGAATCAACTTTGGCATAGGAGTTGAGGTATATCTAACTTATTATTTGATTTATATTGTCATATTGTACTTCATTATTATATTAGGGTCTTTATGGATTGAATTAGATAGTTTTGTTGTTGTTATCTATGATCCATGCATTCCTCCTAATTTTCCCTGTTGATAATTATAATCATAAACATCTGTGGAGGTAGAAATACCAAAATGGGGTTTGACCAAGACAAGCCCCTATACAACACAACACTTCTCCCCTTGTATATCTTACATGTTATAGATCTGAAGTTTATTGAATTGGATTTGAGATCTCAAGGCTTTAAAACCCTAATTCAAGCATTCACATACATATTATCAATAATTTAAGGCAAGTTGATTATTCGCACATTATCAAACTTCATATCTAGGGTTTTACAATCAAAGAGATGTAGACACTATTGCACTTGCACCAACTCTAAAACCCTAGAATTATACACTTTTGGACTAGGTCACCTAGTGCCCCTATCCTACCAGTTCAACCTCAAATTTGAATTCCAATTTCTTTTCTTGCACTTTCCAAATCAACTTCTTATTTTTGTGTTTTTGTTTCAAATCTTTTAGATTTTATAATATTGTGTCACTTTGGTATTAATTCACCTATTTCACTACATCTTCCAATCGATCATCACATCCCATCATTAAATATAAAAGTGACCAAAACCTTGAGCAATTTGTTTGGCTCTCCCTTGAGGATAGTAGCCAAATTGTGTCTCTTGGTTAATTTTGCGTCCCTCAATATTTATGGTGGAATGTGTAATTTAGGTTAGGTATTTTTCTTAGATCCCATTTCACCATCTTACAAGTTTTTGGTTTCTTCTTTCATTTTCTTATAAGTAATTGGGCCACCAATACTTACATCTTAGGAATCACATCTAACTTAGATAAGATTAGCTTGCTCTCTAGTCAAATAAATTTAAAATGTATCAAAATAAGGAAAGTTAAAATCATCACTTAAGGCAACCATGGTGGAATAGAAGGTAGAGGAAAATATAAAAATGGTCCTTTAAACTTAGAAAAAATCAGTAATATAGATCCTTGATCAAATTTATCTTTTCCACATCTAGCCAATTGAGATCTCAAAGATTTTAAACTTAACCAAATAATTATCAATGGAAAAAATGTATTAGGAGAAAGAGAATATAATTCTACCTTTATATTTTATTAAAACACAAAATTTAGTAATTATATCAAATAAATATTTATATTTATTCTATACCTACTTAGGTGTTGTGTATTCCACAATATTGAATAATAAGCTATTGAAAAAACATGCAATGCAATCAAACCCATAGCCTCATAAAACTTATTCCTATGAAACAATATATTGTACTCCTTACTAAAAATTTGTTGATGTTCACCCAAAGTAGACCATAAAACCTTAGATAGGATAACTGCTACATCTTAATTTTACATGTGTGATCATTGTAAGGAGTGAAAAGCTCAAATGAACCTAAATCCACCAATAGAGAAACAAACATTAATAGAGAAAATTAGATAATATAATATGATAATCTATTATATAAAACATCCCAATTCTAATTCAATACTAAAAATTTAGCCTCCCAAGTAAAATCAACCATAAATTTTAACAAATCATACTAGATATGAGCCAAAGTTTCAAAATCATTCTAATAAAAAAATCTATTTCTAAGACAAAATCTATAAAAATGATAAGAGGATGTGTAGTTTTCAAAAATATCTTTCCAATGCCTATAAGAAGTCAAAAATTGAACACTATAGCAAAAAATTATGAGCTCAAAAGAAAAAAAAAGAAAAAAAGAAAAGAAAAGATAATTTGAAATTCAATCAATAATATCAAGTTCCTACAAAAAAATCTAGAAAAATAACTTGTACCACTACAAAGTTCTTCAAACTAGCTTTGCAACAACTATAAGAAGTCAAAAATTTGATACACTCCCAAAAAAATTCTCCATTATACATAGAAAAAGGGTCACCACCTCTAGACTATGTAGTGTCGTTGATCTAAGTAGTGCTTGAGTAGAAAAAATTGACTAAGTTGTTTTATTAGATGTATATGAGTGGCACTTCTCTAGTGGTGTTTGTGCAAACAAAACCTGGTAGAGATGGAAATGAGGTTGTGCACAAGTGGAAACCTTTGACTGGATTGACAAACATTACACTAATGGTCGATGGAGTGCTGTTGTGGGGGTGTTGGCTCTTGCACACCCCTACTGAGGTGTAAGCCCTAATCAAACAAATAAAACTTATGACTAACAATGTTATAGTTGAAGGCTAACAAAAAATCTAAAATATTTAAAAAATAATTGTACTACATAGCTAAATAATTGAAACCATCCCATACTACAGACTAACACACTAACAATAGAATAATGGTGTAGGCATTGAATCTATAGAATAACTCTAAGGTTATGAATTTGATGGCAATTTGATAGCTAATAATAAATATTACAACACTATATGGTATAGATCCACATGTATGTATGAATTTTGTACAAGTATATGAAAATTTAATATCAAAACTTGGAAAACCTTAAAAATGGCCCAAAAAAACTAACTCTAAAATATAGAGTTCCTTACACAAAAGTAAGAGTTTTTGGGCCTTTTAGACTCAATGGTGAAGTCCATTTTTCTCATAAATGCATCCAAACAATATACCTAAATCATTCCCAGATTTGAGAAGATTTTTTTCAAATCTAAAGCTATGATACCATATAAGAGACATGAAGATACAAACTTTCATAATCACCTTTAAAACCATAAATATCCTTCCATAAGAGAGTAACAAGAAATGAATTGCTAACTATGGATGAAAAATTATACAATGATCAAATAGATCAATTATAGATAATGTACAAGAGAGGCCTTACTCATATAGGAAAGATGAGAAGGTCAAAGATCACAATATTATGACTTGTCACAATCATATGACATGAGATTCAAAATTTAAATAACCTAAAAGTGTCTTAAGTAAACTTAACTAATCTAGTGTGAATATGACCTAGGAGGTAAACCAGTTAAGTAATATAATTCATCCACACCAACAATATCATCACCATGTTTGGATCCCATCATTACTCTTCCCCAAAATTAGCTACATGATTCCTAGATCCCCCATTTGTCTCCCTAGATTATATATATATATATAGGTTTGGACGTGACCCAAATCATCTCAAGAATTGTAGATTTTAATCTTGGACTTTTAAATTTCAAATTTCAAATTTACACTTCACCAACCTTTTCACTAACCACTGTGAATTTACATATCACACGTTTTGATGATTTTTGTGCTATATTGTTGTATTCAAAGACATTCACACCTATTTGAACATCATCCAAAACAACTTAGGAATTATTGAAAAGAATATTATAAAGTAATTATGAGAGCATACTAGCAACATATTCAAAGCATTACATCAACATACATCATCCTAGGCCCATTATATGCTTGTTTTCAATCCTCAATCCTTTTTCTAAAATCATTAAATTAATCCAACTAAGGTTCTAACTAAGGACAATATGACCCTCATGATTCAACAAATTCCTCAAAGGTTTTTCTAAACACTTCTAGTCCTTAGTTGGAATGAGTTTTCCACAATCCATGAAAATGTTTATGCAAGCTTTTAAATTCAACTGTAGATACAAAAACATACACTATTGAATCCAAAAGCTTGCATAAACAACTTCTAGTCCTTATCAATATTTAGATATCAAAAAAGCAAGGCAAACAATTCTTGAGAAACTATTTTATTCTAATTCATTCTTACAAGTATAGTTTCAAGTCCACATACCAAATTAACTCCAAAATAAAATGAAACACCTGGATTAAAATTTAATTAAATATTATATTTAGATTTATTTAATATATTTATTATCATCCATTCCAACTTATTTGTCCAATCCCATTCATTATTTAATTAGCCTAGTTATTATTTTATGTAATGTATATATTCTCCATTATTTAACTAGCATGTTCAACCCCAAAGGAAATTAAGGTCATACACTTTCTATATGACATATGGGTATTTCAACACTTCCATTTATCATATCATAATGACCTCTTTTAGTGCAAACGTTTCTCATGTTTTTATACTACTGCCTTTTGTCATGCCCAGTTTCTAGTACCTACCCCGTCCTCTAAAAAAAATGAAAATAAATAAATTATTTCTTTATGATATTTTATATATTTTTCAAAATTGAGAAGACTTATTTATAACACAACTAGTTTCAACAACTAAAAAGTAAAAAAGGAAAGGAAAGGTCCTTTTATAGTCCACGATACCAAGGGGTCTATTTTTGGGTCTACATATGGCTTACAATATATGGGACTCCTCGTACTCCCAATATGAGGGAGGCACCTAACTTGTGCTCCACAATACGAGGTGTACATACCTTACCCCCTGCAGGATTTGAATTTGTGACCTCTCTTTCAAGAGTACAAGTTCTCCACCACTAGGCCAACAAAGGAAAGTTGAGTTCTTTTATTATCGGGCTTCTTTCTTTATCCATGTATATGGATAGAGTTCTCTTTCTTAAATAAATATAAGAATTATTTTCTATCTATTTATGTCTACATATGTCACACAATTGAGATTTTGTTTATAGTTGGGTTCAAAAAAGAAACTATTATTAGTTTTTTAGGGGTAGAAGATAAGACTTTATATCTTAACAATTTTTAATTTTTTTAATGTGTTATGTCATTTGTGTAGACATAATTATTGCACTATAGTCTTAAAATATAATTTGACTTTTTTGGTGCATTGGCTAATTCTAATTTTGAATTCATCACTTTTTTAAGCTAAATCCTCAACTTCAAAATATTAATAGCACATTTCTCAAGACCTTTGTCTTCTTAGATTGGATAATACCTACAATCTCATCTCTAGACTAGATCATGAGCACAATCTAGACATATAATTCCAATTTTTGAAATTTCTTCTTCTAAGGCCAATAATTTCATGTTGTGACTATTACCTATCAATGTCCATGCCAAAAGTTTTAAATTGTAAATCTAGGATTGTGGATTTTAAGACAATGTTTTAAATTTAGTTTCAATATCAATTATTAGCATTTCACATTCATAGATTTGATCACACAATTCACTAGAGTCAATACATAGTATAGTCTCAACTCATTCCATTGTAGTTTACTAAACATCTAGCATTATCTATTTATTTGTCTCAATCTTGCTAAAACAACCTCAAGATATGACTGTCATCAATGAAACTAAATGAATTTGCCTCTATATATAGTAAGACCCTAATGCTACTATTTGGAACCGTGATGTTTGAGATGCAGATACACATATTAACAAACTAGTCTGAAAGACCCATAAGCATTAAAGACATAGTTGCACAGATATGATACAAACACTCTAGTTAGACTAGATCATGAGCACGATCTTGTACCAACTTCCAAGAAGCTTAGGATTCCATCATCACATACATCTAATCATTAATCTAATTACATATTTCAATTTATAAATATTTATCAAAACAACAGTATTCAAAGTCAACATCACATCAATTTCCAAGTTATAACCCATCTCACTTGTTTCAACATATTTATTTCTTTGATTACTTAATGGCTCAAAATTACTAAATCTCAACTAAATTTTACTTGAGGGTTTTAAATCATTGTATTAGACCATATAAATTAATTATAGGGTTTCTTTATTTCCCTTCATTTTTGTCAACTTGTAACTTTGATGCAGAAGCATCTAGGTGCACAGGAAATTTTGCACACCCAAAAAAATATTCATGTTTTTCTTTAATTTTCTTATTGGTTATGTTTTGCAGGATTGAATATTATTTTAATCATATTTCCCCTCCCAACTCTTTGAAATTGAAGTCAATTAGTTGAGTGTGAATTTGATTTGAATTTAGTGATGAAAGTGCTAGAAAATTAATAATTAATGAAATGTGGGAGTTACAAAGAAACCCACACCTAGACAGGAAGAGACCATTCCTGGCATGTTGTAACTCCAATTTGCATTTAAAAATTTGCATTAAAATGAAAGTGGAGGAATCTGGGCACCTAGTGGAGGTAGTGGAGTGAGATAGTGAAGGAAAAAAAAGAAAGAAAAATCAATAGAATTTGCTAGGTAGAATTGAATAAGGGGAGGTTTTCAATGCCCAAGAAGGAAAAGAGGTTAGTAATACAGCCATGATGTCAAGAAAACGCTATGCCCAACAAGGGGGGAGGATCCAACAAGATAAAATGGAGAAAATCACAAGTTTTTGAGGATGAATTGTCTGTGAAGTCAGAGAGGGATACCCAAGAGTGAAGTAGGGGAAATTTGAAGTGGTTCTTTTGTTGTTGTAGTTGAATGAAGGTCTCTTGTAGCAAATATTTTGATGTTGGAGGCAACAAACATGCCTATAGATGATTTCTTATTCATTGGTTAGTTCTAGAAACTATTGTTGCAAGCTCTTAGAGGATTTAATTAATAAAATTAGCATGTTGTTCCTAAATTTCTTGTCAATTCATGTGCTAGAGAATTTGAATTGAGCTCACAATCATTTAATTTGGGCATAAATTTTAAAAATTAAAAAATGAAGGGTTTTGATTTTTTGAAAAGGATACAGATTTGTATTTATTTGGGCAGTAGTTTTATAAGGTACATGTAGGGTATCTGCTATGGCAAGCCCTGTGGACCCCACTTTATCTACCATCGGCCTTCACAGGCTCATCAGTGACATCCACAGTCGATCGACGACCTTGCCAAGCCTACCAACAACCCTTCAAAGCCCTTCCCCAATGATGTACAATATTCCCAACTAGCATTAAAAAAATTCTAGCACCACTGATGTTTTTGGCCACCGACTTCCTCTTTTTCGATCCATTCCCAATGATTCAATAGTTTCCCAACGATGAATTTTTTGGCATTTTTCAGCCAATGAAGAATATTTTGCCTCTAGAATTTTTTCCAAGTGGTTGTATTTCTTTTCTGCCTAAAGGGAATATTTTATGGAATATTCTATTAACATCAGCATGACATCAGTATCATATCAACATGACGACATCCACATAGACGCATGTGCAGGGCCCTAAGACCCCCTTTGTGCCCTAAAGGGGGTGTTTTTCTCTTTTGGCAATAAATTGGGCATACGATATCATTTTTTGGAAAACAAGATGTCGTCAAAAAGCTAGTTCTATCAACTTTCCAATGGTGCTGGTCTTATCACCTATTTTTGTTGCTAGTGCATTCTACAACTTGTTGAAGTTAGAGGTATTGTTTTTCAGTCCATAACTCATAATTTTTGACTTGTTTCTTTGCTTTTCATGATTCCAGTGACATTGGGATGGTTGTTCAGAGCTCTTCATAGCCATCAATTCAATTTTTCTAGATTTCTCTCTAGGTACATTTTATTTAGTTTATGTGTTTTCACACTCTGCTGAATTACTTGGATGTCTTAGCTCCTGAAAACTTTTTGTTTGCATGGGATGACTCATTTTTGGTTGTTCTATATGTATTTATAGTATTATGCCATATTTGGGCATTATAAACATATTTTTCATGCACATTCTCTTTTGTAGACACACTGAGATAAAGTGCCATTCTGGTGTATATTTTTTGGGGATTTTGCACATCCTGTTGTGACTTTTGTACTCACACTATGATATAAAGTGCCATGAGGGGGTTGATGTTTTCTTTTGGTTTTCCATCACACCTTTTTCAAGTGAGTGTCCCTTCCACGACAACGGTGAATCCTAGTCATTCTTACCTCATGCATGTGTGCCTTCGTTTGCACACCCTTTTACTTGCAGGTTGTTTCTCCTACATGCACTCCTTGATTTCACACAGTTTTAGTGTACTTGTCACTCCTCTCCCTTGTCAACATTATGTGTGGGTTTCTACTATTGGTGATAATTCTTATTTGGTTTCATGTTGGAGTGATCTATGTATCTAGTTCTTGTTCCTATGTACTTTCAGATGCAACATACATCAATGGTTGGTTACATGCCTTTCAGTGAGATGGATCATTTACCATATGGACACTCTAGCATTCCTATTTCTGGAGGTTATTCATTTCAGCACTATATCATTCATCATTCGACAGTAGTCTACAACTTTTTCGTGCTTCAAAAATGTTCCACATGTTCCTCGAGCTTTTTCAGGAAATTATTTCAGTTGGAGGCTTATTATTCCTTCACCTTGATTTGGAGGCTTTTTCAGTCCTTCATTCACCTTTCTCTCTTTTGGGGAGGAGTTTTCTCTCATAGAGTTTTTCTCCTTTTCTCTAGTTTTGAGAGATCTTTTGTTTGTACATGGGTACCTCACCAAGCCTTGTTTTTTGAGACCCATCATGCATTCTCTTTTTAGGGTTTTTAGCTACTCCTTAAGTTCATCTTAAGGGGAGTGTAAGATTAATCATGCATTAGATAATAATTAATTAATCTTTAATTGATTTTTAGTCTAATTTATTCTCATGCACTTAAGCTAAACTTAGGAGTTCTTTATTCAGTTAACTAAGTGCTTTTCTATGTTAACTAAAGTGAGCTATTATTAGATCATTTTGTCTCATCACAAGTGATGTTGATGCTTGTCCTGATATAATCCCTTTATCATTTAGGATTGCTCCTATATAACACTCAACCCTCATTGTATTATCTCTCAAGATTTTATATCATTTTGATAGTCTCTTACATTATGTAGCTTTTTCTTGTTGAGGAATATTGCATACGTTTGTTTTAAGATCTCTTACATGGAAGGAGTCTTTGTTCATTGTTTGATCTTGTGGCTCATTTTTTTCACAATTCTAACAAGAAGAATTTTAAATTTTTTTATTATTTTAAGAAGTTTAAAGCTCTGGGAGAGAATCAAGAGGGTACGACTATAAAATTTCTAAGAATAGATAATGAAGAACTTTGTTTAGGAGATTTTAACCAGTTTTGCAGTAAGTTTGGTATTGCAAGGTAATTTACGGTTACTAGGACACCACAAAAAATGGTATTGTTGAACGAATGAACTATACAATTATGGAGCAAGCCAGATGTATGTTGAGCACTGCGAGTTTAGAGAAGAAATTTTGGGAAGAGGTTGTTTCTACAACCTGTTTCTTGATCAATAGATCACCCACTACAACTCTTGATAATAAAATCCCTGAAGAAGTATGGATAGGTAAACATATTGATTTTTCCTTTCTTCATGTATTTGGTTTTGATGCTTATGCTCATATTCATAAAAGGTAATAGGAATAAGTTGGATGAGAAGTCCACAAAGTGTATTTTTCTTAGTTATGTATAAGGTACAAAGGGGTGCAGATTGTGGGATACTACTGCCCACAAGGTTATAGTTAGATAAGATGTTTATTTTAATAAAGATTCAATGCAAAGATGTAAAGAACAATAAAGTACAAAAGTTATTTAGTTGAGGTGGAAAGTTATGATGATAATCTATTGGTACTAGATGAAAATCAACAAGGTGAATAACAACCAAATATGCCATAGGGTGATATATTACCACTTATAAGGAGATCCACTAGAGTATCCTATATCCAAAGCACCTGAAAGGTACTCTCCTTCTTGTCATTCTTCTTATGCATTACTAATTGATTCTAGTGAACCTAGTTCATATCGAGAAGCTTATGAATCTGAATGTGCAAGCAAGTGGAGAGTTTCCATGGAAGAGGAGATGAAAGCTATTCATAAGAACAAGACATGGTAGCTTGTATTATTGCCTAAGGGGCGAAAAGCTATTGGGAACAAGTGGGTCTTCAAATTAAAAAGGGACACAAATGATAATTTGGAGAGGTATACAGATCGATTGGTGGCCAAGGGTTATGCACAAAAGTCTAGTATTGATTTTGATGAAAAAATTTTGCCTGTTGCACGATTAAGTACTATTAGAGTTGTTTTAGCTCTATTTTCTAGTCTTGATTTGGAGTTAGAACATTTAGATGTAAAAATGACCTTCTTGCATGGTGATCTCTCATAATCAATTTCTATCCAACAACCAGAAGGTTTTGAGGAAAGAGACAAGGAGAATCTTGTTTGTAGGTTGATAAAATCATTGTATGGTTTAAAATAGGCACCAAGGTGTAGGTACAAGTGGTTTGATTCCTTCATGATGAGTTTTCGTTTTAGCATATGTGAGGCTAATCATTGTACCTATTCTCATAGGTATGATGATGACAACTATTATTTATCTTTTGTATGTTGATGATATGTTGGTAATAGGTCCCAAAATGAATAAAATCATCCATTTGAAAGATCGCCTTGCTAGGGAGTTCGAGATGAAGAACTTAGGTAGAGAAAATTAGATTCTTGGTATGAGGATACATAGAGACAAAAATAATAGGAAAATATGGTTGTCACGAAAAACTTATGTGGAGAAGGTTATGTAGTGGTTCAATATGCAGAATGCACAACCAATTAGTACTCCATTTTACATTCATATTAAATTGTTTTCGGAACAGTGCCCTAGCATAGAAGTGAAGAAGACATAGATGTCTCATGTACCATACTCATCAACAATTGGTAGTCTTATGTTTTCCATGGTGTGCACCAGACTAGACATTGCATAAGCAATGGGATTAGTCAGTTGTTACATGGAAAATCTAGGTCCTAAGCATTGGATGACTATGAAGTGGATTCTCATGTATTTAAGAGGCACTTCTAATGCTGCTATCTATTGCGGTGGGAGTAGTCTTAAGGTTAATGGGTACGTGGATGCAAATTTTGGTGGAGATAGAGATAAGAGAAAGTCCACTATAGGTTATGTTTTCTCCTTAGTTGGAGGTGTTGTTAGCTAGGTATCAAATTTATAGACAGTGGTGGAATTGTCTACTACTAAAGCTAAATATATGGCAACAACATAGGCTAGCAAGGAGGCAATTTGGCTTCATAGACTTTTGGGTGAATTGCAAGTAAAGTAGGACAACATGGTGTTGCATTTGTGATAGCCAAAGTGCTTTACACTTAGCACGAAACTTAGCACATCATACCAGAACAAAGCATATTGGTATTCAATATCGCTTTGTATGTGAGGTGATGGAAGGAGGAAAAATATTTTTGGCCAAGATACACATTGATGTGAACCCAACAAATATTTTCATGAAGCCCATTGGTAGAGAGAATTTCATCTGGTGCAAAGCTTCTATAGGTTTGTATGTTACTTGATGATTGGCAACATTAGCATTGGTCTTTCAATATGAGGATTTATTCACAAGAGAGGTTCATTTGAATTCAAGTGGGAGATTGTTGGAATATGAAGTCAATTTTATTGTTATTCCAACAGTGATGGATAGTCAACATTGATATCTAGCATTCATGGTACATGCCCAACGTGATCGAAGGCCTACTATACAACTAAAGGTTGTAGTGATCAGGGGCTCCTAGGGGGCTTATCGTAGCCCCCCCCACACACTGAAGGAAACCATGTTGAAGGCGTTTCTAGTGAAGCCAAATTTTTTTAGGGCTCTCTATTTTTTACAATTTTGACAAATGTTCAACATGTAGTTGTATGAGTCACACTTTATATTTTTTGGAAAGTTTTGTTTGACAAGGACTCTGTAACTCATATTGCTTATACTCTATTGAAGTAATTTTTTGTAACATTTGAAGATTGTTGTAATTACAAATTTCTTGATAAATAAAATACGAAATATCTTTACCTGTGGTTTTTTTCCTAGTATAATTTTACTAGGTTTTTTACATAAATACTGTGTTAAAGTTGTGCTTATTATTTTTCTCTATTTTTGCATTGTAAATTTTCTTATAATGGGTGGGTTGTACATCAAATGGATGTAAAGAGTGCATTTCTTTGTGGAGATCTTGAGGAGGAAATCTACATGGAACAACCACCAAGGTTTGTTTAGGATTCTTATTTAGTTTGTAGACTTAGGTAATCTCTCTATGGCCTCAAACAAGCCCCTAGGGCTTGGTATACCAAGATAGATTTCTACCTTCTATTTTTAAGTTTTACTAGATATCATTGAGATCCAAATGTGTATCTATTACGGCAGGATGATTCACTTTTGATATTGGTCCTATATGTTGATGATCTTTTGATTACTAGGAGTACTTCGTCTACCATTGCAACAGTGAAGATTGTAAGAGTTGTTGATGAACTCAAGCACCTAGGATCACCTGCAAAACCATGATAAACCTTCCACACGAGAGTAGAAAGAGATAAAATGATGGAATATAGTGCAATAACAAAATGATGTTATTATCACACACTAAATGATACAATATGCCTCAACTCTCCCTTGAATTGACTGAGTTAATATGAACTCATCTGGACTAGATAGGAGGGAGAGGTGAGTGCAAAATATATAGCAGAATATGTGAAAATAATTCCAAGATGGGTAATAACTCCCAAATAACCAAATTAGGTGGGAGTTATGCCTACTTGGAAAATGCCAAACATGTGGCATTACCTACTCAGAAAGAGATAGATGAGTGGTTTTGTGAGGTGGCATACAAAGCCAAAAGAGTGTGTGAAACTCAACCACCCAAGTGTGAGTGGGAGCAACACATGTAATTGATGGATTACGCCATGTGTCCTCACATGAACCACATCTCCTATAACCTAAGGTATGCTTAATAATGTGTAGGAAAAATAATATTAAAAAACCTACACTAACACCCCCCCTTAAGCATAGCTTAGGTGGGTGAAAGGATGAAATAATGCAAAGATGGGTCCCGACTATAAGGCCATGTAAGGTACCCATGTACAATGATGAAACCTCCCAAAACATGAGAAAGACAAAACCCGTAGGAAAAAACTCTCCCCCAAGAGAGAAGAAGAGAGACCATATAGTCCCCCAATGTAGAATCTCCTGCATTGTTGGTGAATGCTCGACACAAGAAGCTGAAGATGATCCAAGATCGTTGAACACTATTTATCCCCTTAGGAAGAAAGAAAACCAAGGATGTATGCAAGATATCTTCCCATTCTTGAAAGGAATATGAAGGAAGAATGTATGATGTCTCTTAATTTTGTTCAGGTTTCCCCATGTCAATGGTGAAAGTTTTCACCATCAAATCAAGTGTTCTAGGCCACACTTTAGAAGATGACAATCCAGAACCTAGTGGAGATGGATGTAGAACAAAATCTAAAGAAAAAGATATCTCCTCTGAAGACAAGTGTGCCTCCTCCAAATGTTGCTCAAAAGTATCCACAATCATGCCAAACTGTGATGAATGATCATGTGGAGAATGAACAAGAGGATACAAAGGTTCCTCCACAACAACTGAAGAAGAATCAACATCATCAAAGAGGAGATAGATGTCATGAATAGTGTCTCCCAAGTCTAAAACAGACTCCATAAATAAACCTGCAATGTCTATCAAGTAGTCATCTAAAGTAGCTATATCTGGAAGACAATGTGTATCCTGCTGCACTGAATCACAAGAAGCCATGAATGTAGCAATGCAAGTATCTTTAGATGCAATAGTAAATGGAGGAGAAGGAATGCAAGGCTCAAGAACTGGATCACATGTGAGAATACCCAAGTTCAAGTAGCCAAAGTTCTCAAAATCAAAGCTCACACTAGGAGTGTGATCAACAACCAAAGGATTAGAACCATCATCAGGTGCAAAGTATGAAAAGATATACAACCGAGATGCATGATCAACCACCCCAGTAGCAATTATCTCTCTGCTCTCCAAGTCTTTGATGATAACTAAATTAGGTGTGAATTCAACAGTCTTCCCTGTTCCACCATGAGTGATTTGATAGATGGAAAGAAGATTGTTTGAAAGATGAGGTACACACAAAACATCATTAAAAGTACCATCCCCAATATCAATAGATCCTTTCCCAATTACATCTATGTATGTATTGTTTCCCATCATAATAGGTGGCATAGCACAAGGCTCAAAAGAAGAGAACATAGACTGTGTAGAAGCCATATGATGAGAAGCTCTAGAATCTAGGAGCCATCTCCTTGATCCAAGACTTGTAGAAGCACAAAGAGCTTTACCTTTTGATTTACTTGCCCCTGTAGTATGGCCCTTTTCCTTATCAAATTCTAAATTTTTGGAATTAGAAGAAGAAGCTGAATCAACCATTCGAGAAGGCAGACTAATGTTGTTCTTTGCTAAAAGATTCTTCAACTCATCAATTTGTTTTAAGTAACATTAATGTTCATCATGCCCATATTTCTTGCAATATGCACAAGTGAGCTTCTCCTTCTTAGATGGATCCTCTTTTGAAGAGAATTTAGAGTCTACTTTAGAAGTAGATGAATATTTATCTGAATCTTTCTTTCTATCACCTTGGTTCTGTTGTTTCTTTTTTTGCTTATTAGTGCCTTGTTTTGCAGTCAAGGCTGAGATTTGGAAGATTTAATAATGCCCATTTGAATCAATTTATCTTGCTCCTTTGTGAGATCAGTTGCAAACTCACTTAGGGAAGGCATAGTAAATCCTTTTCCTAAGGCTCTTTTCATTGCATGAAATGTAGAAACAAACACTACACAATCAGGACCAAGTTTTGAAAGAATACTTAAAATCAACTGTGATTCATCCTTTTTAACTCCACATTGCTTCAACTGCAATCTTATGGCATTCAATTTAGTAAAGAAATCCTGAATGGTGTCAAAATTGCATGGGCTCAATCCTATGAGCTCGTTCTCCAATGAATGTGCTCTCAAATCATCCTGCTTACCAAAGAGAGTATTCAAAGTATTCCACACTTCATTTGGTGATTTTGCAAACATAATATGAAAGCGTAGATCAAGAGATACAACCATGCATAAGGTGCCAAAAGATTCATCACACTTATTGAACCATTTAGGCTTATCTTCATCATTTGTAGGTTCCTTATCGATGCTCATTGTTATTCTATACAATTTTAACTTTCTTAATTGAATTTCTATTTCATTTTTCCACTCAAAGTAACTGTATGGTGTGAGTAGAGGAAGCATTTTATCCATTTCAGATTGTTGTTGCAATGTGAGAAAAAAAATGCAAGAAGAGACACACAAAGACACCCCCCTTTTTCACTTAATAAATAATCCCCACCAATAAAAAATGATTTGGAACTTTATAAATTAGTGTGTTTACAATGCTGAAGTTGTTTTCTAGAGTTTTTCAAGTGTCCAAAATGGACTCAAATACTGAAAGTAAAATCAAATCTCAAAATTAGAACCTATAAATAGCACCAATGTATAGTGCTCGAAAAAATATCAACTTTCAAAAAAAAAATCACCTCGATCCGAGGTCATATGTGAAAGTTATAGCCATTTGAAGTTTCAAAAACGAGAACTGTCCTTCAGATTTGCTAATAAAACTGATTTTTTGGAAAATCCGGATCATTTGAGAAAAAATGGATCACACCACTACAAATCCTGTGAAATTCTACCCCAAATGATAAAAAAATTCTTTGAAAAAAGAGCTCGTATGACTGAATTATGGCCCTCCAAAGATTGACTGCAAAATCAAAAATGCAATTGGAGAGGGGGTCTGCTGAAATGTTCTGGTTTAGTTTCTGCAAAATATATAACCTAAATATAGAAACTAGCAATGACCCAGATGGTTTTTTTCTGCTGTGAACAAAACCCAGATGGTGGATTTTCTTCAAAATATACAGAAAATGTGGATCTAGTGTAAAACAAATGTCTTTAGCAACATAAAACGACCCTAACAACCAAAAAATGACATGAAAAGGTAGAATCAGCTACTTAAGACAAGAAAAGGCATGCTGCAACCTGCAATACTAGTAAAAACACTCACAAATCTCTCAAATTTGAGAAGGGGCTTGCAGATCTGACACTCTAATACCATGTAAGAGTTGTTGATGAACTCAAGCACCCAAGATCACCTGCAAAACCATGATAAACCTTCCACATGAGAGCAACAAGAGATAAAATGATGGAATATAGTGCAATAACAAAATAATGTTATTATCACACACTAAATGATACAATATGCCTCAACTCTCCCTTGAATTGACTGAGTTAATATGAACTCATCTGGACTAGATAGGAGGGAGAGGTGAGTGCAAAATATATAGTAGAATATGGGAAAATAATTCCAAGAGGGGCAATAACTCCCAAATAACCAAATTAGGTGGGAGTTATGCCTACTTGGAAAATGCCAAACATGTGGCATAACCTACTCAGAAAGAGACAAATGAGTGGTTTTGTGAGGTGGCATATAAAGCCAAAAGAGGGTGTGAAACTCAACCACCCAAGTGTGAGTGGGAGCAACAAATGTAATCGATGGATTACGCCACGTGTCCTCACATGAACCATATCTCCTATAACCTAAGGTATGCTTAATAATGTGTAGGAAAAATAATATTAAAAAACCTACACTAACAAAGATGTCACTTCAAGACACATTTGACATGACATACTTGGGTTTATTGCACTACTTCCTTGGCATTAAGATTTCATAGTCTGCTTCAGGGATCACTCTTGCACAACCTAAGCACACTCTTGTTCTACTTGCATGGTTTCACATGACTACTTGCAAACCATCTCCAACTCCCTTTCTATCTGGAGTCAAGCTTGAGAATTCTTGTACTACATCATTGGTTGATGCTACATTATATTGACAACTTGTTGGTAGTCTTATATACTTAACTAATACCAGGCTAGATATTTCCTATGCAATAGGCATGGTTTTGAGATTCATGCAAGAACCTCATGAGCAACATTGGAAAGCAACTAAGAGGATCCTTCATTACCTTCATGGTACTCTTGGGTTTGGGATTCATTATAGAGTTGTTTCATTAGTTGACTTGGTTGGTTTTACAAATTCAAATTGGGTTGGTGATACTAAGAATCACAAGTCCACTTTAGGTTATAGTTTTTCACTTGGTTCGGGTCCTATCAGTTGGTCTAGCAAGAAGAATAATTCTATTGTTATATCATCCACAAAGGCAAAGTTCAAGGGGGTTGTTAACTTAGCTATTTAGATTATAGGGCTTCAGGGCATTCTTTTAGAGTTTGGTATTCCTTTCAAGTAGCCTACAGTCATTTATTGTGACAACTAGAGTACTATTTAGATATGCAGGAATCCAGTTCAACATCAGCAAACCAAACACATAGAGATTCATATGCATTATATTCAAGATCTTATTCATGGATAGATCATCGACTTAGTCTTTTGCTAGTCTTTAGAGCAGGTTGCTGACATCTTCACCAAACCCTTTATTGAGAGCAAGTTCATTCATCTACGAGCTCTTCTTTTTGTATGGTCTATATTAGCAACATCATCATCCTTGGGAGGGGGGGGCTTTCTAGTCTTCTCCTTATCTTCTCCCTTTTTGGAGGATAGTTTTTTCCCACTGGTTTTTCTTACTTTGTTTTTAGAGAGTTTGCATTGTACATGGGTACCTTATCAAGCTTGATTCCCAAGACCCATTTCTTTTGCATTGTACATGGGTAACTTGGTGGTTAGTAGTTGAGACCCATTTCTTTTATTCCCACCTAAGCTATGCACTTAAGGGCGGTGTCAGTGTATATATTTAATACACTTAGGCTTTAAGCCTAGTTAGGCGTCCTTGACACTTGTTCATATGATGTGTCAAGTTAGTTAGGAGTTTCATTGAGGGGTCGACTTACTTTTGACACCTTATGCTACTTTAGTGGTAGGAAACTTGCCACCACTCTTGTGTGAGGAGTCCTCTCCTCATTTTTTAGAAGCTAGTTGTATTTCTCCTCCTTTATATGTATGTCTTGCTTACCTAATACATTGGATGACTTTATGGAATCTTGTTTCACTTGTACTTTCTTTTAATCTTTGTATTTATAGGTTCTTTCAAATAAAACCCTACTCAAGCATGTTAGAGTGGAGTCCTATATGACACAATCATGTAATGTAAGATCCAACCCAAGATAAAGTCAAATACTCAAGGGAAAATTAATATGTTCAAAAACCATACTTAGGGTAGCAAGGTGATCAAAGTTTTAAGATGAGAACTTGTTGAAAATGAAGTCATTAGGTGCTTGAAAGAAGCCAAAGCTATCCACAAACCCTATATTCCAACCTGTCCTTTCATTGGTATCAAACTTCAATCATTGTGATAAACTTGATAAATCTAAAAAAATTCTTGTAGATATGTAGAATATGATGCCAATTTTGGCAAAGCTTCATTGTACTTGTGATTGCATGCATTTTTCAATAATGATTCATGTTTAAATAGGGAAACATATGAATAAATTAAAGTGTTTACCAACTCATTTAAATTTAAATCTCAAGGTTAATTTACTGCCAAATATTGAAATTGAATTCACATCACATGAGACAAAGACCGACACAAACTTAGGACCTACTTTATTAGGAAAAATATTTGGACCAAGGTTCCCTCACCCTTATCCATGTATTTTGCACACATTAAAGTGTAATCTAGTAGTTTAGGGTATTTTAATTTATGACATCCAAAATTTGAGTGTTTGTTGGAGTTAAAAGGGTGTAATGTGATCAAGAAGGTGTTTTCAAGGTAGTATTAACACATTCTCTTGAGTTGAAAGGTAAATTCAAGGCTAGAGTGTGGCCCTAAAATAAAATAAGGGAGTGGAAACTAAAGCAAGCACCAAATAAAGGGTGACATTGTGCTTCACCCTTAGGGAGCACAATTTATGATGCTACACTCTTAACATTCTTTCTTGAGGTCATACTAGGTGTCTTTTCATACAAGCAACCCTAGCTTTTCAAGATTTCCAAAACATGTTCATACCATGAATTCTCTAATTTCCCCATTTGTACATTTAGCTACTTGAATGTCATTGAACATAATGGTATTCCTCTTTTTTATTGTTTCATTGCAAAATGCAATTTATTCAAATCAATAACAATTCAATTTACATCTATTCATCAATTCATTGATTAACTAAAGTTTGAAGTGTTTTCTAAAGCTATTTCATGAATAAGAATCCAACCTTTAATCCTTTGTTATCTTGATAAAAATTAAAGAAGATCCCCACACAAATTTTTTAACGCAATTACAAAATGCAATAGCCCAATTCTGTAATCTTCGACTTGTAATTCTCTTATAAATTTCTTTTTCTACAAGTGCAATAATGAATTATGAAAATTATTAATATCCATATTCTTCAATTGGAAAATCCCAATAATAAAATTTCCCCTATTTTTCTCTCTTCTAAATGTGGCAATATAACTCATTACAACAATATCTTTCCTAAGAGTACTACTTTTTTTCTAAATACTCTGGAGCTTCATCAATTGAGGATTGCTAGTATTCTTGAATGTGGTATTCGAGAGCTCCCGTCTATCTATTTGGGGCTCCCTCTCTATTCTAACGGTGTTCCTGATTCCTTTTGGAATAGAATCATTGATAAGTTTAATTCGAAGCTTGTTGGCTGGAAGGGTGCTTTGCTTAGCCAAGTAGGCACAATTCAATTAATTAAGTCTACTCTCCAAAATTTGCTAGTTTATGCTTTAAGTTTGTTCCAAATTCCCAGAATATTTTGGGATAAGATTGAGGGAATTGAAAAAATATTCTTGAGGTTTGGTGTGGAGGAGAAGAAAAGATTACACTTTCTCTCATGGGAGGAGGTGTGTAGATCTAAATCCCAAGGTGGATTAGGTTTGTGTAAATTGAAATATCTTAATTCTTCCCTCTTGGCTAAATAGTTGTGGAACTTGCTTGTGTTTGATAAGGAGTGGATGGCTATTTTTTCTTCAAAATACTTGAGGGGAGTGGATAAATATAGAGATTTGTTTAGGGATAATTTTGTTCCTTCTCAAGGGCCAGTCCTCTGGAATTTTATGATTCGTGCTCGTTTGACTGTGGCTACTGGTATGCAGTGGGTGTTGCGTAATGGTAGAAGGATCATGTTTTGGGATGATTGGTGGATAGGGCATGGGCCTTTGAAGGATGAACCTTGGGATACTCCTTTTAAATATTTTTGTATCAAGGAATGGGGTATTTTTGTTGCTAATTATATTTCCCAGGGGAGTTGGATTAGTCTTCATTTGGTTAGCTGGGACTTGAAGCCTCTTTTTGAGTTTCTTTCCTTGATTCATATTTCGGTGGATGCTCTTGAGGATATGGTTATTTGGTGGTTTACTCCTAATGGAAATTTCTTTGTGGCTTTAGCCTTTTCCTTTCAGACTAGGATGATTGGTCTTGCTCCTTTTTGGGGTCGTTTGCGGAATGGGAAGCTCCTACCTAAAATCAATATTTTCTTCTGGCTTCTTTGTCAAGATAAGATTCTTACTCTAAATAATCTAGTGAAAAGGGGAATGTATCTGCCGAATCGATGCTTCTTATGTAAACAAGCGGTTGAGGATTGTCTTCACTTGGTGACTGGTTGTAGCTATACTTGGGAAGTGTGGGCTCATATCTTTCAGCTGTGGGATATTGTGTGGGTGTTCCCAGCTTCCTTTGCTGACTTATGGTCCCAATGGGTGGCTTTGTCTCTTAATCCAACTCTCTCTTTGTTGTGGTCTCTTACTTTTCCGCATGTTGCTTGGGGCTTTTGGAAGGAATGTAAAAATTGTGTTTTTCGTCAGCTGGAACTATCTCCTTCTAGGATGGCCTTTAAAATATGTTATGTTGTCAGAGAAAATTTCTTGTCCGAGTTCTTGGTGATTCCTTCTTTTAACCTGAAAGTGAATGTCTCTCCTTATGATCTGTGTGTGGGAAAAAATGGAATCTTTCTTGTGATCTTTCTAATTCAATGAAGAAGATAAAAGAACCCAGGTATGGGGTTTGGTGGAAGGCTCCTTCTTCTGGTTGGTTTAAAGTTAATTTTGATGGAGCATCTAAGGGAAACTTGGGTCCTGCTAGTTGTGGGGGAGTGGTTAGAGATGAGAATGGTAGGTTTGTCTTTACTGTGGCGCTCCCTTTGGTAATTCAGACAAAGCACTATACAGAGGCAACCACAGCCTATCATGGCCTCATTTTGGTAAAGAATCTAGGGGTCTCCAAGATTTGGTTGGAAGGGGACTCGCTTAATATAATTAACTATATTTTGAGGAAGTTTCTGCGATCGTGGTCTATCACTCATCTTATTAATAATTCTCTCAATTATTAATACCTTTGAAGAGATTAAAATATCTCATGTGTTTAGAGAAGCTAATATGTTAGCTAACAGTTTTGCAAACTTGGGAGTGGTGGCTAAATATGATTGGGATGCTTTTGAATCATTACCACTCAATCTTAAATCAATTTCCAATGATGAACAGGTGGAAATTTTTTAAGGTGGTTGAAATGGGGGTAAGGTTCTTCATTATTTTTTTGAGTTGGCTTTGGCACGATGAACCTTGGCCCTTCCCATTTCATAATTACAATTTCGGGGTCCATAACATTATGGCCTGGTAGTGTAGGCATGGATGTACTTTGAATGATATGATCACACATTTTGTGGGTATTACCTGTGTGGTTTTGTGGTTAGCATGGTATTTTTTGTTTCTGTAGAATTTATTGGTGTTGTTGGGCTCCTGCTCTTTTCATGCTGCCATGGGTGGAGCTCATTGTAGGGTTGAACCAAGCTCATGTGAGGAATTCCAAAGCTATAAAATAGTATGGGAGCATTTGGAAAAGGGTAGGGTAGCTCAATATATGCAAAGAATTCAAGGACCTAATCCTGAAGCTATAGAGTTTTTTGTTAAAGGTTGGAATGGTAGGACTTTGCGGTATAAAGGGGTGGAATTCAATATTGATGAGGATTTTATTGCAGAAGTCACTGGGCTTTCAGCTTCTGGGAGGAAATTCTATCGTGATAGAGCTACTGTAAAGAAATCCTTTATTATTTTTTTCAAATTTGATGAAAAGAAGAAGCTCCGGGAGGTTGGGAGTGGTGGGTATGCCCACAAGTCTCTTAAGTCATTGTGGAGGGACCTTGTGTTGGCAATTATGCATCATTTTACTCTGGAAGGTAGGTTCTCTGTCATTTACAATTATCACTTCATGTTGTTAAACCACTTTCGTCATAAGGTGCTAGTCTCTTTTCCTTTTTATCTTTTACTATTGGTGGAAAACAGTATAAAGGACCATCGTAAAAACCCTAAGAAGGTTTTTCTGCACAAGGAGCTTATGAGTCTTGTTTGAACACATTAAGCTCAACTCAATTCCTGTTTCTCCTAAAGCCCCGGGCAAAAAGGGGGTTAAGAATTATGGTTATGAGATAGGGGATTCAACTGGTGAATGGGAAGGTAGTACCGAGGAAGCTAACTCATATTTTGATGAAATGGCAGTGGATGATGGTGGGTCGGAGGATGGTTCTGAAGCTTCTAAAGTGTGGTCCAAGGGCTACAAAATGAAGATTGATTTGAGGGATGCTATGGTGTAATAGGGTAAAAAGAGCTCTAAAGGGAAATCTAAATGTCCCAGGAAAGACAAATCATCTGCCGAGCATAAAGTGGAATTGGTGAAAGATGTGGATATTGGATCGGGTGTGAAGCCTACTTTGAGTCTTGGGAAGGTTGGTGTGGTGGATAATTCCCCTATGACTAGTGCTAAGGGTCTTGAAATTGTGGGGGTTGAAGTTAATACCTCGGTTGGTGTTTTCAAACCTAGTGTGGATGATAAGTTATCTGGGTCCATGCCAATGGAGGTGCAAGGGATACAGAGTGTTGAACCTAACTTGGATCCCCATGGCTCTCATGTTAGCCCACTGTAGGATTAAGAGAAGTCTATGAAGATGGAGCAGTTGGAAATGTTGGTTGACCTGGCTAGCATGCCTGACAAGCATAAGGTAAAGGTGGAGGTGGTTGAGGTCGAGGACTCCCCTGTTGAAGAGGAAGAGAAGCAAAAATAAGAGTGCAGAGATGTCCCTGATCACAACTTGGAGCCGAAGGAAGTGCCTTCGATTAACTGGGATGAGGTAAATATGGGTTTATTTTGCAAAACGGTTGAGGATGGGATGAGGAATTTTCTTTCTCTGGTGAAATGGCTATTTTTAGAGGTAAAGGAGCTTAATGTCCAAGTGAAGAATTGGCAGGAGGCTTGTGTGGCAATGATCCAGTGCAATAAGAAGGAATGGGCTATAAAAGGTAAGGTAAAATCTATGAATGTTATGCTGGATAAGTTAGTTGTTGATGCTGACCGCATCAGAGTTACTCATGAGGAGAGGATTTCCTCTCTGGAAATGATGATTAGTAAAGTTGTTGAGGAGAGATTTGTTAGAATTGAGGAGAGAATTGGAAAGTTGTCTAAGGATTTGAAAATCGTGGTCAACATTAGTAACAACTCTTTGAAATCAACTACTAAGGGCCTTGCAGTTTTACATGAGAAATCCCTCAATTAGATTGGAAAACCCCTGGATTTGGGGGAAATTGAGAAACGGTTGCTAATGTGAACTGCTCAAATCTGGTGGACAAAAATGTGGAGCCTGTTCCTACTATGGAAAAGGATGTGGAGGTTGGACCTTGTTTGAGGACTAGGAGTAAGATGAAAAAGCGGGCAGCTGTGTCGTTTGATGAGCTCAAAGAGGTTATGGAAATGCATGAAGGGGTCATAGAGGAAAACATGGCCTTGGTCAATGTGCTAGAAAAGATGTTATAGCTGTTGCTGACTCTTTTGCTTGATCATTTTGTTTGCTGATTTTTTTGCTATTGGTATGCTGATAGGTTTCTTTGTTTTTTTTGTTGTTAGCTTTGGTTTTTTGGGTTGCTGTTTTTTATTGCTTAGTCTTTAGTGCAACCTTTTGTCGTTGTAAAGGGTTTTGGGGCCCCTTCAAAACCTACTTTTCCTTATAAAAAACAATATCTTATTCTAGTTTGATAACAAAATCCTTATTTCAATTTTATTTTCCATTCATATACACAAGTAGATAATAAAATATTACAAAATTCAATACCAATTTTTTAAAATTCTAATATTTAAAAGTTCACAAAAAGATAACAATTAATTTTTTTTTTAAATTCTAAAAGGACAAATATAATTAATTATTTCCTAGATTCTTTTGTACATACAAAATAATTAAATAAATAAACTTGGTAAATCATTATATTCTTTTCTAAAATATATTAGAAATACCAAGAATATATAATTAAATAAACTAAATTTCTAGCTCTAAATAAAATGATGCAACATCAATTTGTTATTAATTAATTAATTATCTTATTATATTTATTTATTGTCCACACAAGTGATCATATTAAGACATTTCAACATTAGGACCTAGTTCGCCTTCTTTAGTACTTATACCCATTGCAATTTAGTATAGCATACTCTTGCAACAAGATTCTTAGTAGCATTGTTAGACAACAACAATAACAATGATATAATTACTATTTAAACAATTAACCATGATAATTAACAATTAGCATTACAATCATACATAATACATAAATGCACTAAATCAATAATTGCACTCAAATATCAAGACGATAATCCATACCCAATCACTACATAATAAAGTAACATCATCACAATGAAACATTCCAAAGAACCAAAAATAAAATATGTTACAAACACGTAAGTGAACACTTACTATTTCCAAATAAATAATCATAATAAAAGATAACAGATTAGAATCATAAACTAATCATACTAGATATATTGTTGACCATATTTATTAATTAATTGAAATTTAAAATATAATAAACTTTAAGTTTTAATAAATCAATAAATACAAATGTAAATCAAAATGTTAGATAGACATTGCCGTAAAGATCAAAATATGGATAGACATTACCCTCAATATTAGATAGACATTGCCCTCAATACTTCCTCATATATAATGATGTGATTAATTGGACTTTATTGGCTCCTTTAGTGGACAAGTCACCCAATCAAAAATAAAATTTCATTAAACTAATATGATGTATAATATAATAATCCTTTCCCTGGTCCAATGCGGCCCAGATGCAACAAATTTGATGACATTTTAAAACCTACTTGGGTATCTTCGCTTCCTATGGGTAGGCAAGGCAGTTACAGACTTTCAGCGGTTTTTTTTATTAAACTTTTTGAAAGTAACATATTCCAGAATATTCCCTAAAACAAAACAGCGGTGACCAAACCCATGAGCAAAACTATAAAACATCCGCTAACGACATTTAAAGCTGTTTAAATCCCGAGCGTTAATGAAGGGTTTTCTGCAATACCATTGATCTTAAAGCAGGAAAACTTGTTCGCTAAGCTTGACATGGAAGAAGCAAAGATAGGAAGAAAAGTTATGGTAGCAGTTGACGAAACAGAGGAGAGTATGTACGCATTAGAGTGGGCTCTGGATCACCTCATAATTCCAGGGGACTCTTTAGGCTGTGACAAACTTATTCTCATGCACGCACAACTCCCTGCTGGAGCAAAGACTCCGCTCACAGGCCATGGTAATGTAAATTTAAGCTTTCATATGAATTTTTCCTCTGTATTTGTTTTGCCTTGCCTTTGCCTAAAACTTTTCAGTTTTGATTTGCCTTTGCATAAAACTTTTCAGTTTTGTTTGGGGTTTTAAGTTGCATTTACAAGCCATGGTAATATAAATTTAAGCTCTCTTATATGAATTTTTCCTCTGTATTTGTTTTGCCGTGCCTTTGCCTAAAACTCTTCAGTTTTGATTTGCCTTTGCCTAAGAATTTTCAGTTTTGTTTGGGGTTTACAGTTGCATTTACAGGCCATGTTTTGGACATACTGGAGAGAAGAGAGGCTACCAATACCAGACAAATTTTAACTTGTGCGAAAGGCATTTGCGAGAAAAGAAACGTACGAGGAATCGATTTCGTCTCTGTTGTTTTTGGCTTGTAAATTTTGACTGCTTGCAGAAATCTCAGGTCTAAAGCACTTTTTCCCCCTGTTTTTCTTTGAGTTTCAGGTTAGAGTGGAGAGCACGGTAGTTGAAGGAGAAGCCAAGTATGCGATATGTGAGGCGGTTAACCAAATCCGGGTGGATCTTCTGGTGGTGGGAAGCCGTGGTCATGGAAGCGTTAAGAGGTTGGTTGGGATATTCTTCTCTTGTTTTGTTATATATTTTTATTTACATCTTCGGAGTAGATGAAAGATCGAAGGCTTCTCTGTCCCTGATTAACGCTAGGCAAAGATTTACCACAGCCATTTTTTCTTTCGAAACATATGTATTTTAATTTGAGGTAGAGGTCTACAATTAAAAAGTGCACAGCTATAACTTTTCTTTAAATAATTTAGCTTTCATCTTTGTAATAGGAAGGTGTAGAAGAAAATAATTATTAAGTAGGTGGGATTTTTAATGTGTTAAATTATGTGATGTTTTATTAGGATTCGATTATGCAAAATTTTAGTCAATCTTATTGATCCATATTTTATGAGTAGTGAGCTTGATGTTGAGAGAAATTTTATGGTTAAATGTGTTTGGGTTGAAATAGTACTCGTAACTTGCGAGAAACTCTTGACGTTTCACTTTTGTAAGCATCATTTGGATGCAATAAGTACTACGTGGACAACTCATACTTATGAGATTCACTTTTTGAGACATGGTCTAGATACAATAAGTGCTAAATGGACTATTCATACTCATGAGAGATGGGTTGTTATGAACCACTACTCATAAAATATGAGTCAATTATGCAAATTTTTAGTCAATTTCATTGATCCATTTTTTATGAGTAGTGAGCTTGATGTTGAGAGAAATTTTATGGTTAAATGTGTTTGGGTTGAAATAGTACTCGTAACTTGTGAGCAACTCTTGATGCTTCACTTTTGAAAGCATCATTTAGATGCAATAAGTACTAAGTGGACAACTCATACTTGTGAGATTCACTTTTTGAGACATGGTCTAGATACAATAAGTGCTAAATGGACCATTCGTACTCATGAGAGATGGGTTGTTATGAACCACTACTCATAAAATATGAGTCAATTATGCAAATTTTTAGTCAATTTCATTGATCCATTTTTTATGAGTAGTGAGCTTGATCTTGAGAGAAATTTTATGGTTAAATGTGTTTGGGTTGAAATAGTAATCATAACTTATGAGAAAATCTTGATGCTTCACTTTTGTAAGCATCATTTAGAAGCAATAAGTACTAAGTGGACAATTCATACTTATGAGATTCACTTTTTGAGACATGGCCTAGATACAATAAGCGCTAAATGGACCAGTCATACTCATGAAAGATGGGTTGTTATGAACCACTACTCATAAAATATGAGTCAATCAAAAAAATCACATAAGAAAAAAATATTTTTAAGAAATAGCCTACTAAGGGGAAGGAATTTATAACTGAACAAAACTTAAAATGGTTAAGATAAGGGATATTGATATTGATATTGGTATTTGAAAATAAAAATAATTAATTAATTTGATATTAATATTTGAAAATAAAAATAAATGATAAAAATAGAGTAAATAGATATATAATCAAGATGATTAAATGACAATAGAACTAATAGGTTTGGATTGGTAATATTATTAAAATAAAAATTTTATTTTAAATAAATAAAAATAATGATACTTAGCTCTAAACTTGATTAAAATGTTATGTGATATATATATATATATATATATATATATATATATATATATAATATATATATATATATTATTTTAAATAAATAAAAATAATGATACTTAGCTCTAAACTTGATTAAAATGTTATGTGATATATATATATAGTCAATTGATTTGTCAATTTATTAGTACTCTAGAAATTATTAGACAAGCATTACTATCATTGAATGTTATATCTAATGTTCTAGTTTATTTTTGCATATATGCATAACTGATTATTGCACCTACACATTTTAACTTTACCCATGAATTTGAACCCTACGTCTAGAAATGATCTACAAAAAAAATAATGTCTAGAACTTGATTGTCATTGGAATTTTCTACCTAAAAGGGGTGGAGATGATAAACAATGTTTACGAGTTTGCTAGGCAAGGAATGCTCTTCTTTTTCCAAACCATTATTGTTGATTCAATGGTTTGGTACAAATAATTAAAAATAGCAAGCCAATGTGCAATTATGCCTAGAGTATTGATGCAAGATGATGAGGCTAATTCTCAAATGAATTCTCTAAGATGTTCTAGGTTCTAGATCGATATTTGATTGTCTTAGGATTGATGCAAATAAATTAGGGTTTACCCTTAAAATACAACACACTGGGGCATAAGTTAACAAATTTAATGTTTAAGTTGACAAGTAATGACTACTTTTAGGGAGTTGACTTGGGCACATAATTTAAATTTGAATAAGTAAAATATTAGGATCATTTATGTGTCTATATATTTCATTGGGGTTAAGGAATGGATAAACTAAAGATCAAGACTAGTCCTTGGGGATGTGTGTAGATGGAATCAAGAAAGTCTTAGATTATTTGCCAAATTTGAAGTTGAAATTTGTCACTTGTATATTTTCATTATATTAGGGACAACCCAATCAAAGTGAGTCAAATTATAGGTGAAGAAATGTAAGTTTTGTATTTTTCACCATTACATTTTGTCCCCACTTTAAATTACATGTGAACTACTATGAAGATGCATATCGAAATAAAAATAGTCATCATGAAAGTAAATATCTAGTCACTCATAAAATGATACAAATAAAAATATTAATTCAAAAACGTTCTCCTCACAATGAGTGCTCCATCTTTAACCCTACAAAATATAAATTTTGTAACACTATTAAGCATTTAACATAAACACTACCTATAATTAAAATTTAAAATACCAAAGATAAAAAATTAAAAGTAAAATGGTAAGGGATTAAATTGATTGCATAATAATGTGCCCCATTTATGGGACAACTTGATTTTTACTTGAGAACACTTTTTTTTCTAAGAATTTAATGATTTAAGCCTCAAGGGGTTCCTTCTAAAGGAGTTTGATTGAATGATGTTAAATCAAAATCCCTTAGATAAAATCCCCTTGGATAGAACCCCTAGGCTTAAATCAAACCCTCAATGGAGACTCCTTTGCACAATCAAAACAATGAAAAATAATAATAGAACTCCTTTTGGGGGATCAAATGAAGTCATTTGAAAATGTTATTTTGTAAGTATGTAGCCCTTAGTATTAGCTTTACAAAAATTATAATATATATTATTTTTTCCTTAATATTATATATTTTTAAAAAATATAATGAATTTAGGACCACTATAAAAAACAACCTCTATTCAAGGCACTAGGAAAAATAATAAACATTATTATAAAATATCAAAAAATACACTGCACTCCACATAGATGTCCATGTTTTAGTAAAAAAAAAAAAATAGTTCTGACAAATATGCTAAGAGAAATGTGTTACAAAATAATATAGGTTTCAAAATTTTGTTTTGTTAGCACTAATTCAAAAATTAATAATAATAAAATATTAAATTAAAATTTACCAAAAAAAATTCATGTAGTAGACATTAGAGATAATGATCTAATTCCAATAAATCATGAAAATCAAATATTTGTGATGAAAGTTATTCATTAAATTAAATAATGTTAGTAAAAAAAATAGAAAAAGTAAAAAATTAATTGAAAAATAAAAATAAAAGTGATAGAAATAATCCTTTAAATTTTTAAAAAATTATAGCTTGAATCTACATAGAAAATGCCACTATTGGAAGAAAAAAGAATTTGTCATTAGAATAAATAATGTTAGTAAAAAAAATAGAAAAAGTAAAAAATTAATTGAAAAATAAAAATAAAAGTGATAGAAATAATCCTTTAAATTTTTAAAAAATTATAGCTTGAATCTACATAGAAAATGCCACTATTGGAAGAAAAAAGAATTTGTCATTGATGCAATTTGTTGGCAACATGAGCATGTGGGATGAGCACAAATTGTACAGTTATGCATTGCAGTGTTGTCATTGATGTCAACATTGTATTTTAGTATGAAGACCATTGTGCCTATCAGTTGGATGACTTGAGCATGTTTAAGGATGATTATGAAAGGAAATTTTGCAAGAAGGTTTGATTCGGTGAAGTTGGTTGATATGAAAATTGATTAAGTATCAATGCAAGTAACTCTGTGTACAAACATCTGATTTTTGGGTCTGCATTGGTTTGTTGTATAAAATCTTGCTTTGCACTTCTAATATAATTGTGTTGGATGTTAGAGGAACCTAAATCCAAAATTTCATCTTGTTTTGGCTCTTGGTGTTGAAGTTATGAGTGACAGTGTATTGACTTGATAATAACATTTGTTTTCTAGTTTAGTGCATATGTTTTGGTGAATTCACACTTCTCTACAGATTGGAATTTGGCTTTGCAGTTTTGTGGAATTGTTAGCATGTGTCAGTAGAGTGTGTGTTCCAAATGGCATAGATTTTGGAGGTCCACGTGTCCGAATGTGGGTGTATAGTTGGGAAACTTTGTTATTAGGTCATTATCAGTGCCAACCTAATAAGTTTTGTGTGTTATTTTGATCCACTATGTGGGTGTTATTTTAGGTCTATGGCAGCCTACTTTGAATTTTTATGAGTTTTGAATCTTGGAACGAAGTGTGTTATGTATGGATCTTGAGTTGACAAGTTATATTTTGCATATTACATCTAATTAGGCCAACCTAATTGATGTTGTCGATGAAGCGGATATATAGGAAGGATATTTTGTGGTGTTTTGTGTGGTAGTGACAAGTGAGAAGAGTTTGTGGATGTGAATTGTGCAAATATAGAGCGAATGCAAAGTAGAGCAGAGTATTAAGTTAAATTAGTATGAAGTGTGTAAAGTTTGTATTCTAAGCTTCATTGGAACTGTATTTCATGCATATGTTAGATGCAATTGTAACAGTTCAAATTTGTTTGTGTGCCACAATCTCTTCTATATTTTCTTCTTTCAGTGGGCAGTGAGTCCACTTGGATAGTGAGTCCACCTATAGTGAGCACTTTTGTAATATATTATAATCGGTTATAATATATTGTGAGCTAATCCTCACAATGGTTTTTCCCATTTTGGGTTTTCCATGTAAGAATTTGGTGTTGTTATGTGATGTTGATTGTTTTCATGTTTTCATTCATTACTACAAGTTGAATATGTTGGCCCCACGGTTGTGCTTGCACCAAAAGGTCGACCTATTAATGCTTGATACAACCGCCAGAGTTAACGGATCCACGAGAGGCGGTTAGTCCATATCACGAATCTTGAGGGGAGAGCTGACCATTTGCCAACAATCTCCCCTTTAGTGTTACCCGAGGGGGTTTGAACCCGACACCTTTGGCTTTGATACCAATTGTTGGCCCCACGGTTGTCGTTGCATCAAAAGGTCGACTTGTTAATGCTCGATATAACCGCCAGAGTTAAAGGATCCATACGAGGCGGTTAGTCCATGTCACGAATCCTAAGGGGAGTGCTAACCATCTGCCAACAAAATATGCTATGAAAATTGAATGTTTAGATGCTTAAGTGGTTTCAAAAAATATTGATTCACCCCCCACTCCCCTCTCAATATTTCAGGTGTTCAATAATTGGTATCAGAGCTTGGTTCCTTGAAAGGAGCTTAACAACTTGGGGAAGATCTTGGAGGTTGAACAAATGGCTGTTAGAAGATTTCCTACTCCTCTAGAAGAGATACCTGCTATTGGGTTTATAGAAGAAGAGTGCATGGTTGACATGAATGGAGAACTTAGAATAGCCCTTGAAGATCTAGAAATGATTGAAAGTGAGAAAAATGATCTGAAAGATAATGTCAAAGAAGCAAATGAATGTATCAAAAAGTTGAGAGAGCAAATCAAGAAGTTCAGAGAAAGGCATAAGGAATTCAATGAGCAATTGAAGCAAGCTAGTGAGTCAATTATCAGTTTGAAGGTGCAAGTTGAAGAAGGAAAAATAATTGAGGAATGTCTGAATTCAAAGATGAAAAGAAAATATGAGGAATGTTCAAAACTTGAAGAAGTTGTGACCTTGAGATCAAATCTTGAGAAAGCAAGGAGTCATGAAGACAAATTCAAAAAGAGCTCTACAAAGCTTGATGAAATGATTGCAAATTAGAAAGGATCTAAAGACAAAGGTGGATTAGGGTTTGAGATTGGAGAAAGCTCAAAGGTAGATCAAACTACAAACCAACCTGAAAAGAAGACTGAAGACAAGAAGGACAATGTAAAGCATATCCAGAATCAAAGGAATGAAGCTAGAAGACCACCGACTAGAAAACCAAATGCACAAAGGTACCAATCTTTTAACAATTTTTGTTATTCTTGCAATAGATTTGGACATAAGGCTATGGAATGTAGAAGCAAAATGAATTAGAATATTCCATGTTTTCCGGTCAATGTTCTACATGCAAGAGATTTGGTCATAGAGCTAGTGAGTACAAAAATAAAATGATGAATGGTTATAATAATGGTAGAATGGTTCAATATTTCAATGGCTAATGCTATACATGCAATGGATTTGGACATAAAGCTAATCAATGTAGATCTAGAATGAATGGAAGTAAGCTAGTTCAAAAGAATGTCATATGCTACAATTGCAATAGGCCTGGACACATTTCTCAATTTTGCAAAAGCAAGAATGTGAAGAAGAACAATCTGGTAAAGAAGAATGATTTGGTGAAAAAGGTTGATCTAGTAGAGATGAAGAAATAAATGGATAAGATTTGGAAAAAGAAGGAAGAAACAAAAGTTAATGATGAGTTTGTACCAACATCTAGTGCAGATGTTTCCTTCGAAAATTAAGAGAGCTTTGGCTTAGGGGGAGCTTTAATGGAAATTTTTCATCCCCTGCCAAAGAAATAGTGTTGATGCTTCAACATGTGGATATGAGGTATAAATCAATGTGCTTGATCTATTGGAAAAAATCCCAGTAGAAAATATCATGATGCGGAAATTTTTGGAGCATTTGAAGCTTGACTGTGCATATAGTTAAGAGTTTGACAACTTTACTGGTTAAAGCATTTATGGAAAAATTAGGTCATGGCGAAAGGTTTATAAGTGATTACACTTAATCAAAATTCATTTGCAATCAAGTTTTCAAGAGGAGAAGAGAAGACAAAGAGAATAGTAGTGTGTTTGAAGCGTTTGAGATTTGGTGCAAGAAAAACCCTAGCCGAAAAGAGAAGTAAAAAGGTATTTATGGTCTCCATTTGCCTTATTTTTTCAAAAAAATACTTTAGCATTTACAATGGCTACTCTTTGGGTTATTAAGGTCACAGAAAGACCTCGACCTAAATTCAAGAAACATCCTGATAAATCTACGGAGGTGGACCCAGAAGGTGCATTTTCAAGGGTTCCCTATGGTGTCCTACATACAGAGGACATAAGAATCTACATTCATGGAAAATTAGAAGAGTATGATCATTTGAAGCTTGGCGATGTGTGGGTAAAGGAGCTTACTAGTGATGATTTCACACTCAAGCCAGAGTATTAGAATTTGGTTGCGAAATAGCTCGATGTTTGGCAAAGGTTTCCCAACTTTTTCCATGATAATGCTCGGGTGAGAATTGCATTGAGCCACATTCATGACAAGTTTGTGTGGATAGATATGCCCAAGATGGTCACAAAGGAAGTGATTAGGGAAGTTACATGGTTATGCTCAACTAGACTAGTTACCATGTTTAAATCAGTAAAGAATGAGGTTGTGATGGAACTTACTAGTGCGACATATGACAAGAGGGCATTGACAATAAAGAACATTAGGAATCCTGCGGTGAAGTATGTTGCAATGATGATTGGCTACAAAATCTACTTTTCAAACAAATAAAGCTCTCTTTCGATCACCACCATCAATATTGCCTATGAAATGGTGGAGAAATGAGTTGACTATGACTTGTGCAAGATTTTGAGACAGTAGTTGATGGAGAATTTACAAAAGACAAAGGATTCAAGATATCCTTTCAAGTATGACACACTAGTTATATGTTTATTATTTTACTTGAAAGAACTCCCTAGAACAAAGAGTGTGGTGTGATTAAAAGGAAGATCTGTTGCACACCAAATTAAGGAATTTTTGAGAGGTCTTGGAGATGCAAAGGAACAAGATGACACCCTTATGGAATTCTTTGCAGTATTTCAAAAGAGGATGTAAGAAAGGGAGAGGATCCCCTGAAAGATGGTGCAAAAGTACAAGAATGGCATTACATTCTTGGTGACAAAGGATGAATGTATCATACAGGCTATTGAGGCTAGAACAGTGTGGATCTCAAAAATGGGATATTAAATTATTGAGCAAGATATTGTAGGATTTGCAAATTACATGTTGAGCAAGCCATGAGACACCTCTGAAGAGAGGCATGAAACTTATGAAGAGAAGTCCATGGAAGTCCACTTGGACCAAAGGAAAAAACAGATCAACAAGACAACAAAGAAAATGAGTGCAACATTTGCAGAAGCAATGGGCCTCACACCAAAACAAGTTGAGGAAGCAAAGGCTAAGTTTGGTGCTCCGAGAGGTTCATTAGGTGTAAGGAGATCTGGTAGAGCAACTACCACTCCTCTAGTTTCCCAAAAGTCCTTTGGGACTAAGCCTACCTTAGGAGAGAAGAGGGAAGTGCCTGAAAGTGCTCTAGTGAAGGAAAATGATTCTTTGATAAAACAACAAAAGAGATCTGAGAAGGAAAAGGTTGCTTCAGCAACACAACAATCTAGCCTTGTGAG
This sequence comes from Sequoia sempervirens, assembly GCA_007258455.2. Lineage (NCBI taxonomy): Eukaryota > Viridiplantae > Streptophyta > Pinopsida > Cupressales > Cupressaceae > Sequoia > Sequoia sempervirens. The sequence continues at coordinate 1,110,029,780 of VDFB02271358.1, read as the reverse complement.
AAGGAGGGTGAAAACTAAGGCAACAAGGGAGCAATATTTGGGTGTTAATGTTGAAGATGAAGAGGAAGAAGAAGAAGAAGGACCATAGTTGGTCCACAAGAGGAAAGTTGAAGTTTCACAAGGTGAAGCCAGTACAAAGAAGCAAAAGTTTGATATTGTTGATACAGATAGTGAGGCTTGTTAGCGAATGAATTGGCCTTACTATAACTTTATAACAACTTCATAGCCCAACTTATAAAGGCCAATATTACCAACAACTCTAGAAAGATCACAATTTCATTTGTATTTTTCCTCTAAATTATTATTAAGGTACAACTCCCTCTAAATTATTACTATCTTTTATAAAGTATGCTTTTGACCAAAAAGCTAAGGCATGTAAAGAGTGTTTGTTTGATGTCGAGACTCACAAGAGGTTTGGAAACCATTATCTATCTTTGATAGGGTTTCACAAACCTCTTCATATGCTGATTATACTTGTGCCTTAAAATTAAAAATCATAAGCGGTAAAAGATAAAGACATTGTAGCCATGGAAGATTATGATGGTTTTAAGGATCGATAACAATGCAAGTGAAATATTTACTGAGCAAGCATGACCATGAAAATACAAAAGTGCAGAAAATTAATACAGCTAGATATCATCATCAAATGCAGAAAATAATTGAAAAGGGTGATTTTTAGATGTGAACCAAAACACACCATCAAAATATAAAATGCCTTTATTCGGTATTACAAAATTGGATCACATTCAAAATAGGATTTTTCATTACATTTCTTCTAGGCACAAAGGACAAATATGAGGATGCATATCCCCTCCACTACTTGCAGGCATTCGATTTGGGCTGGCGAAAACAAGTTATCATGAGACTGCACAAAATGGGAAAATAATCCCATATCATTCCGTCCCAGTCCTGTATGAAGAAGAGCCACCGCCTCCTCTATAAGGTCATGTTGAAGTGTAATAGTAATGCATATAGTGTCACTTACAAGGCATGTTCTAGGAAACTTTCTCAATCCCCTAATGGCCACCCTCACTCTCATCAGGTACTTTGGTTGAACTAGACGCTCCACTGCCCTTATTCCCTAGTCATGCTCCCTTGAAGTGGGAACCACATTATACACAAAGTGTTCAAGGAGCTCAGTGTTATGAACATGGACACAACTCAAAAACTTCTCTCCAATAATCTTTCAAAGCACGCCTTCTTCTACGTCACTTTGGACTAAGAATACATCCCTTAGTTGGTTTGTCATTAACCTATGGAACATATTACACTCTACGTCCTCAATCACGACAAAGTCGTTTATGGAGGAAGCATCACTCTCAGTGCTTGCCATCTCTAAGAATTCCATTTGAATTGTGAGAATGAAGGTCATTTTCATTGGATTTATATAAATTAAGTGGCATATTTGAGTTGGAGATTTTCTTGGGATTAGACGAACTCAAGGACAGTGATATGGCTTGAGGATTAAATTTTGTTTTGACAATATTTATTATAAACCTTAGCTTGGCTATATGAAATTTCAAGTGGCCCCTTCAACGCTTAAGATTACAAGGAGATACATATTTCATTTAATATAGGCCCTAGGAATTATACCATTTGCATGTACGTTAGGCCACGGGGCATGATTTTGAGCAAGAAACGGTTGAGTTGTCTGTCAAAATCATATTGAAAGAGGCAATATAATGATGATTATTCTTAATCATTAATATTCTCTGTTTATCAACCTCTCTAAGTGGGGAATTAGTTGGCAAGAAACTGTCACTTGATCCAATGATCGTTACTTTAACTGCCAAGATCCAAGATTAGGGTTTTCATACAAAATCTAATTTGAATGACTCATTAAGGGTTTGGATTTCTTTCAATGTGCATTGTGATGTAATAGAGGTAAGAAGGAACAATTTTGGAGTTGTAGCTATGATTTCAAATTATTCTTAATCTTTGAATTGAGAATTATGGATATAGTGTTTTATTGAATAAGTCTGTGGGTTGAAAACAATAACTAAGATCTATTCTCTGTGCGAAATGATTTCTTGATATTATTTTCATTTATTTGTGATTAAGATCAACTCCTTGGTGCTATATTCATTCACTATTATTGTCTTGAGTCTTTGTGCTTAGATGTTAATGGTTTCTTTTAGTCTATCGCAATGATTTCATATTTATGGATTAGTGTTTGATTACCTTTCTTTGCTTTCTAGTCAAAAGTGTACTTTATAAAAGATAGTAGTAATTCAGAGGGAGTTGTACCTTGATAATAATTCAGAGGAAAATCACATATGAAATTGTGATCTTTCTAGAGTTGTTGGTAATATTGGCCTTTATAAGTTGGGCCATGGAGTTGTTATAAAGTTATAATAAAGGCCAATTCATTCGCTAACAAATTTTTGGCGATTCTGCTAGGGAAAAATCGAGTAAAATATTTGAAGGGTTTCCTCTTGGTCATGTAGCAAAATGGTGCTTCTGCATGAAAATGTATTCCCTGTATTACAATCAGATCTTGATTGGATGCAATCTTAACATGAAGATATCATTTCTCAGTTGAATACCCTCGCTTGGAGATATAGAAGGAACACTACAGACTATAGGAGAGAAAATTTTGTACTTGAAGAAGAAGAAGAATAAGCTCTACGACTGTCAAGAAGGGTAGTGGAACAACCTCCAAGACTGGAATTTGTGTATTACCATAACCCACCTCCTCGTCCAAATTAGCATCCAAATCCTCTAGCTCAACCTCCACCCATAAATTGACTTGAAGGTGTGACTTTTATTTTTACTCCTTGAAAGGATTTGGTGACTCTACAACTTTATGGCTTCTGTTGTTTCAAATTCTTAGACAAACCATTTTGGACCTTTGGCCCCACTCCAATACAATGTCTTACCACCTGGCTCAAGAAAGAACTTCCAAAAATGTTCTGGAAAAAACTTAGAAGATCCCAATGAACATATCTTGGGCCTAACTGTCGTGAGTGCAATCTTAGGAATCTAGGAGGAGGATGTTTTTGTGAGATTGTTTGTTGATAGATTTACTGAAAATACAACAGAATGGTTTAGGAATTTAGAAAGAGGGTGTATAATCGACTAGGGTATTTTAGAGAAAGAGTTTCTTGGTTGTTTCAAAGATGTGGTTGATGTTGTTGCTTTGCTAAGACAGTTTTTTAAGATAGTAAAAGAGGAAAAATAATCTATTTGGGACTTCATTGATTGTTTCAATCAGGACCTTCAACAAATTCTTCCACTTGAACAACCAAGTAAGCAAATTCAATTCCATATATATATATATATATATATATATATATATATATATATATTTGCTTTGCATCCTGAATTTCAATTCATTTTGAAAAGAGACAAAGTTTGTGGGATTGAACAAGTGCAATTGGAAGCAATCAATATTAAGGATGATCTAATCACATCTAGGGTATGGAATTAGGATTGTGTTAAGTAACCTATTATAGTTCGTGAAACACCAAATTGTAGGTTTTTGAGACCTTAGTATACATTAAATCATTCGTACCTTGTCGCTGAGAATTTAAACCTCATAGTTTTTAGTCCTAAACATTTTGGGAAACATAAAAGGATGAGTGAGGAAAGTGAAATTCAAATTTGGAATGCTCAAGTATACAGTCTAGATTTTAATGGAATAGAAGAAGATTTGAGTTCATCAAGTGAAGGAGAAGATTCCTCTCCTCAGGTGAGACATAGTTTTGCAATACACTCTAGTTTTTCTGGTACCTCTATTTTTGATATGAATTCTCAAGATTCTGATGGACGATATCCGTTACCAGACTCCTTATGCATTCTTGAATATGAAGTCTTTACTTTTGAGGATATTAATACAAAATCTCCAGACATAATGAATAAAGAAGATGATAATTCATTCATTGAAAATGAGGCTACCATTGGGTTCATAGGTATTAGACAACCCACCAATATGCAATCTAATTCAAAGGCATGGGATACTACTCTTGCCCAGGAATGGTGTTGTGAGGATGATCTCCATGATAGAGAGAAAGATAAAGTGAAGTGGTGTAGACTTTCAAATCCCCTGTTCACTTTTGATGAATCCTATGAAGTAAGAAGCAACTCCCTTTTTGAATGCTCATATTTTTTCTTTTACAAAGATATATGCCTTATATAGATTAACATATATGTCCTTTTCCATGTAGAGGAGGCATATGTCTTGCATTTGTTGAATACCTACCCCTTTTCTTCACTTGTGTCGGGTCATATTGTCTTTATGTTCAATTTGGCTTGGGTGCTTCCTTCATCTCTAGTGGAACTCATTCATCAATTGTCTTATCATTTTTTCAACCTTGTACTCAATATTTTGTGGTCTATCACTCTTCCCTATGTTTTGTAGAGTCTTTGGCTAGAAAAGAATAATAGTGTTTAGAGGTATTTTAGCACTTGCTTTTAGAGTGGCATTATAATCCTCCTCTATCTAGGATTTTTTTGTCTATCATCTCTCATTTCTCCCTCCATCATTATTGTCTTATCATCACCCCTTTAGAGTTCTTGGTTGCTAAGAGATAGTGTTTAGACATTTCTAGTAATCCCCCTCTCTTTGTCACCTCTCCTATTAGCTCAGGTCCAAATTGAATTGGTGCAAGGTCAAATTTGATAGAGATTTAAAGGGTAATCCAAAATTTGCAACAGGTCATGGGGTTGTTAGGGATTGCTTAGGTAGAGTCTTAGGTTCCTTTGCCACTAATCTAGGATTTTAAACTAGTCACTTTGTTGAAGCTTTTGTGTCTTTTTGGGGTCTTTTTTTAGGCAAAGATATAGGGGTTAGCCTCCTAGAGGTGGAGAGGGATTCATTAAACATTGTAAATTTTATTCTTTAATATTTCTCTCCTAGTTGGACTATAGAGCACCTAATTAGTGATTCCTTGACCCTCTTGCCTTTTACTAAAGGTCATTTATCATGTCTTTAGAGAGTGTAACTAGCTAGTATATTTTTCACAAATTATGCAATTAAAATTAAGGGTATGCAAATATGGTTTCTCAATGATTATTTTGCCTAAGAGGTGGTAGATATCTCCCTTTGTGATAATGGAACCCACTCATGACAATAGGATGTGCTATCTACCCACTCATTGATGAATCTGTAAGGTAGGGGAACCAACCACACCAAGGCTCTAGGTCACGGAGAGCTGAGAGCGGAGGGCTGCCCTATCTTACCTCAAGCTATTGGGTGTTTAGGACAATCGAGAATGAAGAGCACTCTCAAGTGCTTCTGTCACTCTATAGATCTGAATATCTAAATGAGGCTAGACAAGCCAGTTTCTGGAGTCCAAACTGCACCTCAGATAGGTCTTTGTCTGAGGATGGTAGTGTGGGTTTGGGATGACAACACGGTGTGTTGGTGTCTCTCTAGCATGCTAGCATTTGTACGACTAGAAAATGTGAAATACAATATGGAAAGCAAGAAAACCTACTAATTGTCTAGCTGATTAATTTTAACGAAATAAACAAAATAACAAAATATGAAAATAGCTACGTAAATGATAAAGAAGGTAGATGAAGATGAGAGTGATGACTATCAACTCACTAAAGCTCTAGTTCGCCAGTGAGCTCCATGCACACGTTCACCTACAAACAACCAAGAGAGGGAAAAATGTTGGGCTGCATAGGAGTTTCCCTCAGTCAAACCCCTGGTCAAAACCCCACTTTGGTGTTTCCACCTCCACAAACAACCAGAAAAGCCACGAAGTAGAAAATGCGATAAAGGAAAGAAGAAAGGAGAGTATTGAACACTACAAAAGATACAATGTTACTCTATCAAACCACAATAGTAAAAGGAGAGTGAAGTGATACTGCCTCCACCCAAAGGCTCTCAAGGCCAATGAAGGGAGAATGCAAGGCAACGAGCTTGGCAAAGTTGACACAGCTGCAATGGTGACGAAGGGAGGTCTCACAAGACTCCAAACTCACAGCTTCTATGGTAGCATAACACATACAAAGATGAAGTTGATGGAGTAACAAGCTGAGTTGCAATGCTCAATGGAGTTGTGAAAATTGCTAGAATTGTGGAGAAGATCAAGAAGAATGCTCCAGAGATCGTAGAAGATGGAATGAATGAGGAAGATAGGAATTTCAAGATCAAAATGGGAGAGAAGGAGCCATTTTCGGGTTGACTAGTCGACACAGAGGCATTACGCTTCATGGCTAATGGAGAGCGTAATGTCCCTGCGAACACCAAAGGTAGGAATATGTCAAGGACAATAGTGTGTTGCGTAGACGTCTGTGCACCGCGCTCGCGTCCCTGACAAATATTCCCCCACCGACACATAGGACAAGTGCCAAGTGGATGAAAGGCAGGTGGGTGATGTGGAATTTTGTCTTCGGGTTTGATTTTCTAAGGTGAAGGGATGCAAAAAGGGAATTTACACAAGGGGTACAAATTCACTCCTATACAAAATCTAGATTGAAATCTCCTTGTTGAATGATTAGAGCACTAAGGAGGAGCTTCTAAGTTTGAAAGCGAAATTTATTAAAATATGAAAGGTTTGATAGGTTGGACACTAAAATTATGGATATAAAAGGAAATATTTATAAAAAATTGAAGTTTTTATGATTCTTCTCAAAGAGGGCCTTACTCTAGTCTATAAGAAGAAAATTGTGAGTGCACACTTTTGGCCATGGGATAGGAACACCTTGGACAAGAACACGCTTCAAGTACTAAAAGAATACATGGAAAATAATAGTGTCAAAGTTAGAGAAAGAAACTAGTGGATACGATGAGGAATACTAAGAAGATTGTGGAGTTTGTGCCAATTGTGAAGGATCTAAGCCCTAAAGATGAAGTTGAACCTATTATTAGCACATATCATATCGATTTCTATGAAAATGGTAACAAAAAAGCGTTGTTGGGAATAAGTTGATTTGGATATCATGTTTTAGTCTTTCTTTCATTTATTTTGGGATTTTTTTTTGTAATTAGTATACAATTGTGACTTAGCATCCAGGTTGGGCTGATCTTATGGTGGCTAGTGCTTGCACCACATATTGTATCTGATCTTTGTAGTTTTGTTCTTTTATCTCTAATATATAAAACAATGAACTTCAATAAGGGCACTATCACCATTTTGCTAAACAATATAAAATATTTATATGAGAAGGTAAAAAGTAGTAAAGGACAATTCCAAGTTTTTTTGAGTGCATGCACAAAAGGATGCAAAGACAAGGATGTTGAGATCTTAACCACAAAAGTTGTGAGCACCCACCTATAGGTTGTACAAGATGAGTAGGTGGATGTCATAACCTTGAATGAACTTTGATGTTGTGTCCTTTCTATTTTTTTAAATTTATGGTCTTATATGGTTTTTATTTCTAGTTGTGCTTGAGACTATGGTTTGTTGTAGTTATGCTTATGTTGTGTTGTTTGACAACTACCTTGTATGGTTTTTTGTTAACTTGGCTATAAAAGGGTTGGGGCTCTTTCAAAAAACCCTCTTTACCTTTCACAAAAAAAAGAATTGAAGGAGATACTAACTACATATGCTATTTAAGACATCACATCTATAACTAATTAGATAGATTTACAAGACTTGGAGCAAGGAGCAAGGAAGGGTGGAACGCCAATTTAGTTATCACAAAGCCACTCTCAATATATTCTAAAAAAATAATATAGTAACAATAAACAATCTACACTTTCATTGGCATCCCATAGAAGATGTGACAAAAATGACTAGACAAGCCAAAATAGGAAAAATGCTCTCCAATAAGAATTTTTCTATGTAGTCTTGACCAAGAAAAATCACCTGCTTTAAGAAGAAAATATTTATTCTAACAAAAATCAATAGGTTAAAATCTTGACTTACCATTAAGGGATAGGTATCCATCTCTCACCAAATAAAAACCACTTTTTAAGCTAATCCATTAATTTATCACTACAACTAATGAATATAACTTTTCTTGAAGCCAATTATTCTCTTAGTGTATCCTTTTGTAATAATGGAAAATAAAAATTGAGAATTATTTCCAAAATACCTTTATTACACTTTTTTACAAAAAATGATCAAATAATCCTAAACCTTATTACCCCAAGCTTCTATTAAAACATTTCTATCATCCTACAAATTTATTCTAGCTTCCAAGTTTGGATAACCATTCCAAGATTCATTCTAGAATAGAGCCTTCTCACCACTTATTATCTCCCAAGAAATGACTTTTATCATCCTATAACATGAAATGAAATTCCAAATATGGAAGCCAAGTGAAGTATTAGCCATCTTGAGGACCATACTAGGATCCTTAGAATCTAGATATTTGTTTTGAAAAATTCTACTTCACCTCAATTCAATTGATTGAAAATTAACCAAGCTAATTCAATGCCTAGTCAAGAAGACTACACAAAACCAAACCTCAATTACAATCAATTTCCCATTGAATAAGAGAAAAATTATTTTTACCCCTAGATCCATTCCAAAGAAAAGGCTACATGATTTTTTCTATGGAACTAATCATAGAAACATGAGACATAAGTATTGGCATCATGTAGTTGGGAAGAGCCACCACTACTAATTTTATTAATAATTGTCTACTAGAGAAAGTAAGCCATTCACCTTCCAAGAACCTAATCTTGACTATATAGAGGAAATAACTTGACTCCATAGATGAGAGTTACTAGCCCCAAAGAAGAATGTAATACTAATATATTTATTAGGAAGAGCACCAATATTAAAGCCAAACAAAATCTTTTTTTTTTTTTTAATAAGGGGGGTAGTATTGAAGAAGAACAAGTTATATTTCTCATTATTTACAACATGACCTAAGGTAAGGAAATATTGAGCAAGGATTTGTTTGATAATCATAGCTTCATAAAAAACTAGGCATGCTAAAGAGGATAGTATCATCTACAAATTGAGAATGAGTAATATGTTGCAAATCATGAAAAATAAATTCCCTTTGAAGAACCATTAATTTGAGCAACTTGAATGGTCATTCCAAGAGCGCCCTTAGCCATTAGGATACCATGAAAAGGAGAAAGAGGACATCTTTGTCTTAAACCATGAGAAGATTGAAAAAATCAAAACTAGACCCCATTAAAGAAAATTTAAAATTTAGTAAATGAAAATACAAACAAAAATCACTTGATGCCACTATTTAGAGAAATCAATTTTTCTAATCCTTCAATTAGAAAACTCTAATTAGCTCTATTATGGGCCTTTTTCCTATCCAAATTTATAGCCATCACATCGATTCTAAAGGTCTTAACATAGTGTACATCACGAGCTACAATGGTCCCTTTCATGATCTATCTACCCAAGACAAACCCACCCTACTTAGGAACAATAAATGAGAGGATAATATTATAATTTTTAAAAATATATATAATACAAAATATTAAAAATAGACAACAAATTTTATGAGTAATTTTATTTAGATTTATTTTTTCAATATCATCTCAATTTTTTAAAAATGATTATTCATTACACTAAATAATGCCATATAATTTTATAAATAATTATATAAATTATTTAAAGATTGAAACACACATAAATAAATAAAAAATTTAAAAAATTATTGTAAAAATAATAATTATTTATAAAAATGATTTACAAATTACTCAAACTAATTTTTTTAAAAAAATGAAATACATGCTATTTAGTTTTTTCCATAAAGGTCATTAATACAAGTAATGTGCTAGAGTTTGTAAAGATATTTATGAATTAATGTAAGGACAATTTATATTCATTATAGGTACAATGAATAGGTACAATGAATGGGAGTATTTATGTTCATAAATGAAGTGAATGGGTTTACATTGTAAAAGAAAATAGACTTTACAAATTAACCATTTCTTTTTTATACTTGACAAAAGTTGAATAAGAAAAATAAGAGTATTATTCTAATTTACAAACGTTAGTTGCTACATTTAACACAGTTTTCTTATCGACTATAATAGGTGTATATATATTCATTTAATTAGCCATTTGCTTAAAAGAGGTGATTTTTTTATGTATTAATTTTTTTCTCAATTAAACTAATTTTTCCTTGTGTAAAGTAGAATAAACAATGGGTAGATTATGTTATAGAGCTTTTTTTCATTTTCATTGAAAGGTCCTTTTTTTTCGGAATATGGTAAGGTTTTTATAAATAGAATATACTCATTTTCTAATATTCCACATTGGTGTACTTAAGGCTTCTTACAAAACATATACAAGATTCATGACTTAAAACTTGATGTTAGATTGAAGAACTAGAATGACAACTTCTAGAAGATAAATTAAATAAAAAAAAAACTAGTCATCTTAATCTAAAAATGTGTTGTAGGATAGTTTGTAGACTACAAGTTTTAGAAAATACATTGTTGGAAACATTAACTCCTAGTAGGGTGAACTTTCATGAAAGTGGATGACCAAAAACAATGAGATGTGAGAAGATTGAGTGCTAGGTGTGTTTAATGGTTTCCTACTTCTTGCATAGTGGATAGTGGAAAGGAGAGGATTGGAAGAAATTAAAGTAGTCACCAGTGGGAGTTTGGAAAGAAGGATTTTTCAATTTATAAATTTTTCTTTAGTGTCAACCTTCTATTTTCAAAGGGTAATATTTAGTTTGATCTAAATTTAGAATTCGATGAGCATTTCAACTTGACATTCAAGAATAGATTATAATAAATATGAAGAATTAGATTTTTGTAGATAGATATGAGTGGGAAATTTGAGAGTTAATTTCTAGTGGGTCATCTCTAATCTTTAATAAAATTGTGCGCTTAAAAAATAGACATCTTAACTTGAAGGGAGGGAAGCACATGTGATTCAATAGGTTAGATTTTTGGTTTGTTAGTAGCTATGGGAGTGGTAGTCAATTTGAATTTGTAGAGAATACTTCTATCTAATGATAGGGAGGTCCCACATATTTATGAATGCTTGAATTTCTTTTTAGAATAGAAATGTTACATGACATTGTTATAAGGACGAGTGATTGATTGTTCACTTGCCTACTCCACTATATAAAGGAGGTTAGGAAAATTAGCCTATGAAAAAGTGATTGATCATGTCATATTAAAAGGAGAGAGGTCATTTTCTAAGCCTTTTAAATCTTGTAAAATGGGGTTGAGGAATGAGGCTTAAAGTAAGGAACCAAAAGTTCTTTATCTTTCCATCCAACAATAGCCAAGAACCCTTAATAGTGGTTGTTTTAATATGATGTTTAGTCAAAATATTCTAAGAACAAAGTCATTTAGAGCTTTGATGGTCCATTTGGAGATGATATATGTTCCTTGAATGTATGGATCAATAGGACCACATCTATCCTAATCTTTTGGCGTAATAAAGGAAGGTTATGTGGAAATAAACATCCCATTCTTATTGCCCCATTCAGACTAGAGGACATTTTAAATGAGTTGGATGAGACTTTTATAACATTATTTAGAGGGAAACTACTGGGATTAGATATAGACATAGCTAGAGTATACCCTAAGAAATAGCCTATTGAAATTTCTCTCTCTATATATATAGTTTGATAAATTAGACATAAGAGAGCCGTCCCCCATAATACTTATTAGAAAACTAAATCTGAGTTAGTGCATACCCTGACAGAAGGATGCATAATGAACACTACTTTGCTCCATCCGCCAAAACTAATAGATACATCAAACACTATTATCACTATTACAATTAACCTGTAGTCACAACATTTATGAAGACATTCTTAAAAAATTCCCCCTTTCTTAGAAGATCAACGTCACTGGGTGTGCAGGTTTTACAGGGGAGGTCTTCTTCCTCCTCTTAACTTCTATCCATTCCCAAGTCGCTCCACTTTTTCTTTTATGTTGTCTTCACTTTGATCAGCCTTTACCAAAGACACCTCGAATGCTGGAGATGCCACTGCACAGTCCGTACCCTTGGAATCTGGTATTGTTTGAGAAATTTTTGAAGCCTTTGTATTGTTTCTATTGCTGGAGACCCCATGTGAAGATTCCAGTCTTGCAGCTTAAGAGGGGAAGGAAAAATCAATTTTGTATTGTCTGGTGAGGAGTCTGAGAAGGTTTTCATTCCGTCTGAGCATCTGGTGGAATGGCATAGTGATGGGGTTCAACCCCTTTCCACCAGGTGGGCTTGCCCCATGAAGCTTGATGATCACAGTTCTGATTTTTCAGTTTTGGGCATTTAATAAGGAGACCTTTGGAAAGATCCATTTCAACACATAATCGTGTTTAAGTGGAGCACAATAAAAATTACCTAGGCCTTCACCAATGGCTTGCAAACTTTCTGATTCCCATAATTGCAAGGGAGGTAGGGTAGCTGGACCAGAGGTAAGCAGATGCGAAGGTCTCTGTGTGGATCAAATAATGGAGACCAAGGTTTCATGCAAATGAAATCTCCCTGAAAATCCCAAGGACCATTTTTGAGTACCTTTTCTTTATCTGCAATGGAATCAAACTCAAGGATAAAGAAATCCTTGGCGCAGGGGTAAATCCAAATCTCTTCCTCCATGCCCCACTTCCATGTTGTTGTGATCCAGGTGTGCAGGTCGCAGAACTTTGACCACGTTTTAACGAATCTGCAGACGAGGGCGTGGTTCTGCAAGAATTCCTTCCTATCGTGGATGGAACCGTCAATGCTTATCTCTGGTATGTGCGACGACTGGCGGAGAATGAGGGTGCCCACCATTAGTACCTCCTTTCGGATCTGAGCCACAAATGGGAGCTTTGGCATACGTTTTTAATGGCCGAGACACCTGCCCCCCATTGTGGCCAGCGATATATGCCATGCCCCGAGCCCCTCGAGTGCAGACGGTACCAGGCGAATTCTCCTAGCATCAACGCGGGCTAGGTTTTGCAGAGGGATGGAGGATTCGGAGCAGAAAAAATAATTTATTTATTTTTTTTGTACATTTGGGATAATTTCTATAGAAATATTAATGTAGAGAAGGAATTTTTTTTTATTATGGAAATCAAAATTTAATGTGGATGGATATCAAAGTCTCTGATATAGTGATTAATTTTTTTGTGATATTGCTATCAGGATTCAACTGTGTAGTTTTATGAGTTAAATTCATTGACCCATATTTCATGAGTAGTGGTTCACAAGAACTCATCTCTCATTATAATGAATGGTCCACTTAGCACTCATTGCATCTAGGTGATGCTCACAGAGTTTGACTCATAACACTACACAGTTGAATCTTGATAGCAATATCACAAATTGACATGCTATGGAAAAATACCTCTTACTTATCGACTAATTTTCTATCAATATATAAGTGTTGCAGCAATTCAAATTTTAGATTTTATATAAATATCTAACTTGTAAACAAAGATGTTAAAATGGTTTGACATATATAAAATATAATAAATAGCCCATGCAAGTTTTTGTCAAAATCAAGGGAAGTCCATCAAGTATGGGTAAATGGGATATTTATTTAGAGAACTTTAAAATAGTCAAATATGGGGGATATAAATGTCAAAAATAGTAAAATGGAAACATATATCCACTAAAAAAATTCTTTGGACATAGCTAGTGCAAGGATACTTTTATTGGTGACTTGAATGTGACCACTCATGGAGATGAGTTTATGGGTTCAAGAGATCGATTTGACCTAAACTCCACATGTGAATGAGGGAAACTTCTAGATTGGAATGGATATAGAAATATTTGTAAATTTCATTGTGCTTTAGGAGATGCCATTGAATTGGGATCCAATATGAAGGAGAGGTAGTAGAGGTCATGACGTACTTATTTTTGCGATGGATAGTTGAGAGATAGAAATATCATAGAAAATGCCAATATCCATGATATTGGCAATTTATGTAGTTATATTTTGGATACATAGTATGATTTTATCAATAAAATGAGAATTTAGACCATGAGTCATTGGGAGGAGAGGTACAATAGATAAGATGTTGGGAATGAGCCTATTGGCGAACATAGTCAAGGGCATTAGTGGGCAAGACATAAAAGAATGGTGTTTGAAGGAAACCTTGTAAAATAGATTTTTGAAATGGAGAAGGAAAAGGAGAGATAACCAATGACCATTAGACAAATATTAACATCTGTAAATAGATGTTTGATGCATGAGATGAGCTTAAGATCAAATCCTTTCCAACTTAGAATTTTCTAAATAAAATATCTCCTAGTTTTATCATAAGCTTTATCAAAATCCAACTTGATAAGAAGATCACATTGTGCAGTTTGCTTAGTGCTCTTAGTCAATTCCCAAGCTAGGAAAAGGTTGCCAAGTATAATACACTAGTAAAGAAGTCTATCTATTTAGGTTTAATAATTTCTTGGGTGATAGATTTGACTTAGATGGGTATATATTTAGCCAGGAGTTTATATGAAGTATCTTAAGGATAGGTAAAGTGAATTGAGTAAAAAGATACCATTATATGATATATATAGGGTTGCTCTAGTTACAAAGAATTTTAAAAAAATAATAAAATGAAAACTTATAATGAGGGGAAATTAAGTAGCACACTTTAAGCTATGGTTTTTTAAAGCTAATATCAACTAAGTTCAAAAGTAAACCACACCAAAATTTTAATTTTGTAGTTATTTTTGGATAATAATATTATGGCTATTCTTTGTGTGGGTGGAATTGGAGTGTATCTTTCAAAAGGTAGTTGAGGTAATCAAATTGGATTCATAAAGACCAATTCAATAAATCAAATTACTAGTATATAAAAATATCCATCAAATTGTAAATTAGATGGATGAATGTGTAAATATAGATAATAGCACGCATATAGTTAAGATGTTTGTTTGGTAGTTTACTTTGGCAACCTATTGACAATTGGATCTACAAAATTTGGCTCAACAAAGCCAATTACAAGTGTACATAAAAACAATCATCAAAGCATCAATTAAATTGTTGAACATGTGAATAAAGGATCAACTCCTATTGTTAAATATTTTGATTAATAGTTCACTCTTTGAATTTATTGTATCTTTTTTTGGTTGGCTAGCATTTAGCTTTGTAACTTGTTTATTTTTTATTTGTCATTTGTTGGGTCAATTCTTATAAATTGGATCTTAAAATTTAGTTATAATTTAATCTTTTATTTCATATTATAATTGTGAAATATACCCACCTATGCCAAATTCTCATTTAATTTTGGGCTCATTTTGAGCTATTGTCTTAATAGGGTTACATAGTGACATAGGGTACACTTCTGTGTTATTTGTGGCTCCTTCCTCAATCCTTATCCATCCCCATACACTCACTTACACAAATTCATACACATTCATCCTTATCCTTGCCATATCCTCACTTAATCCATATATTCACATTATTTATTAACCATGGTTTTCATTCATTTATTCTTGATTCTAAGATAACATATTCCTTATATTATAATATTTTTATGGAGTGTAGGGGTTAACCCACATAGTGTAGATTTGACTAAAACTCAAAAATATACAATGAAAATTGCCAACTTTCACCCTTTTGTCATAGTCATGGATACAACATAGTATACATTTGTGGGATGATTTGTTATGTATTGATATTTGAGGACATTCATTTGAGCATTAAAATGCATCCTAGAATCATTCAAAATTCTAGAGCACTAAGGAAGCATTCAAAGAAACATTTTAACTCAGTGCATTAAAAAGAACATCTTAGCATTAGAATCAACATCTAGACCACTTACATGGTTGCCTACTATTTGTCCAAAATTTTATGAATGTAAAGCTAGTCCAATCAAGAGGTTTGATCTAGGAGAACTTGGCCCTTACAATCGGATAATTTTCCTTAGGTATTTTTAAACATTGATAATTTTTAATCATCAATAGAAAGTAGAAATAACAATAAATTGGATAGTAGAATGCATAGTATGCTAGATCAAGACAATGTGCCAGAGATTACATTTACTTGGTGTGAGATTGATCTAGAGCCATAAAATTGACCCACAAAAAGCTCATGTCTATACAAAATTCTAGACAATAAAAATAACAAGGTATCTATTTTTCTTTACCTAAATGACTAAATTGTATACATCATCGAATTTAATTTTCATCGTAATTCTAACAATAAAGTATACAAACCCTTTCACATTTAATTTTCTTAATATAACATTGATTTACACACTTTATTACTCTTAACTATCATTTATTGGTTCTTGGTGGAGATGGGAATACTAATGCATTCATTGGGTTTTTTTAGTTGGTATCAAATAAACCAACATGAGAGCAAAATAAAAATAGTTTGACCAAATTTTCTAATATATATATATATATATTTTTTTTTCAATATCAAAATTAATTTATCTATTATTTTTATTGGATAATAGTTGCCTTTAGTCATATATAAGCTAGTGGACTCATAGTTAACTGCAATATTGATGGAAACTTTTTAAACTCTTCACTATTGTTTTCATATCACTTTTTAATTCTATTTGTTATCTCATTTCACAATGACATTATTTTTATATTGAGAGGGGTAAACGCTTTTGACCCAGAGCTATGAATTGACAAGATCACAAATGAGAGACCTCATCCCCAATATAAATCCTCAATAATTACATCCCAATGGAGTTTGAATCTTCATGACAAGAATAACAACACACCAACGTAACCATTACACCATGCCACTATTGACAAACACTTTCAAATATAATGATTAGATTACATTATATTTAAAGCTTTAACTTTCATTTAACATTGTCTTTTTTATTATCTTCTACGAGATAATTCTTAACTTTTGTTGGATTAGGTTGTTTCATTTTAACTAAAATATAGGTTATTTTGTTTCCTATTGTGTGACTTATTTTGAACTTATTTTTCTTTACAAATATAAAACTTTATGATTGACCGGGGGTGTTTTCAGGGCTTTTGGAAGGAGCGTGAGTGATTACTGTTCGCACAATGCCAAATGTCCGGTGGTCATCGTGAAAAGACAAGATGAATAAATCTAATCAATTTGTTATGTTGGTTGGGATTCGATGAAATTAATTTATTATGACAAATTGTCAGAATGTTACACGTTCTAATTAGTAAATTTCAAAGTGCTATCATCAACATTACAAAGTCTCTGTCAGGGAATCTCGGCCCCCCCAAAAACCATTTGTAATTATAAAAGCTTTGAGTACTTACTTTTAATAAGCATAGATTCTTTCTTTACCTTTTTATTTCTTGGAGCTCACAACTAAATTATACTTTGTATATGGACAAATTACTATTCAAATATTTATTTTATTTTAAGCATCATGTTTTTAGCTATGACTCCTTTTGGTTTTGTCGTCTAATGGCAGAAGGCATAGTTTTCATGCCACCTTAAATTATCACATCATATGAATGTTTGATGTGGGGGTTAACATGCCATTTTTCTTATATGATCATTAATGCTCTTAAATTCACATGAGAACACAAGTGCATCTCTTCAAATTAGAGTTTTTTTCTTTTCAAAATATTGGATTATGAATATATTATAGATTTAAGTTGAAATATAGTTTAAAATGAATATAATTGAAATATAGTTTAAAATAAATATAGTTTAAAATGAATATAAATGAAATATAGTTGAAATATAGTACAAATTTGATATCATTAACCAATATAATAGTTTATATAGAATAATAGTTAGAAACATTAATTTAAAGTAGCAATAATTAGATACAATAGTTTATGATATGATATTTATAAATATTTATAAAATTAATCAAGATTAGTAGTCATGAAATGGATGAAAATCATATAATTTTATTTTATATGTTAGATATTTTTATTAAAGAATGTATTTTGTTAATAATAAGAAATAGAATACAACACTTATCATTAAAATAAGTTTTTGTGAAAGCTATTATATCTTAATGTCTAACATCAAATTGGCTATGATTTAAAAATCTAAAGGCAATGCTATACCACTCAAAAAATAAAGGTGCCAAAAGTAGTTAAAGTATTTACAAAATTCCTTTAGTCAAAACATGTTTTTTGAAAACAAAAATCTCATAGAAACAAATAAATAATATACATAATGAGAGAAGAATATTGAAACTATAAAACGATTAGGCCACATGATCAACATCCACATATATACTCATTTACTTTTTCTCCATGCCTTGTTTAGAATGAATGATTGCTAAAGACAAGGTGGGAAAGTTTCCCTATGGCAAGACAAATATATGTCATGGTGATCAAAGCCACCATCACCAATGTTGCTACTATGCTATGGGGAAGGACACCTAGAATTTGGCTAAAACTATGGTTAACTATACATCAACTATGAGAGCAATGCTTGTCACATCCTCTAAAGCCTCCATGCAAAGGTTAAGATTGTGAAGAGAATCCAATGGAACTTAGTTAATTGCACACAAGGAATTGGTCTGGTGATCTAGAAGGATATGGAGGTATTTCACCTTGAAATATTTTTTTTCTACTTGCACCTTGAAGAATAAAACAATGAAACAAGAAAAAGAATAATTCAATAACTATTGCTATGGGTACCTACAACTAAAGAATGCAACTAGTTAGTTGTTAAAACTTGAACTCTACAACTATTAAAAGTGTTAACTATGACTTCTAATGACTTGACTCACTCTAGAGGTTGACATATTGAGACAAAACAAAACATAAAGTATAAGACAAGATCTCATTCATGATTTCATTCTCATACAAGAAATGAAGAATCTAATTAAGATGAATGCAATAAATAAAAGCATCTACTATAAAAAAAACATAAATTAATGGTCGAGAACAACTACCTTGAGTAGCCCTTTCTCAAGTTATTGTATCCACAAAGTAAACTAAAATCTAAACTCCTTGAATCAACTAAACATAACGATAAACCAAAAACATCTCATTGCATATAACAAGATTTCACAATCTAACAAGAATCTTCAAAGGTATCTTATTCATGAAAGCATAACTGAAAAACAAGTATTGTCTGTGTAATAAAAACTATCACTATTTGAACATATCCACACGCTATATCTACTCCTTGAGCATTGATCCAACAATATAAGTTCGGGGTAGGTTTATTGAAACAAGGACTCAAAACAAAAAAAAACTAAATGTAAATCACCACTCCCTTATGAAATAGAGAGTGACAAAGTTTGCATAACTAAAACGGTGGAAGAATATGATTAGGATTGGAACTCTATTTCAAGAACATAATAGAAGCGTGGACTATGGAAATAGTCACGTTAGCTTCCCAATCAGAGAAAAATCCTTCTCCCTTCAGTGGTCTTATTAAATGACATGGTGATTCACAATCATCCTCATTAATGAATGCCTCTATTTCTATAACTGTTGTGTTCTTGTTTGGAATCTCCCTTGCATTGTTGTCTAAAATCCTTTGGCTGCAGGCTATGCTCCCTAGTTGTTGCGGGCTACAATATGCTTGCTCTAGCTTCTCGGCTACAAGGAGTTAGTTCATCCAAAATATACACAATACTAATAACCACAAATTAAACATAGATCCATACTGCATTTCATACACACTCGCACAATTAATCATGCAATTAACAACATATCATAATCATATTCCCATACATCAAAACCAGGTTCAAGTTGCATGAAAGATATAAAAAGATATATAATGTTTAAGAATGTATATGAAATGAGTATCTAGAAATTCCTAAAAGTATGAACTAAACAACTTAAAACTAGCTAATACTTGGTCTCATCATTCCCCCCAACTAGACATTTGCTTGTCCTCAAGCAACAGTTAAGAACATAGGTTGTATTGCAAGATCAATTCCCTAAAACCTATAACCACATTCACTCCCATTCCCTATTTCAAGTAGTAGCCTCCATAACATGAAAGTATTTTCCATTTGATATGTTTGGCCTCTTCTTGCTTTGCATGTTGTTCCCCTGTCCAATGTAGCACCAGATAAAGAAGCATTGATGGATGGAAGGTAAGAGTTACCCATTTAAGTCCAATTTCTCTAGCAATCTTTGTGCACCTGTGAGACCTTTCAAGCATGGCTACAAAATTGTATAAGGATTGAGGTTCCTTTTTCTGCAATTCAAGGGTCAATTCTACCCATCTTCCTTGTACATATTTAAAAGAATGATAAATAAGACCTATAGCTAGTTGTTGCATTTTGGCATAATCATTTTCTAGATGATATTCATTATTCTTCTACCCACACCTTTGTACTTCAGGAGAGTTGTCCATTCTTCTATGACTATGTTGGGATCTTTTGACTCTTTCTTGATCTAGAGAGCAATAGATTTCTCTCTCTCAACATAGTCCTACATTATTTCCCCTCTCTACTGCTCATTCTTGAAGTATGAAGCCAATGCTCTAACCTGTAAGTCTCCCACAAATATTAAGGGGTTCCACTCTGTATCATCTAGAAGAGCAAGATTCACATAGTTGATCTTGCACATCTGGTGTGGAGTTAGCAAAAGAATTTAAAAATTCAAATTTCCTGCTTAGAGCAATTGGTAGATTACTAATTAACTGGCTGAATTGAAAACACAAGAATTTTTCTTGTAAAAATAAAGCATACACCCTGGCGGGTGGCCTACATTTGAGGATTTGTGCAGCCTTGTCTGCAATTTCCTCAATCCTTATTGTCATCTTTTTCAATTTAATTTCTTTTTTCTCAAGAGTCCTAGCATGATTATTTGTCATTTCTACTTTTTCCTTCTTCCATGCTTCTTTTTGCTTAGAGAATTCATTAGTTCTTCTCCATAATTCATATTCTAAGGACACAACAAAAGGACCAATTGGAGCTCTAGCTTGAGGAGGTCTTCCTTTAGTCACATGTTCTTTATTCCCTGTTTCCACAAGAGCAAGCTGTGCAAGAACATCCACCTTAGACCCATGTTCAAATTTATGCAATTTCTCCTCCAACTCTTTAATTTTCATGTCCCTTTCATTTTCCTTCAACTAATAACTTGCCAAAACTTCTTCTAATTGCTTTATTCTATCAAGTGCTTCCTGTAATTCTTTCTTAGCATTCCTCTCTTCAATAAAAAAAATCTTCATCTTTATCTAAAAACTTATTATCTTCTTCCATATCATCTTCACAACCCTCACTATCAAGGTTTTGTGGGGTTCTCTTTCTCATTTTTCTAGCAACAAAGGCATCCTCTAAATCAAATTCAAAGGTGCTTAAGAAATACCATTGTGGTTTGATCAATGTTTGTATATTCTAAGGGGGAACTTCTTTTGATTTTGAATCTATTTCAATTGCAACAAAACCTTCTTTTTATTTCTTACTTGTACCCCTCATTGCCCCTTTCCCTCTTAAGAGATGAGACCGCATTGTGGGTCTTTTCTGCCCTAATATAGGCATAAAAGAAGGCTCAATTTCCTTTTCTTTGCTCTTGATGTCTTCTTAGGGGTATGGGTTTCTTTCTTGTCCTTTGCTACGAGTTGTTTCATAGTGGTTGCAGGTTGAGTATCCTACATATCTTTCTTTTTTGACTCATCCCTTCTACAAGTAGGTGAAGCAGGGGGGTCAAGGGACCCTTCCCTTTCTGACACAACAAGTTCTACTTTATAAGGTATAGTAGGTTCTTCTAAAATACTATCAATGTGGCTACAATTGATAAATATTTCCCATGAATTTTGTGGATGTTGAATTCTTAGACTCCTTTTAACCAATAGGGCGACCAAACAATAATGTGACAAGGCGGTGTTATTCCTTTTTACTTTGTATTCAGAGCCCATTCTTTTCAATGGATTATAGAGAAAATTTGGAACATTAACTCTCTTATCATGACAGAGATGACTCAGGAGTTTGAAATGAACTGTATATAATAAAGACTGTCTACCATCAAATGTAAGATACTTAATGATATATGAAGCAACATAAGCCCAAATCCATGGAAAGGATAATATTTTAGTACCTTGGGAGGATGAGTCCAAATTTTCTCCATGTTCTCTAAATTCATCTCTGGAAGCAACAACATTTTCCCTAACTAGAAACTCCTCTCCTTCCCATGGAAAACTAGAAACTTCTGCAATTGTAGAATTTGAAGCATCAACCTTCAAACCATTGACTACTACTTCATAATGTTGTAGTGTAGCTGCAAAGTGCTCTATCATATCCCCATTTTATCCTATCAATTTCAAGAAATAGTCCATCCATCCAGCACGTTAGAAAATAGGTGACACCAATCTGTCTTCCAACAACTAATTGTGTGTAGATGGCTCTCTTCAGATTATATCACCACCCATGATGAAAATCTATTTTGTTATGCTCAAATTCCATCAAATTTCTCGTTTATCACTCTGCATGTGTGCTTGTGTTTTCCAAATGTAGTTGTTCTACCCCTTCTCTTTTCTTATGAGTTTGAATTGTAGCTGAGTTGTATTGCAGAATGGGGAAAAACAAATAACAAAATGGAAAAGGATTTTTCAAAAAGTATTTGGGTTTTTGAAAACCAAGAAAATGAAAATGAAAGGTACTACTTCCCCCCCAACTAAAGTTGTTAAATGTCCTCAAATTAATTACAGTTGTTTTGGTGGAGGGTGAAATGATGTATTGGAAATAATAAAAATGATACAATGTATGCAAAGTTCATTATGAAAGCATGTAAAAAAACAATTGACATCTATGATAATGATGTAAAATTAATATGTGTACATGTAGAAGTGTAGTGAACTAAAACTCATCTTGTGTGAATTTGATATGAACTTCTCGCAATGATAGATGATGTGATCATTTGTAATTGCAATGGGTAATGAATGATTTAACTGAATGGCACATGTTAAATGATGGTTGTGAAAGGTTGTGGGATGTACATTGATGGGATGTGAAATGAACTACATATCACATGGATATCGTGAAAAGTGATATGAATGGTACGTGGGATGAGGTTGATGAATCTAAATGTAGTGAAATGATAGTTATGATGTGGCATATACTAAGGAATAAAGTGTATTTTGGATGGTCATGCAATTAATGCAATATAAATTTTGAAATTTATAACAAGTGTTACAGGTGCCTGCATCAACAAGTCCCTTATGAGTTTTGTCTCTTGTAGGCATGAAGCTATAAGTCCCTATTGCATCATGGACTGCACTTGAAAATGATTATTGATTGTTGTCACCTATGTTGTGTGTGCATGTGATATGTGGCAAGAAATTATACTTGATTGACCTCAGTAAGTAAGTTGTGTAGCTCATATGTGGAGTCAATTGGAGAACTTTTTGTAGCTACAGATGAATTTGTGATGTTTGGTACAATGTAAGGCCCGACTAATGTTCAATAAACTTAGTGATAAACACACAATTCAAAGGTGGTTCCTAACTGAACAGTCCACTAAACCCTTGTAAAGACTCCATTGAATTATCAAGAGGGCTAACGTAAGCTTGTGATGATGTTGACACTATATGTGTATCTAGAGATTCTATATTGCCATTATCATCTAGTATAGGTGTTTACACATGTGGAAAAGCATAAAACAATGAAACAGGAAAATGATTAATTTTGGAACTATTGCTACAAGTACCTAAAACTAAAGAATGTGACTAGTTAACTGTTAAAACCTGAACTCTACAACTACTAAAACTGCTAACTATGACTTCTAATGACTTCACTCACTCCAAAGGTTAAAATATTGAGGGTAAGCAAAACATAAATTACAAGACAAGATCTCATTCACGATTTCATTCTCAATAGGAAATAAAGAATCTAATTAAGATGAATGCAATAAACAAAAGCATCTACTATAACAACATAAATTAATGGAGGAAAATTACCTTGAGTGGCCCTTGCTCAAGTTACTATGTCCACTAAGTAATGTTGGTATGTGGCAACTGATCATACTATATTGTACACTCTTCATGTTTTTTTCCCATTTTTTTCGCTTCGCCACCTACAAAAGAAAAAATTGACTTTGTAAAACCCTAATTCTGGAAGCTTCTAAAAGCTTGTTATAAGTGGTTGTGATGGGAGTTGCAGTATGGCATTATTAGCAATATTGTAATATGTTTTACAGTGGATAATAAAATAATTAGATGGTTGTGGTTTTTTAGATGTAGCCTAGATTGGGTGAACCACGTTAAATTCTCTATGTTGTCTTGTTTCTACTATAATTTTTTGTGTGTTTTATTTCTCTATTTTATTGATCATATATGCATTTAATTGTTAGATATCTTCCTTCTAACCCTAACAAGTTAAACTCAAATCTAAAATCCTTGAATCAACTGTACATATAATGATAAATTGAAAACATCTCATTACATATAACAAGATTTCACAATCTAACAAGAATCTTTAGAGGTATCTTATTCATGAAAGTATAACTAGAAAACAAGTTTTTGAAACTTGTTGTCTTTATCATATTGAATTTGATCTCTACTATTAGGTGTTTTGAAATATTAGAGAAGAAAGTGATGGTTTTCAAAATGCACCTCCTATTGCATTGGTGGTTTCCATTGCACAAAAATATTGACTTGTTAATGCTCGATACAACCACTGGATTTATAAAAGATCCATGAGAGGTGGTTAAGCCATGCCACGAACCCGACCACTGTACTACACAACACAAGGAGACCAAGAGTGAATTCTTGCAACAATCCCCCCTAGTGCAAGCGAGGGGTTCAAACCTGTGACCTTGGATTTGATACCAATTGTTGTATTGGTGGTTTTTGTTGCACAAAAAGATCAACCTATTAATGCTCAATACAACTTCCATATTTATACAAGATCCATGGGAGGCGGTTAAGCCATGTCACGAACCCGAGCACTGCGCTACACAACACAAGGAGACCAAGAGTGAATTCTTGCAACACCTCCTAGATGGGAAAGTCAGTTCATAGTATCCATCCTATGTGATAAATCAAATTATGATAGTGCAACCAGTCAAATAAGCTGCATAAAAGGACTCTGTGAAACATGTGGAAATTTGGCCAAAAAGCCTTTGAGAGATGAAGATACCAACCTAACAAAGTTAGTAAATTGCAATAGTTACAAGTACATCAAGTTTCATACCAAAAGTGGCAAAGAATCAACAAGGTTAGATTATGTCAAAGAGGAGATACCTATTGGAACATTTGTGGAAAATTTATGTAAATTGATACAACCATACATGCATCATGTTTTTTTTTTCTAAGTGGCAATCACAAAAGTTTCAAACATTAAGAGATACTTTTGGTGCAGGAGATGCTTTTGCAGTCATAACAAAGCTTGGAAACATAGAAGTTGTTAGTTATTATTTATTGTGTTGCATAAGAGAGAGGCAAAAGCTAGCATAACTAGAAACAAGGAATGGAATGTTGTTTCCCACAAGTCTAACTGAATAAATATATGTTCTTGCATGATTTATCTATTCGATGTATATTTTGAATTTGTTACATGTATTTACCTTGGAAATTTTATGTCTTACCTTGGAATGTTGGTTCCCACAGGTTCAATTGTAGTGCAAGGGACCTATCTCAAACAATTCAAAATTGTTCAACATGGGATTCATTTTATTGATTATCAACTTGAGAACAAGGTATATCAATATAGCCACCTATTAATTACTACCACCTTATCCCTTCATCCAGTTCCACGTGCACATGGACATCATAAGTGGAGACTAGATAGTAATGATCATCAAATAATATTGCATGTTATTGAAGAGTGAGTTGAACCACTTGAATTGGTCTGAATAACATGAAGTGTCATAGGTAGACTTGAACAATTTACACAAATTGTAGGTGTAGACACCGAAATCTAGTTTAACCCTGTGACTTCAATATTCTTCATAATTCATATTCTTCTGGTCGTGATTAAATAATGTCAATTATATAATTATTCACTTTAACTTTAATTCTTCTATTAATTAAATAATCTTAATTATTTAATTAATTCACATTTTCTTTATTCTATCTAATTAATTAAATAAACGCTTTTTATTTAATTATGTTACTAATTAACCTTATCCTTCTTGTCAAATTAAATAAATTCTTATTTAATTTACTCTTTATCATACTTCAACTATAATTAAATAAATTCTTTATTTATTTAATTATTCATTTAAATCCCTTCATCACTTAATTAAATAAATCTTATTTATTTAATTATTCTTCAAATATTAAATCTTGAATTATTTAATTCATGAATTCTATTTTAATGCATTCCTCTATATTTAGATAATTGTGTGAGTTATCTAAGTATTCACTTTGACTTGACTCAACATCTATTTTAATCACTCAGTTAACTCTTGATTTAATGTCTGAGTGGCGTTCTCGAGTAATCTCTTCGTCAAATCATTCAATCATCTAGTTCTAACTCATTTGCGTGTACATGTAGATTAATTAAATATTCCTATTTAATTAATTAAACCTAGTGCGTGCATTCGAACAAGAGTTTCTTTAATCCATATTCATCTTTGTCATGCAAAGATAATTCTTCTATTTTCGAATACCAAACTGGAAGATTAAATCATTTATTTAATCTTTAATTCTATCTCTAATTTATATCACTCACGTCATTACTAACTGTTATCAGAATGCATGACTAATCAGTCAATCTCAACTGTCCGTTGATCTTTCAATCCTGGCCTGTCATTCGAATAATCAATTTTCTATAAATTGATCTGGTCTTCATCATTCCAATCTCTCTCGAAATCTTATGACTTTTGTGAGCACTTATCTTGAATCTTCGATGTTTTGATAAATCATTATCATAGGCTATACTTGCACAAACTCTTGAAAATCTGAGGGCAATTATACTACAACAACAAAATGGAGAAGGGCAATTGAGATGAATCATGGAAATACGTAGCAATTTGGTGAGATTGTTTCAAGTTTTATTTACATTTTTACTTTCCTTTGTTCTTTGTTGCTTAGCATTAGATTGCATTTAGATTTTCATTGCATGCTTGCTCTTGATCTTTTCTTTCGGCACTTTCTTAGCATTACATTTGGTGAACCCGACGTGAATACACCATCTTCACGTATCCATAGACTTTTATTTTGATTTTTGCAGGTTTTCGTACGGAACGACGCATTTGCTTGACGAAATGTAGCAATTGAAATTCATAGACGCATCAATTTGATGAAGCGACGTAATTGATTTCTTGAACCGCATTTGACACAAGAAACGACACAACTGAAAACTTTTGATGCATCTAAAAATTCCTAAACCGCAACTGACTAGTAAATACCGAGAATGCAATTGCAAAGAAAATCAACGCATCTGATTGGTAAAACAACGACGCAATTGACTGGTAACCTTTTGTTTCTGTTTCCAGAAATCTAAAATTTTCAATTGATTTGTGTGTTACTAATATTGGATTTTCAGCGTGTGGGCTTTTTGTTTTTGGAGTTAACAAGTTTTTGTAGGATGATTGACGAAGACAATACTGAAAAATTACTAATGAATCTTTTTACAAATCGCATGTCGAAGACCCTAGTTAATTCTTTGAAACACATTGTTTGGTAGTGTAGCAAATCTTTCGTTTGGTTTAAAATTAACAGGTGTTTACTGTGTTTGGTGCGAAATCACAATTGTGTATTACCCTCATGATTTGGTACATCGAAGTATCCTCTCCCCTTGCACATCTGTGTGATCCTGGGTGTAGAGAAACATTTACCAACTCTAGAACTTGGGCTTGTTCTGATGGGAAAAATTACTCACCCTAGGACGACTCAGATCGGTACACCCTGAATTCGAGGGACTTCCAACTAGTATATAAAAGTGGATTATTGGGGAAAGCCCAAGAATCACGAGTATGGGTCCAACAAGATGGATCCAAAAGGGGACTCTCACCGCATGGATCATGCCCCATGAATGGAATGCCTGTACTAAACACCTTTTGTTTTAGAGACCAACCATTTTTGGCCATTGCTTGGTATAGTGCGGGGTACAGTATCATGCCCGAAGACACTCACTACTGATCCCCTTGAGTAGAGATAGCAGTTCTTGGGAGGTCATTTCCCAAAGAATTCAAAATTGGTGTGCTTGAAAGACATTAATGAGCCATGGAGGGGAGCCAATGCCACCAAATTTCTCAGCTATCCACTCTCGAGAAGGAAAGGTGTTTATCACCAATCTGGGGTATTTCGGTGGGTTGTACCAAGTATACAAACCCTAGGCCTTTTGGCCTATTAGGATGTTCTTGTTTGTTGTCAACTTAAATGTTCTTTGAGTCCAAATCAAACTAAAAACACTTTGTCTTATGATTGTCCTTATTTTCCAAAATTTGATCACAAAAAACAAAGTTAGTTTTAAAATCTCAAATCATTGAAAATACATAGAGAGTCACAACTATTCACCAGAAGGTCGCAATTGAGTTTTAGAGTCGCATATGTTTCATTTTGGGTCACATCTGTCATTTTTAGTTGCATCTATTCCATTTCGGGTCACATCTGTCATTTTTAGTCACATCTGTTTCACTTCGAGTCACATCTATCATTTTTGGTTGCATCTGTTGAGCATAGAGTCGTATTTGTTGGATTAGCTCACAATTGCTTTGCAAAAGACCGCATATGTTATATTCTAAGTCACAACCGTCATTATGAGTCACATTTGTTAGAAGGTTCACTGCATTTGTCTGAGTCAGAAATTAAACTTTATCAGGGACACTCAATTGATCATCAGAAAACTGCAACTGTGAAATTTAACCGCAACTGGTAAACTTAACCACGTGTGTGAAATCCTGCAACGCATTTGCCTGATTAGAAAAACAAAATTCACAATCACTGTCTAGTCAACACGGTTATACTAGTTTTTCAGTGGGCATCCCACAAGCAGACTTTGAACGGAAACAAGAAACGATTTTGCTCAATTTTGCATCCTTTAGGTTCTTACAGTCATTACCATAGTTGTCCTAATTTAGAGTTTAGTCTCATCTTAGAATACATTTTTCCTTTAAAGTAAACTTCTAGGAACATCATTTTTTACAAAATTTAGGATAGATCCATCATCTACACTCTAGAAAAATCATAGCATCAATGAAATCAGTCATTGAACCTAGTCTTATCATTTTATCCTTTGTCCTACATAGAGTCCTCCTAGCTCATCAGTCTAGTTCGAAAACTCAACTTTTCTTTGATCTTTGTCTTACATTGGTTCATTGACTTAACAAAAATTGACGCTTTGGTTAGACTTTAGGTAGTTGGTTCTGTTGTGCAGTTTTGCACACACGCCCCACTTGGAGTAGGGACCCTCTTTTCAGTTGTCTTTTAACCTTTGGCTTTATTAGATTTGTCTTTTTGAGGTCTTGGCATGTTGGTCTTGTTGGCTCTGATCTTGCCCTGAGGCTTGAATTGGTTAAAGTTTGGTTTCAGTAAAAATTCGGGTTTTGACCTGAATCCGGGATTTTCCAGCTCCGACGGATTTTCCTGGGCTCTGGTTCATTGTCTGGTCATCACTGAATTTTCCAAATCCGGGTATCTGCCTAACTCCGGGATTTTCCGATTCTGGCGGATTTTTCCAGACTGTGCCAAAATCCCAAACTTCGTTAAAATCCTGGTTTCTGCCATATCCGTGGAATTCGTGTTCATCCGGATTTTCCGCGTATCTTGGGATTTTCTGAAATTCTGTCCTGGGCTCGGGTTTCTGGATTTTTTAGACACGTCTTGTCGCTCATTAATGCTCAAAGTACCTTTGCTCAGATGCGTAAATGGGTGGATTTAAAAAATTTTAAGCACATTTTGATTTCATTATTCACTTGTTTGCTGATTTGGCGTCTGAGTGCATTCCTTGTTTCTAGCTTTGATCATTGATTCTGAGCCGCTTGCGTGTGGATTGTTTGGAGCGATGATTAATATTTTCATTGCTAGGGCATGTTTGCTTTGTGGTCGCTTCTTCGAGCTCGAGTTTCATCTAGGTTAATCCATGGTAGGTTATCATTGGCCCTTTCATCTGTTTGCATGATGATTGAACTATTTTATGTTGATTGATGGTCATTTCAGGTCGGCCTATGTTTGGTCACGATTTTGTTTTATCGAATTGGGGTTTGACCCATTTTCATGATTTTCATCATTCGCACTATGCACCACTTTGTTTGCCCAATAAATGTTGGATGGATCAGTGTTGATGGGCGTTCTGGGGTAGGATTTTGTTCTAGATGCGCAATGAGTTATATTTGGCAAGATTAGGGTTTTGGGTGTTTTGCTTGAAACTTTTGTATCTTGCGCCAAGATTAAACTAGTCCCCTACCTTGTGAAGATTTGAATGCTTTAGATTCATCCTTGCAGGTAGTATTCCAAACCTCGGATTAACCCTGGTTTTCATGGCGGAGGTTTATTTGTCAAAGCTAGGGCATCACTGTTTTGCCATGAGGATTAGTCATTTAAAGGTTTTGGAAATTTGAATTCATTTGCATTATGAATCTTGTTGGTTGGCTTCAAATTTGAAGTCATTAGAATCCAAGTGAGCAAGATTTTACATGTTCATTCAGTCACTGGCTCGCGTGTTGTTCTTTGTCGGGTTCCTATGGTGTCCGCAGAATTTCTGCGCACCCGGATTTTCCCGGTTTCGGCCAATTCCGTGGAGCATAGTTAGTTCCAGAATATTTGAACTATTCACGAAAATCCTTCCGGTCCGGACTTTTCTGGTTTTTCCTGTCTGGTTTACTTCTTTCGATTTCTCGAGGATAGGATTAATGGAGTAGGTGCTAAATGTTGATTTCTTGTTGCTAATGATTGGATTTCATGATGATCTTATAATATTTTGTCCGTACTGACGATTTATTTAGCAAATGATGTCTTTGGCAACAAGAATCCGTCTGGGTCAGATTTCTCTGAAATTCTGCCCCGACTGGATTTTCCCGGTTTACATTTTTTTCCCGGACTACTTTACTTTTTGGGATTTTAAAGGATTGGTGATTTGTGTTGGATTCCAATGGATTTTTATGATTTTATGCTAACTATTTAATTGGAATACATATGATAATTGGATACTCATGACATTCTTTTGTCGATGCAGGCCGAATCAAGCAAGGCTGCAATCAGAAAATCTAAAGGTGACACAGAAGGATCTTCCATTTCAGAGGTAGAAAGGTTAAGATTGGACACCAAGAGTCAGTTGCCAGAAAGTAAGATATCTTCTGTATGGTCTGAAGTGTCTGACACCAATGTTGGAGCCTGGAGATATGAGGAGTTCAAGGAGAGAACAGCTCAAAAGGATCTGTCGGTCCTAAGACAGGGAATGATGAAATCCAGATTGGTTCATGTGGCAGGGTTCCCTCCTGCAATCCAATGCTATGAGTTGATTCTAGAGTGTGCCCAACAATATGACTTCGACACAGAAAGGGTTGTCAGCACTGAAGGAAGAGTCTTGGCCAATTTCAGTCCTGTTTCTATTGCCCAAGCCTTTGACATGCCGAATTTGCCTTCTGTGTGCACTCTGAACATGGACATGGCCAGGACATATTATGAGAATGAGCCAACCAAAGCTCAACAGATGATCAATTCCTGGTTGGAAAAGCCAAAGTCACATTACTCTAAACTTCCCAAGCAGTTGCACAGGGTTAAATTCGGGACAGACATTTATGATGCTATAACATTTTTGAGGATGGTAGCAGGGTTGAAGAGTGTCAGAGTGTTAGAGAGTTGGATGGTCCATGTGATCACCATAATTGAACAAGGAACCAACTACCACTGGGCATGACTTATTAGCACCATAATTGACAAGCAATTAATGGACGTCCTGGAAACCAAGAAATTCACCATGTCCTCTTATGTCATGTATGTGTTGGCAAGATTCTACCCATACAGGGGTCTGAATCCATGAGGGACATTTGGATAGGACATAGTCTATGAGATTTATCAGGAGTTGCACCTAGGAGACAGAGATTATAGAAGAGCCAATGATGCATTCATGATGCACATCACTAGGATGCTTCAAAATGCCGAGCATGTGAGATTGTCGGATGGAGCAAAGGATTTGATAAAGAGATATGGGGCTTGGTTCATTCAGTTTTCTACCTTCTCGTACACTAGAATTGATGGATGCCCGACTGCTCCATACAGGTTACCCAGGTACCCTACGGATCATATTGTGTTATTGGAAATTGTTAGGCAAATATGTGAATTTGATGCAATTGTCAAGAAGGAGAAGCATAAAAAAGGCTTTGGTGGGGATTTTCCTCTTGGGATTGGTGTAGCAGAGGTGTGCCCTTCTATCCAATCAACACATGTAGTAGGTGATGAATTGACAGCTCATGGTTTCTCCCTCCATTCCAAAAGAACAAATTTTGATATCACAGGGGAAGCACAGAAGAAGGCTACCAAGGAGTACCGTCATAAAGATGACCTAGAAGACTATTGGGCCAATATCAGAGATGATTTAGAGGCAAGGAAGAAAAGGTACTCAAGGCTCCCTGTTGATGTGATTAGACAATACAATGTCAGGCTAATCCCGGACCAACTGGAGGATGATGGAAACCTGGTACAAGATCATGCCTTTGAATCTGTTAAGGATAGGTCAATTGGGGAGATAAGCTGGAGTGATGATGAGGTCACAGAGTTGGAAGACCTAATGGCCCCTGTCATGAAATTTACCACTTCATGGCTAAAACATAAGGTTTGGGAGCTAGAGAGTGAAAAGGTACCATGTACCTTCAATTTGATGGGAAGCCTTAATCCAATGTCTACTTCAGAGGAATCCGGGGAAGATGACCCCAAAGGGAAGACTAAAAGGAGCTCACCTTTCAAAATAAAAATCAGAGGCCCTAAAGAAAGTGAGCCGAAACCAAAAAGAAAGCCAAAAGGAAAGAAAAGGAGTAGAGCTTTGAAGATAGGCAAGTCCTCTGATGAGGAAGAGCTGGAAAAAGTAGAAGAGGAGGATGTTCCTCAACCACCAAAGAAGACAAGAACAACCAGGGTCTCAAAGAAGAAGGGTCAGGATACCTCAAAAGATGAGCCTCCGATTGTTGATGTGGAGAGTTCGGGAGAAAAGACAAAAGCCTATATGAGAAGATCAAGGACTCCATCCCCTAAGTAGCCCATGCAAAAGATGGACTCTTCGCCAAAGATACCAGCTGTGAAGTCATCTAAGATTGCTTCTCCTCCACCAAGCGTGCATGAGCGGGAGACTCTTGAGGAACATGAGACTAGTGGAGAGGCAGAACCTTTCAAGGAAGGGGAGCTCTTTGGTGTGGTGGCTGAGCTCAAAGTTGAAGAGAAAGAAAATCATCCTTCTCCTTTAGTGATGTATGAAGATTCTTCAGAGAATAGCAAAGGAAATGGATCGCCTGAGAAGGAGGAAGACATCCCTATTAGAACCCCATCGCCGGTGCAGGAAGAAGAGATTGAGAAGGGTGATCAAAGTGAGCAGCCCCCTGAAAAGGAAGAAGATAAAACAATTGAACAACATGAAGAGGAAAAAATAGATGAAATCCGGGTAGAACTTGTCGTCCCGGATTGGCTTGAAAAGGGGATTACAAGGAAGAAACAAGTAATTATTGAGGACACTCCTTTGGATTGGGATGAGATGCTGTCCAAGATTGGTAAAGGTAAGAAGAAGAAGGCAGCTAAGGTCATTTCAAGGATAGAAAGGGACGAAGTAAACAACAGAGTAATTCACATTGCCACCCCTGCCACAGACAAGACTAGAGAAGATGTCACTGGTGAGGATTATAATGTGCAGACTATTAACCTTGGACCAGCATCTATGGAGCAAGATATAGAGGAGTATGAAGGGTCCAGTGCTGTGATAATTGGCAGGTTAAGGAAAGAGACTCAGACCAAGCATGAGCTGAGAAAGGAAAATGAGAGACTTAGAAAATGCTTGGAAGATGTGATGAAACCCCTGCAATCCCTTCATCCATCTTCTTCTGCCACTCCTGGTTTCCTGCCCAAGGAAACCATCTCTAAAATTGAAAGGATGAAGGCTTCTGCTCAAACTGCAACAGATTGGTTAAAGGATGTACAAGCAAAAGGAGACGATGCCATCAAGGAAATCCCTTCAGTTGGAAAGGATCCAGTCAGAGCCAAGGAATTGCTGGAATATGTGCTATCTCAAGATAAAGAGGATATTGACCTCTTATTGCAGAAATCCAAAGTCATCATGGAACATGGTAAAGATCAATTGGCTGTGGATGGGATCCTTCCTTCCTCTAGACTTAGTGAACCGTGGGAATGGTTTGAGGCTCTGCAGATTCAACAAAAGGCCATGAGGAAGATTTAGAAATGAAAGAAACAAATAGATGGTGACCTAACCGGTGTCTATGAGGGCTGTATTGCATTTTTTGAGGTTATGACTGGCAGGAGGAAAATTGCTCCTAAATACCTGAGTCTGGAACAATTGAGGGAATGGTGGAATGATGTTTATGCTCCAAATTCCAAGAATGTCATAACAAGACACCAGTTAGATGATGCAGCAACTTATCTGGCAGTAATGGATAAGTATCAGGCCCACAAAGATGATTGGAATAAGACTGTTAAGCAGTCAAAGGAGGAGATTGGCTCCATAGAATGTTGGCTTAGGATTTTTCCCTTGCCACCTGTCACCGAGTTAGATGGGGTGTTTTTAAAGGTTCAAGGATTGTTGGCCGAGAACAAGGATAAGGGAGGCGGTAGTTAATGATTATTTTGAGATTTGTGCTTCCCTATTATTATAGGGCATGTATTGAACCGAACTACATTGGGGACTGTGTCTGAGCCGACCTTGATGATATATCAGCATTTAATGTGTGCCTTATTTTGAATTCCTAAGGCCGACTTGTTTTGGGAAGTTGTTCTTATTTTTGTAGATGCTTGCCTGGGCTGACATGTCTTGAGATTTGCTATTAAAGGGCATTCTTGCCTCATTGTAAAGGGTTAGCTAGAAAGTAATAGAGATAAGTAAGAGCAGAAAAGAGATAGAGTATTTTGTAGTAGATGTAGTAGTCAGTTTCTTGAAGCAAATATTGTAATAGAACAGTGGAATTGTTGCAGCATTTTGATGATCTAATACAATTGAAGACATTGTGGTTTTCCTGGTGAAATCTCTTGTGTTGGTTTATCTCGCATGGTTCTTGTTGTTCTATCTTTCAAATTACTTGAAGATCTAGGGTTTAGTGTTCAGAATTAAATTAGATTAGTGTGGTGAATGATGTTCATGATTTCATATTTGGAATGTTTGTAGCGATCTCTGGTCTATACTCCCAGTAACTATCTGATTGTAGTAGGCTAGTGAAGTCAACCTGGACCATATATTTATATGTGCTTGAGTTCAATTTTGGATGAATATCTATGATTTGAAAATCTATATACCTTAGAAGATTGCACCATTCTTGTGAGATTGCATTGGGGGTTGATCAAGAATTGGTTATTTGAGGTTGGTCCATTCCAGATATTAGTTATTTTCATTGTTCATTCTAGGAATAGTTTAGATCTTATCATATCCTTGCACCCTTATCTTTTGCTATTTCTTTATCATCCGGTTAGATTTAGGATTTGAGATCACCATATTACAAAATCTGATAAGTGGGAAGATACAGTTTGCTTGTAGTAAGGTCCAATTGTGATTACCAACATTTTCACATATTATCTAAGTTGTTTATGCATTGTCATGACCTGACACCCGAGAGACCTTGGGGTGATTTTTGGTAACTTGTTGAAAATTACCTTTCAAGAGAGATAGAATATTGTATTTTGTCTGAGTTGTTGCTATGCAGAAAACACCATCAACAGATTGGCGCTAGAAGGAGGGTCTAAATGAGCACACTGGATCATTTCTTGAATGCCATCTCTCCTGAGAGATATAGGAGAAATACCAGATCTACAGCAGGAGAAGAAGATTTACAGGAATTACAGATCCCTAGTAGGTCAAGAAGGACTCGAGAAAGGGGAGAATCATCTTCACCTATCCCTTCACCAGCATCATCCACATCTTCACATCCAGAAGTTGAGGCCATACCCATCCCTGAGGTAGTTCCCATTCAACAGCCCCAGCCTATCATTAACCAACCACCCCCACTTTTACTAATGGATTTCCTTGCTAATAATCCATCTCCCTTATTCTTCAACACTTACAATGTTATGCCCAAAAACCCTGAGCATTTCATTTCAAAATTCCACGTTAATTACCCAAACAGAACTGCAGAAGAACACATAAGGATTTTTCAAACTTGTCTCAAAGACAGAGGGATTGTTCATGAGGATGTTGCCTATAGATTGGTTCCTTATTCACTGGGAGAAGAGGCTTTTTACTGGTACAATCATCTCCCTTCTGGTTCAATTCTTAATTGGAATGACCTTGAGACTGCCTTTTTACAGAAGTTCAGAATACCTATCAGTGCCAATGAATTATATTTGCAGTTCACCAAAGTTAAGAGAGAGGTTAATGAACCAATATCCAATTTCAATAATAGGTTCCATCGTGCGTACACCAGACTTCAAGATCCTTATGTTTTGGACAACAATACAGCCCTGGGAGTCTATTACAAAGCCTTGGATAGCCTCATAGCCACCTTTCTAAAGTGGAAACCTAACCCTCCAGCTAACCTAATTGATGCTTATACAGAAGCTGTTAAGCTTAGCACAGATTTGAGACAACATGTGACTGGACCGTTGCCTTCTTTAGGACCAGTTGCACATCCCAATTAGGTTCAATCAGTAAATTAGGCACTAACCAATCATACTCCAATCATGAATCTAGTACCCCAGTTACCTTTGGTGCCACATCCTAGTTTCCCCATGAGCCAGGTCTCTCCTGTGATGAATTTTCCCCAGCAGCAGGTTAACTAGCCCATGTATCAGCCATAGCCGAACGGTTTCCCTGCCTATTTGCAGAACTCTGAAGTGTTGCATCAGTCTATGGGATCTGCTACAATGCCTGTCCCTCCTCAGAGTAATCCAACTTGACATCCTTATGTAGATCCAAATAAAGAAAGGATTGATGAAATGGCTGAGTAGATAAAGAAGTTGAACCTAGAAGTGACTTACTTAAGGAATCAAAATAGCCAATTACAAGCTACTCAGAGGAATTTACAATCTGGTCAGAATAGGGAATTTCCACAAGGGAAGAATTTTGATAGAGGACAGTGCAATGAGAGAGGATTCCTCAATGATAGAGGATACAATCAAGATAGGGGTTACAACAATGACAGAGGGTTCAATAATGATAGGAGACAAAATTTCAATAGAGGGCAAGGTAGTGGATCAGGATTCGATAAGAGGCCATCACAGGGACAAAACAGAGCATGGAATACAAGACCTAACAATGGAGGAGTCCCCACCCCATTGGATCAACCAGCTAATCAAATTGTCAATCAATCTGCAAATCAACCAGTCAGTCAGGACAAGCCTCCTAGTGGTGTATATCTGGCTGAAGCAGCTCTATCAGGATGGTGCAGGCTCCATAAGACAAGTCAGCATTCAAAGTTAGAATGTCCAGAATTCCAAACTGCTGCCTCTATTTTCTAATATGAGGTGGAAAATAATGCAAATGGACAGGAGATTGTTCCCTCAAGCCCTTGTGATTCTACTGTGCTAGTATTAAATCACACTCCCTTCCCAACAAGTGAAGAAAATATTCCAAAGGAAGAATCTGATCCCCAGGAAGATAGAACATATCAGATCTGCAATGGGGATGAAGTGGCTCAGTTATTCAATGAAGAAACAATAAATGATAATGGCCCCTCGATCAAGAGGAGGCTTATGTTGAAGAGGTACAGATGTTCCAGAGGTAAGGTCTAAGAGATATGCCTCATAGACTTCCACAAGCTAGAGGACCTTTCACTACTTCTATCCCTCCAAATAATTTCAGTACTCCTCCAGATCCCAACACTAGTAATAATCCGTCCTATCCACATGTTTCCAGACAATACCTTTCGAAGGAAAAACAAGCTCAAACTGACTTACAGAAGGAAAAGACTATTCAAGCAGGCAAGGACAAGGCAGAGGAACCATCTAGGGAAGCTTCCACTGATATGAGCGAGGAGAAAATGGCTTCATATGTTGCTGAGGAGTTTAAGAAATTAAAGGTAAATCTTTTAGCATTTGAGTTATTAAGGTTACCTCCCATTAGGAAGGAAGTTTTAGGTATTTATGATGCACATCCTGTGTCTTTGGATAAACCTTCTGGTGAGCATAACTTCAAGATCTCTAGTTCTCAGCCTGTGAAGACACAAAACCAGGCCCATAATCAGACTAACTTGCCCCTCGAAGATAAAGGAAAAGAAGAGGACAAAACTCAAGTGGCTCAGGTAGATACTCAGCCCACTTTGTTTCAGGGGAAGACAGAAACTCCACTATTTCTGATCTCTGTGCGCATATTCGGTAAGAATATACATAATTGTCTACTAGATTCTGGTGCTTCCACCAATGTAATGCCATTTGGAGTTTGCAGAGCTTTAGGAATTACACCTGCTGATTCCCAGAAGAAGGTGACTCAATTGGATAGAACTGAAGTAAATGTGGTGGGAGAATTAAACATGATTCACATGCAGATAGCTTCAGACCCAAGGATTCAACAGGTTATCAATATTCAGGTAGCTGATATCCCTGATGCGTATGGTTTGATTCTAGGAAGAGATTTCACTAAGGCTTTGAATGGTTATGTGTCTACTTATCATTCTCACATGTGGCTTCCCTAGAAAGGAGTGCCAAATCAGATCAGAATTGAGAGAGAGCCAAGAATGAAATACATGATTACAGAATACCAAAAGACTTCAACAAAATTTTTGATATCGGAAGTTGGCATGGGGAATTATATGTTGTCGACACACTATGAAGAACCAGACTCAGAGGAGGTATTGATGCTACACACGATGACTATTGATGCAAAAACAGGATCCAGTCATGGTGTTGTGTCAACAGAATCAGTTGAAGAAGAAAAATTCAAAGATAATCAGATCAGCCTCTTAGACAGTTTTTAGGAATTCATCAAGCAGTGTGTTGAAAATAAAACTCACCTAGGTAAAAGGACAAGCTTTGAAGAATTACTCTTACGTAATTGGTGTAGAGTTCATAAAGCTTTCCATTCGGAGCTGGAGTGTTGTTTGTGCCAGACAGCAGTAGAACAAGTGCAAAAATGCATGAATCCTATCCTGACAGTTAAAACAGATATACAAAACCCTCAGGAAGACTATCAAGAAAAGAAGCTCGTGTCGTCTGAAAAACCACCCAGCAATATTAAGCCAAAGGATGTGATGAAGAAGATTATAGCTGCTGAGTGTTGGACACTTAGATATGATGGATCTAAGTCCAAGCATGGAGCTGGGGCAGGGTTCGAATTGATCAGTCCAAAAGGTAAAAATTTCTTTGCAGCCCATAGACTCCAATTTTATTGTACAAACAATGTAGCAGAGTATGAGGCATTAATTCATGGACTTCTTATGGCACTTAAAAAAAAGGTTAAGATTCTGCAAGTTTTTGGTGATTCTGAGTTAGTAGTTAAGCAAGTAAGGAAACATTATTCATGCCATGATCGGAGAATGACCAATTATAGGCAGAGTATGGGACCTCATTGAGGGATTTGATGCCTTCAATATTCAATTGATACCATGGCAGAGGAATCAAACTGTTGATTCCTTGGCTCAGACAGCAAGCACTCTGCAACCTTTATCTTTGTCAGGATTGAAGAAGTTCACGGTGGAATTGACTCCTGTGCCATCGGTCCCAAACAATGTTACTAACTTCCAGGTTTTCGAAGATGACAAGCATATTCTGGATTTTATCACAAATACAGATGTTTTCGCTTCCCAAATCATTGATGAAGCAGAACCACATGAAGCAGAACTGGATTTAGAAGGTGTGATGAATCTGAAGTCTAATACTATTCCAAGGGGAATGGTACAGTTGGAACGAATTTTTGATATGGACAAGATCAGAAATCAAGAACAAGAATCGAAGAAGGAGTCTATCAATGGACAGTGTGATATTTATAATATGGGAACTAAAGATAACGCCAAAAACATTTTTATTGGAAAAGTATGCACTCCAGAAGAAAGATGAAATAATTACAGTATTACGTAGCTTTCCCAATATAGTAGCCTGGAGTTATGAGGATTTGAAATCTTATGATACATCAATCATAACTCATACTATCCCTTTGAAGCCAAGTGCTAGGCCTTTTAGGCAAAGGCAGAGACCAATTAATGCATTATTGGAACCAGTCATACAGAAAGAAGTTCAGAAATTACTATCTGCCAGAATCGTATTTCTTGTCAGGCATTCAACATGGGTAGCCAACCTGGTTCCAGTGAGAAAAAAGAATGGAGAAATTAGACTCTGTGTTGATTTCAGGAATTTGAACAGATCGTCAGATAAATACAACTATCCAGTTCCTTCGTTGGATGAAGTGCTTCAAGTGGTTAATGGATCTCAAATGATATCCTTTATGGATGGTTATTTAGGGTACAATCAAGTAATGGTTCAGTATGAGGACAGGCACAAGACTGCTTTTACAACTAAATGGGGTACCTTTGCCTACAGAAGGATGCCTTTTGGACTCATCAACGCAGGGGATACATTTCAAAGGGCTATGTATATCGCCTTTAAATATATCATAGGCAAATGCATCATTATTTACATGGATGACCTGACTGTGTTTTCAAAGAACAAAGGGGATCACATCTCAGATTTACACAAAGTGTTTCAAAGGTGCAGAGAATTTGGCATATCCTTGAATCCTAAAAAGTGCATTTTCGGAGTAACAGAAGGAAAGCTGCTAGGACATGTGATATCAGAGAAGGGAATTGCTATTGATCCAGAAAGAGTGGAGGCCATCCTGAAGATTCAGCCACCTGCTAGTAAAAAGGAAATGAAATCTTTCTTTGGCAAGATCAACTTCGTCAAAAAGTTCATTATTGGATTTGCTGAAATAGTTAAGCCACTGAATGCGATGTTGAAGCAGGATGCTAAGATCGAATGGACTACAGAAGCAAAGGAGGTATTTGCAAAAATCAAAAGAGCCATTGCTGATGCTCCAGTATTGGTAAGTCCTGATTACAACAAGCCTTTTCACATCTATTCATTTGCTTCAGACCATTCATGCGCAGGAATGCTAACTCAGAAGTCGGATGAGGGAAATGAGCATCCCATTGCCTTTATAAGTGCCCCATTAAAAGATGCTGAGTTGAGATACCCAAGTGTAGAAAAGTAGGCATACGCTCTGGTTAGAGCAGTGAAGAAATTCAGACATTATATCCTTAGGAATAAGGTTTATGTAGTTGTCCCAGATCCCACAGTCAAGTTACTTCTTATGCAAAACAAGTTAGGAAAATGCAGATCTAAATGGGTGACAATGCTTCAAGAATATGACATTGAGATTCAACCCATGAAGCTGGTAAGAGGATAGGGACTTACTCAAACCATGGCTGAAATAGGCCCTAAACCAACTGTTTAGAATTATAACATTGAGGAGGTTTCCCCAGATGGCTGGTATGATGACATAGTTTATTATTTGTTGAACCAACGATCTCCAGGTCATCTTAATGTTGTTTAGAAGAGAGCCCTATGATTGAAGAGTGAAAGTTTCATGCTAAAGGGAGCTGTTCTGTACAAGAAAAATCATGAAGGCATTTATTTGAGGTGTCTTGGGAAGCAGGAAGCTGAAAGGGTGATCAATGAATTTCACAAAAAATACGGCACTGGCCATGGTTCTGCGATTGCCACAACAAATCAGATTTTGAGGGCAGGATATTACTGTCCCACATTGTTCAAAGACATCCATCATCATGTCAGGACATGTCACACGTGCCAGACTGCAGCAGTGAGGGAGAGGTATGCAACACTTCCACTCCAACCAGTCACTGAGGTAAGACCTTTTGCCCAATGGGGTATGGACTTCATAGGTCCCATTAACCCCCCATCTTCTACAGGACACATGCACATTCTCACTATTATTTATTATTTCACAAGATGGACTGAGACTTTTGCTTGTAGGCAATGTACATCTGAGGTAGTGATTGATTTATTAGAATCTGCTATTCTTAATCGATTTGGATGCCCTATTGCTGTTGTCTGTGATAATGGTCCTACTTTCTCATCTTTAAAATTTTCAAATTGGGCTTTTGATCATGGTGTTATTGTGAAGTTTGCGTCCAACTATTATCCCCAGGGTAATGGCTTAGCAGAGTTCTCTAATAAGAACTTGTTGACTGTCATCCATAAGTTATTAGAAAGGAACCCAAAAGACTGGCATACCCAGCTCCGGTTTTCTCTCTGGGAAGATCGTACGAGACTTAAGTCATCCATTGGAACATCTCCTTATCACCTAGTGTATGGTCTAGAACTGGTATTCCCTATTCAACTCAAGATCCTAACTTTATAGTTTATAAATGAGTTTTATGATGAGGGAGACAGAAGGGAGGCTAGGCTAACAGAACTATTACATCTTGAAGAGAAACGAGATAATGCCCTTGAGAATTTTGTTAAACATCAGGGGGTAGTTAAGAGGTGGTTTGACAGGAGGGCCAAAGTTAAGGCTTTCAGGATTTCTGACCTTGTCCTATACTGGGATAAACCTCATGATCAAAAGGAGAACCATGAGAAATTTGACAAATTGTGGCTTGGTCCATATCAGATTGCTGAAATACTTGGAGATAATGCCTTCCATCTGAAGACTCTCACGGGAGAAAATATCCCACTGCCTATCAATGGGCAGCATTTGAAACATTATTTCTAGTCCTGAGCTGTTTTCAGCTCCCTACTTTGTATATAGTTAGTTTAGGTTGCTTTCTGTTGTTTTTTTTGGTTAGAGTAGATTTCCTTTTGCTTTGCTTTTTCAGCTTTGGTTAGAGTAGGTTGGCTTTGGTTTGTGTCGCTCTTGCTCTTGGTTCCTTCTTTTTTGGGGACCTTTGGGTGCATCTGTATGGCAATGGTGACAAAGTGGGTCTGATGTTCTTGGTATTTCCCTTACAAACTCTAATCATCCTTCCAGAATATCGTGGTACGAGCTCTCTACCCAATGTCACTTATCCTTATGTTGAGGCAAAGGGTTTTCTAGTCAGTTTGAATGGGAATATATTGGGATCTCATACTATTAATTATTAAAGATACCTGAAGTTGCAGAAGGTCCTTATAAGGTATGAACAGGTGAAAAATCTTTTTCTGCTCTAGTGCCACTATGGTTCTCAGCCCTGAATGTGGACTTCACTGTTCACAAGTTGAATGAAATGAGTAAAAAAAAAAGAAAATAAATATCAAAAGGAAAAGAAAGAAGAGAAAATATTGAAAATTAAAAGGTTTGCATTCAACTTATCAAGGGGATCTGGATATCTCTACTGGGGCTATAGATGCCTGTCTGGTAGTAGAGCTATGTTCAGGAGAATTACAGTGATAACCTTGTCAGGACTATGGACGCCTGACTAGGAGCGAGGATCTATCCGGGTTACTTTTAGAGTATGAATCTCTACATACCTTGTTCATACCGAGTTTGGCTCCTGTTGCAACTAAGGGAGGATAATAAATGCATATGCACACACTTCGACCCTGGTATAGGAGAGTCTGGATGACTAGAAACTTCTTTGTTTTAACATGGGTGGTGGCATGATAGGTGAGTTGGACCCATAAGTTATGGGTTCTTGATTCCAGCTTGACATTGAAATG
Source organism: Sequoia sempervirens (assembly GCA_007258455.2). Classification (NCBI taxonomy): domain Eukaryota; kingdom Viridiplantae; phylum Streptophyta; class Pinopsida; order Cupressales; family Cupressaceae; genus Sequoia; species Sequoia sempervirens. Next base: position 1,109,986,451 of record VDFB02271358.1, on the reverse strand, counting down.
CTTAGGAGCATTTCCCCAGCAGAGTCACCATTTGTTGTGCATTTTTGCACACACGCCCCACTTGGAGTAGGGACCCTCTTTTCGGCTGTCTTTTGACCTTTGGCTTTATTAGATTTGTCTTTTTGAGGTCTTGGCATGTTGGTCTTGTTGGCTCTGATCTTGCCCTGAGGCTTGAATTGGTTAAAGTTTGGTTTGAGTAAAAATCCAGGATTTGACCTGAATCCGGGATTTTCCAGCTCCAGCAGATTTTTCCAGGATTTGGTTCATTGTCTGGTCATCACTGAATTTTCCGAATCCGGGTTTCTGCCTAACTCCAGGATTTTCCGGTTTTGCGGATTTTCCCGGACTGCGCCAAAATCTCGAACTTCGTTAAAATCTTAGTTTCTGCCATATCCGCAGAATTCGTGTTCATTCGGATTTTCTGCGTATCTTGGGTTTTTTCAAAATTTCGTCCTGGGCTCGGGTTTCCAGATTTCTCAGACACGTCTTGTCGCTCATTAATGCCTGAAGTACCTTTGCTTAGATGCGTAAATGGGTGGATTTAAAACCTTTTAAGCTAATTTCGATTTCATTATTCACTTGTTTGCTGATTTGGCGTCTGAGTGCATTCCTTGTTTGAGCTTTGATCATTGATTCTGAGTCGCTTGCGTGTGGATTGTTTGGAGCACTGATTAAGATTTTCATTGCTAGGGCGTGTTTGCTTTGTGGTCGCTTCTTCGAGCTTGAGTTTCGTCTAGGTTAATCCATGGTAGGTTATCATTGGCCCTTTCATCTGTTTGCATGATGATTGACTATTTTATGTTGATTGATGGTCATTTCGGGTCGGCCTATGTTTGGTCATGATTTTGTTTTATCGAATTAGGGTTTGACCCATTTTCGTGATTTTCATCATTCGCACTATGCACCACTTTGTTTGCCCAATAAATGTTGGATGGATCAGTGTTGATGGGAATTTTGGGGTAGGATTTTGTTCTAGATGCGTAATGCGTTATATTTGGCGAGATTAGGGTTTTGGGTGTTTTGCTCAAAACTTTTGTATCTTGTGCCAAGATTAAACTAGTCCCATACCTTGTGAAGATTCGAATGCTTTAGATTCATCCTTGCAGGTAGTATTCCAAACCTCGGATTAACCCTGGTTTTCATGGCGGGAGGTTTATTTGTCAAAGCTAGGGCATCACTATTTTTCCATGAGGATTAGTCATTTAAAGGTTTTAGAAATTTGAATTCATTTGCATTCTGAATCTTGTTGGTTGGCGTCAAATTTGAAGTCATTAGAATCCAAGTGAGCAAGATTTTACATGTTCATTCAGTCGCTGGCTCGCGTGTTGTTCTTCGTCGAGTTCCCGTGGTGTCCGCGGAATTTCTGCGCACCCGGATTTTTCCCGTTTCGGCCACCATGGAGTACAGTTAGTTCCGGAATATTTGAACTATCTGCGAAAATTCTTCCGGTCCGGACTTTTCCAGTTTTTCCTGTCTGGTTTACTTCTTTCAATTTCTCGAGGATAGGATTAATGGAGTAGGTGCTAAACGTTGATTTCTTGTTGCTAATGATTGGATTTCATGATGATCTTATAATATTTTGTCCGTACTAACGATTTATTTAGCAAATGATGTCTTTGGCAACAAGAATCCGTCTAGGTCAGATTTCTCTGAAATTCCGCCCTGACTGGATTTTCCCAGTTTACATTGTTTTCCCGGACTGCTTTACTTTTCAGAATTTTCAAGGATTGGTGATTTGTGTTGGATTCCAATGGATTTTTATGATTTTATGCTAACTCTTTGATTGGAATACATATGATAATTGGATACTCATGACATTCTTTTGTGGATGCAGGCCGAATCAAGCAAGGCTGCAACTGGAATATCTAAAGGTGACACGGAAGGATCTTCCATTTTAGAGGCAGAAAGGTTAAGATTGGACACCAAGAGTCAGTTGCCAGAAAGTAAGATATCTTTTGTATGGTCCGAAGTGTCTGACACCAATGTTGGAGCCTGGAGATATGAGGAGTTCAAGGAGAGAACAGCTCAAAAGGATCTATCGGTCCTAAGACATGGAATGATGAAATCCGGATTGGTTCATGTGGCAGGGTTCCCTCCTGCAATCCAATGCTATGAGTTGATTCTAGAGTGTGCCCAGCAATATGACTTCGACACACAAAGGGTTGTCAGCACTAAAGGAAGAGTCTTGGCCAATTTCAGTCATGTTTCTATTGCCCAAGCCTTTGACATGCCGGATTTTCTGTCTATTTGTGCTCTGAACATGGACATGGCTAGGACATATTATGAGAATGAGCCAACCAAAGCTCAATATATGATCAATTCCTGGTTGGAAAGGCCAAAGTCACATTAATCTAAATTGCCCAAGCAGTTGCACAGGGTTAAATTCAGGACAAACATTTATGATGCTATAGCATTTTTGAGCATGGTAGCAAGGTTGAAGAGTGCTAGAGTGTTAGAGAGTTGGATGGTCCATGTGATCACCAAAATTGAATAAGGAACCAACTACCATTGGGCAGGACTTATCAACACCATAATTGACAAGCAATTAAGGGACGTCCTGGAAACCAAGAAATTCACTATGTCCTCTTATGTCATGTATGTGTTGGCAAGATTCTACCCATACAGGGGTCTGAATCCACGAGGGACATTTGGATAGGACATAGTCTATGAGATTTATCTGGAGTTGCACCTAGGACATAGAGATTATAGAAGAGCCAATGATGCATTCATGATGCACATCACTAGGATGCTTCAAAATGCCGAGCATGTGAGATTGTCGGATGGAGCAAAGGATTTGATAAAGAGATATGGGGCTTGGTTCATTCAGTTTCCTACCTTCTTGTACATTAGAATTGATGGATGCCCAGCTGCTCCATACAGGTTACCCAGGTACCCTACAAATCATATTGTGTTATTGGAAATTGTTAGGCAAATGTGTGAATTTGATGCAATTGTCAAGAAGGAGAAGCATAAAATAGGCTTTGGTGGGGATTTTCCTCTTGGGATTCGTGTAGTAGAGGTGTTCCATTCTATCCAATCGGCACATGCAGCAGGTGATGAATTGACAGCTCATGGTTTCTCCCTCCATTCCAAAAGAACAAATTTTGATATCACAGGGGAAGCACAGAAGAAGGCTACCAAGGAGTACCATCATAAAGATGACCTAGAAGACTATTGGGCCAATTTCAGAGATGATTTAGAGGCAAGGAAGAAAAGGTACTCAAGGCTCCCTATTGATGTGATTAGACAATACAATGTCAGGCTAATCCCGGACCAACTGGAGGATGATGGAAACCTGGTACAAGATCATGCCTATGAATCTGTTAAGGATAGGTCAATTGGGGAGATAAGCTGGAGTGATGATGAGGTCACAGAGTTGGAAGACCTAATGGCCCCTGTCATGAAATTTACCACTTCATGGCTAAAACATAAGGTTTGGGAGCTAGAGAGTGAAAAGGTACCCTGTACCTTCAATTTGGTGGGAAACCTTAATCCAATGTCTACTTCAAAGGAATCCAGGGAAGATGACCCCAAAGGGAAGACTAAAAGGAGCTCACCTTTCAAAATTAAAATCAGAGGCCCTAAAGAAAGTGAGCCAGAACCAAAAAGAAAGCCAAAAGAAAAGAAAAGGAGTAGAGCTTTGAAGATAGGTAGGTCCTCTGATGAGGAAGAGCTGGAAAAAGTAGAAGAGGAGGATGTTCCTCAACCACCAAAGAAGACAAGAACAACCAGGGTCTCAAAGAAGAAGGGTCAGGATACCTCAAAAGATGAGCCTCCGATTGTTGATGTGGAGAGTTCGGGAGAAAAGACAAAAGTCTATATGAGAAGATTAAGGACTCCATCCACTAAGGAGCCCATGCAAAAGATGGACTCTTCGCCAAAGATACCAGCTGTGAAGTCATCTAAGACTGGTTCTCCTCCACCAAGCGTGCATGAGCGGGAGACTCTTGAGGAACATGAGACTAGTGGAGAGGCAAAAAATTTCAAGGAAGGGGAGCTCTTTGGTGTGGCGGCTGAGCTCGAAGTTGAAGAGAAAGAAAAGAATCCTTCTCGTCTAGTGATGTATGAAGATTCTCTGGAGAATAGCAAAGGAAATGGATCGCCTGAGAAGGAGGAAGATATCCCTGTTAGAAACCCATTGCCGATGCAGGGAGAAGAGATTGAGAAGGGTGATCAAAGTGAACAGCCCCCTAAAAAGGAAGAAGATAAAACAACTGAATAGCATGAAGAGGAAAAACTAGATGAAATCCAGGTAGAACCTACCATCTCGGATTGGCTTGAAAAGGAGATTACAAGGAAGAAATAGGTAGTTGTTGAGGACACTCCTTTGGATGGGGATGAGATGCTGTCCAAGATTGGTAAAGGTAAGAAGAAGAAGGCAGCTAAGGTCGTTTCAAGGATAGAAAGGGACGAAGTAAACAATAGAGTAATTCACATTGCCACCCCTACTACAGACAAGACTAGAGAAGATGTCACTGGTGAGGATTATAATGTGCAGACTATTAACCTTGGACCAGCATCTATGGAGCAAGATATAGAGGAGTATGAAGGGTCCAGTGCTGTGATAATTGGCAGGTTAAGGAAAGAGACTCAGACCAAGCATGAGCTGAGAAAGGAAAATGAGAGACTTAGAAAATGCTTGGAAGATGTGATGAAACTCCTGCAATCCCTTCATCCATCTTCTTCTGCCACTACTGGTTTCCTGCCCAAGGAAACCATCTATGAAATTGAAAGGATGAAGGCTTCTGCTCAAAATGCAACAAATTGGTTAAAGGATGTACAAGAAAAAGGAGATGATGCCATCAAGGAAATCCTTTCAGTTGGAAAGGATGCAGTCAGAGCCAAGGAATTGCTGGAATATGTGCTATCTCAAGATAAAGAGGATATTGACCTCTTATTGCAGAAATCCAAAGTCATCATGGAACATGGTAAAGATCAATTGGCTGTGGATGGGATCCTTCCTTCCTCTAGACTTGGTGAACCATGGGAATGGTTTGAGGCTCTGCATATTTGGCAAAAGGCCATGAGGAAGATTTAGAAACGAAAGAAACAAATAGATGGTGACCTAACTGGTGTCTATGAGGGCTGTATTGCATTTTTTAAGGTTATGACTAGCAGGAGGAAAATTGCTCCTAAATACCCGAGTCTGGAACAATTGAAGGAATGGTGGCATGATGTTTATGCTCTAGATTCTGAGAATGTCATAACAGGACACCAGTTAGATGATGCAGCAACTTATCTGGTAGTAATGGATAAGTATCAGTCCCACAAAGATGATTGGAATAAGACTGTTAAGCAGTGAAAGGAGGAGATTGGCTCCATAGAATGTCGGCTTAGGATTTTTCCCTTGCCACCTGTCACCGAGTTAGATGGAGTGTTTTTAAAGGTTCAAGGATCGTTGGCCCAGAATAAGGATAAGGGAGGCTATAGTTAATGATTATTTTGAGATTTGTGCTTCCCTATTATTATAGGGCATGTATTGAACCGAACTACATTGGGGACTGTGTCTGAGCTGACCTTGATGATATATCGTCATTTAATATGTGCCTTATTTTGAATTCCTAAGGCCAACTTGTTTTGGGCGGTTGTTGTTATTTTTGTAAATGCTTGCCTAGGCCGACATGTCTTGAGATTTGCTATTAAAGGGCATTCTTGCCTCATTGTAAAGGTTTAGCTAGAAAGTAATAGAGATAAGTAAGAGCAAAAAAGAGATAGAGTATTTTGTAGTAGAAGTAGTAGTTAGTTTCTTGAAGCAAATATTGTAACAAAACAGTGGAATTTTTGCAGCATTTTGATGATCTAATACAATTGAAGACATTGTGGTTTTCCTGGTGAAATCTCTTGTGTTGGTTTATCTCGCATGGTTCTTGTTGTTCTATCTTTCAAATTGCTTGAAGATCTAGGGTTTAGTGTTCAAAATTAAATTAGATTAGTGTGGTGAATGATGTTCATGATTTCATATTTGGAATGTTTGTAGTGATCTCTGGTCTATACTCCCAGTAACTATCTGATTGTAGTAGGCTGGTGAAGTCAACCTGGACCATATATTTATATGTGCTTGAGTTTGATTGTGGATGAATATCTATGATTTGAAAATCTATATACCTTAGAAAATTGCACCGTTCTTGTGAGATTGCATTGGGGGTTGATCAAGAATTGGTTATTTGAGGTTGGTCCATTCCAGATATTAGTTATTTACATTGTTCATTCTAGGAATAGTTTAGATCTTATCATATCCTTGCACCCTTATCTTTTTCTATTTCTTTTGTTAGAATCGAAGATCACCTGCATGGAAGATGGATACCTATCACATGCAAAAAATATGAAGAACCGAAAAATATGTTCTCTGTAAACTTCTTAGTAAAAATGCATTAAGAGAATCAATTATTACAAAGTGATCAATCCTTATGAAGGAGATCAAGAAACCATAAAAGGGAAACCCTAAATGAAACCCTAGTATGCACACTTAATAATAAATAATTAATTATTAATGTGCCTAAGTTTAGCTTAAGTAATAAAGAGGAATAAGTGACTTAATTAATTAATCAATGTGATGTAATTAATTAAGCATAATGACTTATTACTCTAACACCCCCCCTTAAGATGAACTTAGGAAGAAGCTAAAACACTAGAATAAGATGCATGAAAGTAAATATGGGTCCCGACAACTAGGCCTGATTAGGTACCCATTTACAAATGCAATAAGGAGTAAGAGAAGGAAAAACCCAGTGGGACAAAACCCCCCTTACAATGAGATAACATGCTCTGAAGAAGCACTGGAAGAACTCTATAGAGTAACACTGGAACTTGATATAGGCAAGCAAGGAAATATTCTTCTGTATAATACTGAAACCGGATGAGAGTCACTGATTGACTCAAGGAATCATGATAAAGCAACAAAAAACCCGATGCCACAGAACACTCAAAAACTCCAAACGGGAACAACTCTGGAATCTATGAAGCAACAAGCAATTATTGAATGATGTATTACTGAAAACGAAGTGCAAAGATGCAAAATGCACTCTCTCAACTGCCAAAACATCCAAGTAATCGCCAAACAACCCATCGGGCCAAATCTGGACTAATTGATAAACTTGGGATAGATACAGAAAAAGTGCATAGACAGCAACCTAGAGCTCCTCAATACCTTTCTGACGCTTCTAACGAGGCAAAAAATAGAGATCGTGGCAAAAAGTTATGAGCTCAGAAGCATAAAAAGTACATCTGAATTCAAACAGCAATAAATGTAGGAAAATAGTAAAATACTGAAAAATAAACAACACTACTAGAAAGTACTCGGAACCAGCTTTCCGGCGATATCTTGTTTGCCCAATTTCGATACCGTATGCCCAAGTTATAGCCAAAAGAAAAAAACTGCTCTTTTAGGGCAAACTAGGGTTAGGAGGGGGCAAAGAGGGCCGGCCGTACGGATGACATCATCATGACGTCATGCTGATGTCAGCAAAACACAAGCAAAAATTTGATGGCCATCTGGCCGTTGGCGCAAAAAATCAACCCCCCTACAAAAATTTCGGTGACCGGAATATGCTGAATCGGTCCGGATGTCGGCGGCAGAATCCCATAGAATATTCTCTAGCCGGCGGTTGAACGCAGGGCCCCCTGGTCCTCCATATGACCGGGGGGTTTGGCGGAGGAGCCCGTGGGGGCTGGCGGGGCCGGAAAAGCAGGGTGGCGACGGTGGCCGGAGGCTTTGCTAGCGGCGGCGGATGGGTGGCCGTCGGGCGGCAGAACCCTTTAACACTGGACGCACAGGCCCGAATCCCAAGAAACAGTGTTTTTGGGCTTTTTTTTAATTTTTCGAGCCTCGATCTGCATGCTGGGGAGGCCGTACGGCCCCTCAGACAAATTTTTTTTGCCTCTCAGATCAACTGCACCAAATTGGACAATTTGACAGGCGTTTCTATGGTTTTGGGACGCTGCAAACGTGATGGCGACATCCGTTTGAGCCCATTGTGTCCCGAAAAAATGGCTACCCCCAGATCTTGTAGAAAAGATTCCTGTGGAAACCCTTGCACTTGAAACTCACAGAGAGGCCATATCTTCAGATCACGAACAAGCGGCTGCAGGTCTGGAGCTCTGATACCATGTTAGAATCCAAGATCACCTGCATGTAAGATGAATACCTGTCACATGCAAAAGATATGAAGAACCGAAAAATATGTTCTCTGTAAACCTCTTAGTAAAAATGCATTAAGAGAATCAATTATTACAAAGTGATCAATCCTTATGAAGGAGATCAAGAAACCCTAAAAGGGAAACCCTAAATGAAACCCTAGTGTGAACACTTAATAATTAATAATTAATTAATTATTAATGTGCCTAAGTTTAGCTTAAGTAATAAAGAGGAATAAGTGACTTAATTAATTAATCAATGTGATGTAATTAATTAAGCATAATAACTTATTACTCTAACATCTTTATCATCCGGTTAGATTTAGGATTTGAGATCACCATATTACAAAATCTGATAAGTGGGAAGATACAGTTTGCTTGTAGTAAGGTCCAATTGTGATTACCAGCATTTTCACATATTATCTGAGTTGTTTATGAATTGTCATGACCTGACACCCGAGAGACCTTGGGGTGATTTTTGGTAACTTGTTGTTGAAAATTACCTTTCAAGAGAGATAGAATATTGTATTCTGTCTGAGTTGTTGCTATGCAGAAAACACCATCAACAGGTCCCTCCGTCTTGGGTTTATAGAATTGATTATTTTAGAACCTTGCTTAGACTTTGCATCTTTAGATTTTAGACTAGTGTCATCCTAGCACATTCCTTATTTTGCATTCAAAAAATCCCAAAAACATAGACTAGAGTCATACTGTCCATAGACATAGTTTTGCATTCCTTGCATATTGAGCTAATCTTACATGGTTGAAACTAGGTCTAAGAGAAGAGAGAGAGAAAAGTTGTCAAACCCAAACGAATTCATCAATCCATTTTCCTGAAGACCTCACAAGACTCTATTAGACAAAATCACCACTAGAAATACTCAAGGTCACATTACAACAGAAGACATAGAGGTTGTCGCACAGGACCCTGAGTTTTCCTCTTTCATAGATGAGTACCTAGCAAATGATCATCAACGATACTTAGCCAAATTGCTAACTGAAGGTGCTACCTTACCTACAGGATTTGATATCAGCACCTTACAAACTCAACCTACACAAGGGACAAATACCATGACTTCAGTACTACTATACCTCAGGTCAACACCACTATGCCATCTGGCACACCTACACAGAGTACGACAGTCCATACATCTCCATTTGGTACATCCGGCATGACATTGGGATTTAATTTCACTATAGGCGGATCATCATCCACTCTCTCTAGTCCTCTTGTTGGGAGTAAAAGACCTAAAACATCATCCTCTACACCATATGTCAGTGTCACAAGTACAACATCCCAGTCAATGGCCATACCTACTTCCAGTATCACGAGCACCATACCACAATCGATGGCCATACCTAGTGCTCAAGTCACTAGTACTATACCACAGATTACACAAACAGGAGGCATTCCCTCATTCCAGTATGGCAATTAGAATCCATTCTCCCAGATTGGGAACCAGAATATATTCACTCAGATTCTAAATCAGAATCCCTTTATCTAGACTAGCAATCAGAATCCATTTACTCAGATTTTGGATTAGAATCCTTTTTCCTAGATTGGTTGTCAGAATCCATTAACATAGATCCCAGGTCAATACCAATTTATGCAGATTCTAGACCATAACACATTTACCAACATTCCGAATCCAAACCCACCTCAAATACCAACGTTTAATTGAAACCCATCGCGAGACTTTGGATTTCAGAATACATACATGGATCCGCATAATCCCCCTAGAAAATCCTTGACCCAAGTTGACGTCTAACAAACACAAATGCAGGAACTACAAACACAAATGGATACCATGTCGGTGTCAACTAAGAAATCCTTTTCAACAAAGGACATATGCCCATTTCCCTTTGATAGATCATTGTATATGACCCCTTTCCCTCATGGATATGTCATACTGAATCTCCCTAAATACAATGGCAAACGAAATCCAATAGAACATATAAGGGAATTTTCTACCATATGCATAGGTGTCGCTTATGACCCCACATATGTTATGAGACTATTTCCAAGAAGTCTTGTAGGAATTGCACTGGAGTGGTTTTCGGGTCTAGACTCTGGCATCAGATCTTGGGGTGAACTAGTTGAGAAATTTTTGGAGCAATTCTCCTTCAACATAAACCACGAGATAGATATAGCAACCTTGTGTCACACAACACAAGACGAAGGTGAAACATTCATCGCTTTCTTCCAGAGATGGAGGACTATAGCTAGCCGGTGTCTTGTCGAGATACCTAAAAAACAAAAAGTTACTATGTTCCAAGAAAACCTTCATGCAAAACTCAGGACTAACTTAAGGGTACATTGTTGTACATCTTTTTCGGAACTAGTGGAAAAAGGGGTTATAATAGAAAAGGATCTCATTGAAAAAGGAAAACTTAAGACATCAACATCCAATAGAAATCTGATCGTACAAAACACCCCCACTGACAAAAACAAATTTTGGTCTCGCAACAAAAATGTCACCAATGATGGGGTAGTTGATGCTAAAATGGTAGAAGTGGGACCACTCATCACATTACAAGGACCTCATACTTTTTCCAACATGTTGAATGCTGTTAATCAACCTCCTAACATGGTCCAAAATGCTCAACGTCCACAACAAAAAAGGAGATTTCAAAAACATGAGTTCACTCCCTTAGGGGAACCCATTGAGTTTGTATTCAAACAACTGTTACAACATAATATTATATAGCTGCAGGAACCAAGACAATATGATCTAGGTCAATTTAAACCATCTTGGTGGGATGATAATGCCTTTTGTGATTATCATAGAAGTAAGGGACATAACCTACAAAACTGTTGACAACTGAAGAATATCATACAAGATCTTGTCGAAAGGAGAATTATAGAAGTTGGTGGATAGAAACCAAAGTCATCAAACACTGATCATCAAGTCTTTTCTGATCCACTACATGACCATGGGAAAGGAACTGTTCCTAGTTCGAGTACTAAGACCAATATGTCAGCTAACTATGTGAGTATCAAGCATGATTATAATGGTGGAAAAATCATTCATCATCTTCAGGCTGCTGATGAGAATATTAATGCCATTACTATCAATACAAATCCCGAATGCACGGTCAATACTCATTGTACTAAGATCACTATCCAAGGCCCTCCATCGTAGCAAACACCACAACCTTCCAAGTTACAATATAACCTCCTTGACCAGTTGGGGAAGACCCCAACCCAAATCTCAATCTTGGAACTATTGCATATTTCCCCTGAGCATCAATCTATTCTCGATAAGGCTTTACAGAACACCACGGTCCCTAATGATCTTGATGTCAATCATTTCCAGGAAATGGTGGGCTACTTGACTAATAATCATCATGCCACATTTTTTGAACAAGACTATGCAACTAAAAAGATGAACCATAATGATCCTTTACATCTAGAAGTCCTTGTTCATGATACCAAAGTTAGACGAGTTTTGGTAGATGAAGGAGCAGGGTTAAATCTATGCACTTTAAAACTAATTAAGGCATTAGGTATCTCAGAAGCATGTGTAGACACGACCAAAAGTATTGTCATTAAAGCTTATGATGATGAGGAACAAAAATCAAAGGGGGTGGTAACACTTCCTATCAGAATTGGTCCTGCAGTAATAGAGACAAAGTTCCAGGTCTTGGATCTCACCCTCCCTTATAACCTTCTGCTAGGTAGACCATGGATTCATGCCATGAAGGTGATCCCTTCCACCTATCATCAGTGTCTTAAATTCCCTTACAATGGCACATAAATAACTATAGATGGTGATCCTGATCCATTTCAATATTGTACCAATCTAAAAGAGATCCCCCATACCCAAGTGCCAATGAACCAAGAGGCTTCATTGTCCAATCCATCTTCCTATTTTGATCCATCCACACTCACTCGAACATCTATTTCACCCTCAATTCCTACCACTCCTAGGGTTGAGATCCAAGGAAAGGTTTGTGGAGAGTATTACATGATGACATCTTATTGTGTTAGCCATTTGATTCCTCCTAAGTCATATGGTTTACCTACATTAGATAGGGGACAGTCTATGGTCACTATACATGTTCCTCCCACAACAACTTTCATTAAATGGGGATAATTAAGCAAAGAGGTTGTAAATATAGAAGATGTCACTTCTTGGCTGTATCAAGAAGATGATGAAGAACCTCTCTCACTTGCTCACATTCCTATAGATCTATATGGAAAGGGTTTCACAATCATGCAGAGCAAGGGATATGATGGACAAAGTGGTTTAGGCTTAAGCCAAGATGGGAGGATTGAACCGATATTTGTTTCTCAGTGGCCAAAAGGTGTAGGGCTAGGGTTTCAATCGATTCAGATTGGCATTCCTAGAACCACCTCACCCTTACTTGAGGAAGTAAGTGCTTCAGAAGATATTAAGACATCTCATGATCCATTGGACCAATATCACTGTGACTCCCCTGACTCCAACGAATATGAGTGGGATTCCCTATCCTCTACCTCTTCCATGGACCTTGACAAGTTATTTGGAGAACTTGACTTAATGTTAAGTTCCTCACCAAATCCATTGAATTCCTATCCACCAAAGAAAATGACAAAGGAGGAGTGGTTTAAACACTACTATTGGGAATCACTTGATCCTACCTCTTGGCAACCTAATACATCTATTTCAAATAATCAAACCTTGGCATTAGGTCCACCTATCAATCCACCTAGATCCAAACCTAAGAGCAAACAAGACCTAGTACGAGACTTTTGTGACCATATGAATAACTCAATCCTTACCTTGACCCCATTAAACTTTGTTAACTTCGACGATGATATGCCCTTAGTTTATCCCCAACTCATTGATTGGGACCAACAAGACACACCTGTCTTAGACATTTTTAAGAATGACGAAGCAATTGCTAAGTTCCTGGGATTACGAGAAGGCATACCTAATGGTGATCATAAGGCTAGTTTTACCATTGACTTGGACAAAAAAGCATACTTTGGGGAATCTGTTCAACCCTCCAATCGTAAAAATGAGAAAAAGAATAAACAAGATAAAAAGGATGAGTCTCTAGGTGAAAACCAAAAGGCACCTTTAGACAATGAAAAAGTAAAAAGAAAGGACGCATTCGAAGGTGAAAACCTCTCCGAGGCACCTAAGGATGGAGGTTTGAAAATTCTCCCTGTTGCACAGGAAAAGTCACCCATGCTCATGGAAGAATCGGTAGAAGTCAACATAGGCACAAAAGAGAATCCTCAACTAGTTTATTTTGCAGCGTCATTGACAACAAAAGAGTAGCCAGAGTTCCTAAACTTCTTTGCACAAAGACAGATAAATTTTTCCTGGTCATATGCAGACATGTCAGGGTTGGATCTTGAACTTGTTCTACATCATTTTCCCTTACAACCAGGTGCCAAACCAGTGCAACAGAAATTGAGAAAAATGCACCCACAGATTGCTTTATTAGTCAAGGAAGAACTCAAGAAACTCTTAGACATTGGTTTCATTAGATCTATCGACTATGCAAATTGGATTTCCAATCTTGTACCAGTCACTAAACCAATTGGGGGCATCTACATCTGCACTGATTTTAGAGATATCAACAAGGCTTGTCCTAAGGATGACTTCCCTTTGCCTAACATAGTTGACATGATAGCAGGATATGAGATGTTGTCCCTTATGGATGGTTTTTCAGGATATAACTAGATCAAAATTGCAACTGAAGACCAACCTAAGATGACTTTCACTTGTCCTTGGGGAACGTATTGCTAGAATGTTATGCCCTTCGGACTCAAGAATGCTGGAGCAACCTATCAACGTGCCATGACCACCATCTTTCATGATCTAGTACACACTCTTATGGAAGATTATGTCGATGATCTTATTGTTAAATCCAAGACAAGGGAAGAAAATTTACAAGTTTTAGACAAGATATTTCAAAGGCTGGAGAAGTATAAGGTGCGACTCAATCCCAAGAAGTGTGTGTTTGGAGTGAAATCAAGAAAGCTGTTAGGCTATATCATTTCCAGATGAGGCATTGAAGTGGATCCAGCTAAGGTAAAAGCAATCATAGACATGCCTCCATCCACTAATATCATTCAACTAAGGACACTACAAGACTGCAATCCATCAGAAGATTTATAGTGCAGTTAGTAGATAAGACACATCCTTTTCAACATCTACTTAAAAAAGGAGTACCCTTTGCATGGACAACTAGGTGCGGAGAGGCTTTTCAATTGATTAAGGAATATTTACTCACACCACCAGTCTTAATACCACCTGTTGAAGGGACACCATTGATTCTTTATATCACAACAACCCATTCATCACTCGGAGGATTGCTTGCACAAAATGATGATGAAGGTCATGAAAGGGCAGTCTATTATATGAGTCAAACTTTGGTAGGTTATGAGCTCAAATATAGTACCATTGAACGTGCCTGTCTTGCCATAGTATCTGCTACCCAAAAATTAAGGAACTATATGCTAAACCACCAAACAATGCTGATTGCTAAAATAGATCCTCTAAAATATCTTCTTAGCAAGGCAACATTAACAGGGCAACTGGCCAAATGGGTTATGATACTTAGTGAGTATGATATCCAGTATGTAGAAAAAAAGGCTATTAAAGGACAAGGCATTGCTGATTAGTTAGCCGACACACCCATACAGGCAGATCACCCATTAGTTGCAGATTTCTTGATGAGTTCATATTCACAATTGACACAAACATAACATGGAAACTGTACTTTGATAGCTCACATACAAATCATGGCTCAGGGGCTAGTATACTGTTTATCACACCATAGGGTGATTCCATCCCTAAGTCATTCAGGATTGCATTTCCATGTACTAACAACATAACAGAGTATGAAGCTCTAGTGATAGGGTTATGCATGGCATTCAAGTGGAAAATTAAGAACCTACAGGTATATGGTGATTCTCAACTGGTAATCATACAGGTAAATGATGATTATGAGACTAAGGATGAGAAGCTTGCCCCCTACAAACGCATGGCTGATAGCTTTAAAGAGTACTTCGACAAAGTCAAATTTCATCATATACCTCATGTTTTAAACAGGGCAGCGGACGCTATGGCTACAATTGCATCACTTCTCGACATTCCTAACAATGTGCCTAAGTTTGAGTTCTTGGTAGAACAGCTTTTGGTCCCAGCCTACGATATCCCAGATTCTGAAATGGTGTGTGACATTATTGGTCCTAATTCCCCATGGTACAAAGAAATATATGACTACCTTCATGCTGAAGTCATACCCATTGGCCTATCGAACAACCAACGTAGGACATTCCTCTGCAAGTCAGCCAAATACACCATCGTCGGAGACACCCTATATAGATGTGCCTTAGATAATACCCTACTGAGATGTCTGATTCTACTGAAGCACAAGCAACCTTGCGTGGGGTGCATGAGGGTATATGTGGTTCCCATTCTAGCAGTCCTACTTTAGCCAAAAAGATTATGAGATTGGGTTATTACTGGCCTACTATGGAAAAAGACTCATATGTCTTTGTAACGAAATGCTGCCAATGCCAAGTTCATGGAGACTTGATACATGCGCCAACATAGGAGCTCCATCCTATAACGTCACCATGGCCCTTCGCCCAATGGGGACTTAACCTCATAGGTAAAATCCACCCATCATCTAATGGACATAAATTCATTTTCACTGCAACTGAGTATTTTATGAAGTGGATTGAAGCCATTCCTATGACATACATTACCGGCACACAAATTTCTAAATTTATCCTAAACTATATCATCTGTCGGTATGGTGTCCCTCAGTCCATAATCACTGATAATGGCCGCCCCTTTAAGAATCAAGAAGTCTGCCATCTGTGTGATGAATTTCATATTCAACATCACTTTTCCACTCCATACTACCTACAAGGTAATGGCCAAGCAGAGGCATCTAACAAAACCATCATTAGAATCCTCAAGAAGAATGTCAATGATGCTGGTTGTGACTGGCATTTACAGCTTAACCCTACCTTATGGGCTTAGCACACAAGTATCCGTACTCCCACTAGTACCACTCCATATTCACTAGTCTTTGGTTCTGAAGCTATTCTTCCTATTGAGGTTGAGATTCCTTCCCTAAGGGTATCCTTGAAAGGCCACATTGATGATGAAGAGTACCGAGTCTTGAGACTCCATGAGATAGAATTCCTAGATGAGCGAAGACAGAAGGCATTAGACCATTTCCAAGCATATCAAAATCACCTTTGTCATAGCTATAACAGGAAGTTCTTGAACAAAAACTTTGACATTAGTGACCTGGTTTTAATGGAGAACCCAAAGAATCAAGCAGAAAGAGACAAACCAGGAAAGTTTGAACCAAACTGGTTAGGACCTTATATTGTTACAGAAGCTTTTGGATCAGGAGCATACCAACTCTCTACTCCTGAAGGGGAACCATTGTTGTCGCCAATCAATAGTCTGGATCTGAAGAAGTTCTACGCATAGCTTTTGAGAGCCTTGTCTTAATTAGCAAAAAAATATAAAAAATCATAAAATCATAAAAATCGTTACCAAGGTGAAAACCTGGCAAACAGGCATCTTGGTAACACCAAAAAAATAAGATAATCAAGAAAATAGTAAAGACAAATTATTTGTCCAATAGTGAAAACCACTTCGGTGGCGCTTTGGATAGGTTCCATGGTGAAAACCTGGCAAACAGGTGCCATGTGTAGTTGACTTTTCTCCTTTGTCTACTATTATTCTAATCTACCTTCCCTGTACATACTACCTATCCCTGTACATACCCCTTATCTTTCGTATCCATCGCTTGCATATACCATTCATAATAGGTGGTAGTCTTTCCCATATCTTGGAACGATTGACATCGAACGCATTTCATACCCCTCATTTTATCCTATTCATAATCAATTGGTCTTATACTCGACTGGGGGAAAACACTTGACGCGTGTCATATTGATTCTTCCATTGGCTGTGTTGAAGACGTAAAACCATAGAAAAATCCACAAGCATCACAAAATGACCTGAGAAAACACAAAAAACATCAAAAAACTTCCAAAAGACAAAAAAATCAAAACCATTTCGAAAATCCAAAAACAGAGTCAAAGTCAGTCGCACTTGTCAGTCTTTGTCGTTTGTCGAACTACGTTGCCTCTGTGACTGGACATAGGCAAGGCCATTTGTCAATGTGCCCCCGAGGCATTAGGTTAGTCCATTTAGGTTAGTCTGTATAAAATCATGATTCAATCCATATGTCTATATGACAAGGTCATTGGTCGTGTCGAACTATGAGGTCTCTGCATGTATAACATAGGCAAGGCCATCAATCGATGGGCCCCCGAGGCTGCACTAGGTCAATCCATTAGGGTTTGTCACATTCACTTTCACACATGTCTTCTATTTGTTTTTAGTCTTGTTCGTCAAAGTCCAGTTGAACTACGAGGTCTCTGCGTGTATAACTTAGGTAAGGCCATCAATTGACGAGCCCCTGAGGCCACACTAGGTCAGTCCTTTAGGGTTTTTCATCACACACAGTCCATTGTCAACACGTCATATCAAGTCATGCATTAATCTGGTGAACAAGTCAGAAATGTCTCTAAGTCAAATCAAACAAATTTCCAAACAAAACAATCAAAACAATCAATCTTTGTCTTATTCAGGATGAGTCCTTCATGAGTATTGATACCAACAAAACATCTATGTCTTATACAGGATGAGTCCTTCCTGCATAATTGACATGGTCAAACAATCAAACATAGCCTTACATAGGTTATCACATCAACGACATCTGACTCAATGTCTTATACGATACATGTCTTTATGAAACCAGGCTTTTTCATGCCTTATACAAATAGTCATAACATCGAAACTAGACTCAAAGTCTTATCCGATATGTGCATCTCCTGAAATCAGGCACTATCAAATCATTCCTTTTATCAATCAAAACAAATTAAACAAACAGATCAAGTTTTGGAAAATATTTTATTGGATTTTTGACTTTATGGCTTATTTATCTTATCATTTATCTTGAATTGATGCTTAGGGATTATGTTACTAGCTTTCTCAAGGATGTCCCATGAGGGATTTAGAGAAGCAACGATGTATCAGAATTCTATTTTCTTTGACTATTGTCTGTCAACTATCTTTTAAATTTGATTTTGAGTCATGTTACTAGTTTCCTCAAGGATGTCCCATGAAGGATTTAGAGGAGCGATGATGTCTCATGACCCGTCTTTTCTTTTGTTTGTTGTCTGTGGTTTGTCTTGACAAAAAGACTAAGGCAACTTGTA
Source organism: Sequoia sempervirens (assembly GCA_007258455.2). NCBI lineage: Eukaryota > Viridiplantae > Streptophyta > Pinopsida > Cupressales > Cupressaceae > Sequoia > Sequoia sempervirens. Next base: position 1,109,968,060 of record VDFB02271358.1, on the reverse strand, counting down.
CCCTTAGTATGAGTTAATGACAATCCTTTTCTGTGACTGTCTGTTGTTAGCAAGTGGATGACCTTGCACACCTTGATCTATGTCATATCATGGTGTTTGTCTCCATTTGTATTAGTCCTGCCCAATGATGATAAAGTGCAATACCTTTTGTGATACAACGAAACATCAAAGATTGCTAATACTAACATCTATCGCATCTCTTTCGTTATTTCTCAATCTTTCTTTCCACACTAACAATTCTTCTTTCTTGCATTATGATGGATTCCTATGACACACAACAATACAAGTCATCCTGCATACACATACATGTTAGAAAAATGCATACATCTAGGCATTTATCATATTTAGGAAATAATGACATAATGGACATTTATCATCATACAATACATATCATAAGCATTCCATGTACAAAAAAAATGTTAATACATGCATCACATTACATTTGTATAGCATCATAGGTAGCATGCATTGTACATATGACATCATATTACATCTCATAATTATAAATTGCATACATCATATAGAATCAACTTTATATCATTAGCTGCATAAACATCATAAAATAAATATGATCATCCATCACATAGGCATATAATATAAACATCACATGTATAAATAAAGACTACATAATCACTACATAGAAATGCATATCATGGGAATCGCTGCCAAGATCATATATATATATATATATATATATATATATATATAGCTCAACAGTGTCACAACACAATGTCATAATGTATCAATAATACATGGAAGCCCGTAGGCTATAGAATCATAATACAATGTCTTGAGGCATATCAAGAAGAATCCCTATCCTGAATTGCCACTGCTATCATGGCTGGAGTGCATGGATGAATGATGTCGTGAACCCGATGACTTGTGAACTGAGGGAGGCCTGTCATACAGACCTGCTCTGCGTGGCTACTCCACACCCTCTGTGCTAACTGTCCTAGTGTGGGTCCTGGTCTGTGACCTGCTGCTACGTTCTTGTGAGAATCTAGGAGCCTGTCTCTCTGGAGGAATCTCTGCCTCATATAAATCACGGTAATAAGTCTCTCTCCCCAACTTTGACTAACTCTCTGGTAAAGGCAACTAATGGTCCAGTACATAAAGCTCTGAGCTCTATAAATCTCTGCTCAATCTCCTATCTTTGAGCTATGGCCTGATCCCTGTCCATCACCACTCTGTCCCTCTCCATTCAATATGCATCCCTCTCGAACATCAGGACTCTCATCTACTCCTCCAAGGATGCAACCTGAGCATGCAATGTATCTACATTGGGATCCACTACCCCTGTTACATCCTGCCTGGCCCTTGCTACCCCATCCTCCTCCTCGTCCAACTCCTCCAAAATCTAGTCTCAAATCTCTCTCTCATGATCATCATCCTCCTCATCATCCTCCTGGTAGGCACCCAACAACCCCAGGGCATCAATCTCTGCCTCCTCTCGCTCTGCCTCCTCCTCTGCGGGAACATCTGGAATGACCGCCTCTCTGGGATGCTCCTCCTCTCTATCAACCTCTACGTGAACCTCCTCCCCACCTCTACCTATATCGGGCATGGCCACATCCTCCTCTCCCCATCCCTCCTCTTGAACCAGTGATAATGGTGGCCATCATCCCCTCTGTCCACTTCTACCTCTCCTGCCACCTCATTGACCACCTCTGCCATCATCTCCATCATCACCACGACCTCCTCTACCTCCCTAACCTCTACCTCTGCCACGCCTGCCTCATGGTTCTGTCCCTCGCCGCTCTACTGGCGCTAGTTGATCTGGATCTGTCAAGGGAATTAGCCTATCCATGGCCCACCATTGATCATACTCCTCTATGGTACCTAGGTCTACTGGACCATCTCTCCAACCCCAAGGGACTACCTACAACGCATCGATGTCTGCATCGATTGTAGCCACTGGAATCTCTAGACCCCATAGGGGGACCTCTCGCGATGACCTCGTGAACTCATCCCATCCTCTCGACACATCCTATATCTCACCAAACTGTTGTAGGACACGATCTGGAAAGTGACGCTCTATTATGTGGACATGTGACACTGTCCACCCAATCAAATATTGTATCTTTCGGCAAAAAGGAAGGTTCTCATCCTTATCAGACCAATATATGCATCCCAAGTATGGCCTCCATGTAAACTGCACCATCGTATCTATGACATGCCTGAAGTATCCTGTGTCTCCTATGTGGTGCTGAGTGTTCGCCCCCGCATAACGTAAGGTGTAGGGGGCTCTGTTTGGTACATCTACTATCACCGGTGGCTGGAAGATTGCAATGTGTTCCCACGCCCATACCATCAGGAGCGTGGTACCACAACTCATGGACTGTGCCTCTTGGTAGGCAATATCATGTAAGTGAAAGTACAACATCCCAAGTAGACAGGGACCCCAAGCATATACCTCTTGTATCTCTACCATCCCTACTAACATCTCCCCCCACCCCACAGGAAATCCATGACATTGACAATCAGGAAGTACTATCCCACCTATCGGTGTGCATAATAGGTAGTCCAACTACCTATACCTCTGCGCTAGTACGCACCATTTAATCTCATAATGGTCAAACCCTAGCTATCTGACATCCGCATGTGGGTACTATCGACACATCTTGGCAATACCCCTCTGGGTATCATAGCTCACCTGTGTGCCTTTGATCGGAAGTCTGAGGATCCTGTACACATCCTCTAGTGTAATTGTGGCCTCTTTAGTACGCAGGTGAAAGGATGACGTCTCCGAGTGCCACCGCTCACACAATGTTGTAAGTAAACCCTGATTCGCTTGAATCTGGGGCATGTCTGTCACATGTAGTAGACCTAGGTGCCATAGAAACCGTCGCTCTGCACTCCACAAACTATCTTTGAAGTGAAAAGTCATCGATCTCGACTCTCGCATGTATACACTATCCAACATGACTTGCAATGGCATTAAACATGCCTCATGTCAGCATCAAACATCTATCCTAGTGCAAAATGACTAAATTAACTGTTATTCAAATGCATCATTATTTTGCAAATGTGTCATTTTTTAGCACATACGTCGTTATTTTACATATGCGGTGCATACAAATCAAATGCATCATTTAATTACACAAATGTGTCACTCTTTGTCAAATGTGTAACTTTACTAAGCATATGCGAGCATAATCACAAATGCGTCAGCAAAAATCATTATTATGTGCAACTACGTAAGTCAAATGCCAATGCGTCGAAGAAAATGCAAATGCGATGCAAATAAAACATTTCCGGTGAACTAAAATGCAAATGCATTGATTTTTGTCAAATGCAGTTAACTAAATTACAAATGTGTCGAACCGCATAACATCTACGCTAATCTACCTGTGTGTTTTTGCATATGTGTTGATCCGCATGCAAATGCGTCATTTGCGCATGCACATGCGGCGTTTTAATACAATGACGCATACATAAAATTCAAATTAAATGCCTCAAAATATGTGCAAATTAAAATTTCAAAAGTCAAGTTTGGGATACATACTAGGGGGTCCGCATCGATTGGCCGCCTGAAGGTCCAGATCCTGTATGCGTGATGGTGAGTGTTCGGAATAGGAGACATCGTCGCTGTGGGTGCAAAGCAAAATCTCAATTTTAAAGCTGAGTGGGTGAAAATGACTTGGTTTTTACCCCAATTTCTATATATACTTAGGGTTTTGGTGGCATTCCTTCCTACTGGCCGCATTAACTTCCAATTTTAATCAACCCGTAACCGTCCCTAACATTTCCAAACTCAATTTTGTCAACTCCATTGCATTTCTGGCTATCCAATGGACTACTCGGGATCATTTCCAAAATTTTCTAAACTTTTTGACAATTTGTCAATTTTCCTGAGGGGACATACCTTCACCTGTTTTACACTGGGGCATTACTGGGGCATATTTCTTATCGATTTTCTTTGACACAATGCCGAAATGACATTGTATCAAAGAGGGGAAAATGTAGACACCGAAATCTAGTTTAAGCCTACGACTTCAATATTCTTCATAATTTGTATTCTTCATGGTCATGATTAAATAATGTCAATTATATAATTATTCACTTTAACTTTAATTCTTCTATTAATTAAATAATCTTAATTATTTAATTAATTCACATTTTCTTTATTCTATCTGATTAATTAAATAAACGTTTTTTATTTAATTATGTTACTAATTAACCTTATCCTTCTTGTCAAATTAAATAAATTCTTATTTAATTTACTCTTTATCATACTTCAACTATAATTAAAAAAATTATTTATTTATTTAATTATTCATTTAAATCCCTTCATCACTTAATTAAATAAATCTTATTTATTTAATTATTCTTCAAATATCAAATCTTGAATTATTTAATTCATGAATTCTATTTTAACGCATTCCTCTATATTTAGATAATTGTGTGAGTTATCTAAGTATTCACTTTGACTCGACTCAACATCTATTTTAATCGCTCAGTTAACTCTTGATTTAATGTCTGAGTGGCGTTCTCGAGCAATCTCTTTGTCAAATCATTCAATCATCCAGTTCTAACTCATTTGCATGTACATGCAGATTAATTAAATATTCCTATTTAATTAATTAAACCTGGTGCATGCATTCGAACAAGAGTTGCTTTAATCCATATTCATCTTTGTCATGCAAAGATAATTCTTCTATTTTCGAATACCAAACTGGAAGATTAAATCATTTATTTAATCTTTAATTCTATTTCTAATTTATATCACTCATGTCATTACTAACTGTTATCAGAATGCATGACTAATCAGTCAATCTCAACCGTCCGTTGATCTTTCAATCCTGGACTATCATTCGAATAATCAATTTTCTATAAATTGATCTAGTCTTCATCATTCCAATCTCTCTCAAAATCTTATGAATTTTGTGAGCACTTATCTTGAATCTTCGATGTTTTGCTAAATCATTATCATAGGCTATACTTGCACAAACTCTTGAAAATCTGAGGGAAATTATACTACAACAACAAAGTGGAGAAGGGCAATCGAGATGAATTATGGAAATATGTAGCAATTTGGTGAGATTGTTTGAAGTTTTATTTACGTTTTTACTTTCCTTTATTCTTTGTTGCTTAGCATTAGATTGCATTTAGATTTTCATTGCATGCTTGCTCTTGATCTTTTCTTTTTGCACTTTCTTAGCATTACAGTAGGACTCCAAATTCTATTAAGTTGTGATTTTTGTCTCTATATAATATGGATGCTAATTTTTTTGTTATATTATTATTTTAAATTTAAAGTGACTATATTTTTCTATCAAATGTAAGTTTATCAAGTGATTCAACATTCACCTATCTAGATTTCTCATTATATAACTTTTAAACAAAATTATTGATGTTGTATGAATATAAAAAACTAGAATTACCCTTGATAAATTATTTCAGTGCCCATTATAGACTAAAATCAGCATTTGTAGCTTGCACATATAAAAAAACAAAGAATGAAAGCCTACATGCCCAACTTATTCTAAAATTGTGGGTAAATTTTATATGTTGTGAAATTTGTTCCTAGACTTTTGCAAGATTTTTGTTCTTCTAAAATTATATGATTGTAAATGTAAACAATATTTTTTAGGGTTAATTTAGGCTATGATATTTTATAAGGATTCAATTGTATATTTTATGAGAAAAAATTATTGACCCATATTTCATAAATAGATTGTATACATATTAGTTAATTTAGATTAATTAATGTGTGATTTTGTAGATTAATTTATCCTAAAATATAGAAAGTAAATAAAATGGGTAGGGGTATTTAGCACTATAGCTAAAGAATGAATGCTCTTGATGAAAATTTTGGATTTGAGATTGTTGACTTAGGAAAAGATTCTATACTTTGGTTGATTGATCTTTGTATACTTTACCATTTTTTTATATATATGAGACTAGAAATTTTTTAAAATACATTTAGAGTATTTTTGTTATGTCCTAAGGGGACATGTTCGCATAGTTCCAACATCATAACTATTTGTAGATGTGGGTAATGGGAAGGCATGTGTACATTGGGCTAACTTAAGGATAGGGGAATGAGCCAAACTTTGAAAAAGATCCAACCATTTTTTGATATGTAGATGTATTAAGCCATTGTCCCAAAATAGTCACAAAACTAAATAGTAAATGGCATGGGTATGAAAATTTTACCATTGCAAAGATGTTTTTTATTGTGCTTTGAATTTAAACGTGTTGTTTCTATTGAATAGATTACTCTTTAGTTAAATATAAGTATTAACTTATTCCTTAAATATATTAGGTGAGATTGGATTATGGAGTGGAATTGGTTGCAAAGTCAAAATAAAAATTGTAGTAATTTATAGAGAATTTACTAATAGTAATATTTTTTTATGATTGAACTTAAACTTGAAGGAAAGTCAACTAATATATGAGATGCATTAACTCGTTTTAACATTATGCTAATTAAATTTAATAGCTATTGAGAATTTAATCATAATCAAGTTAGGAAGTGAGATTATGAAATTAAAAATGTATTACTAATCTTTTAATTTGTAGTTGTATTAAATTAGACCCTAACGTTTGTTCATCATTTTCCAAGTTCAACTTCAAAATCAAGGAATCATTTTGTGTGATAGTCGTGTGACATGATATTACTGATATTTCATCACTCTCGATAATTTGACGAGTCACAAACCTTGACCCTAAAAGCATGATTAAGTTAGAAAGTGTAAACATGAAATGGAAAATGTTTATAAATTAAGACTTGTAATTTGAATGTATTTTAATTATAATTTAAATTAAGACTTGTAATTTTAATGCATTAAAATTAAAATTTACCCTTTGTCAATTGTTCAAACATTTTTCAAATTCAAATTCAAAGTTATTATATTTTACATAAAATTTCCTCAAAATATTTAAATATTTAATTTAAACTCTAATTATATTTGAAAGTGCATTAAATTAGAATGTACACTTGTCAATTATTCATCAATTTTCAAATTCAAATTCAAACTTAAGACCACAAATTCCAAATTACATCAATAAAAAAATTTAAGTTAAATATTGCATATTCAATTCAAAATCCTAATTCTATTAGTAAAGTTTCTTTTGAATAAGAAACGATAATAGAATTATTGTTACAAGGTTGTATGTTTTAGAGCAAAGAAAATATAGTAGAATATAAATTATCAAATCGGGTAAGAAAGTTGTTGAAGTCTATCTGCTTTGATTGTTTCAATTGGCACACATTACTTGTAGCCAACAGATAGAAGAGTCTTTTCAAGACTAGTTGGAGGTGAAGTGGGACATACAACTAACATGCAAGAAAGAAATCAATGTTAGAGAGTTTGAAGGGACATATAGTTGACAGTCCACATGTTGTGTTTTAGGTGGCATCCTCTTCCCACCTAAACATCCACAATGTGCCCATTGTGCAAGCTCTTCCATTTGAATTCTAGGACCAAAGATATATGGTGCTAGATTGGTGGCTAGCTTCAAAGTCAATTCTTGCTCTTTGTAGTGGAACAAAGAAAGGATACTAGAAAATAAATTGGCAACAGGTGGACAAGGTCATAAGAATTAGATCTTGACAATTGGTAGACTAAGAAGTAGTGATGGTAATTAAATGTTGTTTGGTCAAGCATACAAGTTTTCCTTGAGGCAATCAACTCATTCATCTCAAGATTGTGAATCTACTTCAATAGGGGATTCTGATGATATATGTGGTAAGTATAGTATAGTAGTTGCAACACAATGTGTTATGGCTTCAAAATAGTATGTGGATTTGAAGATGGAGCTTACCTTCTCTCAAGTTACTTCTTTGCAAACTAAGCTCCACAAAGACTCATTCAAGGAGAAGGATAAAGTTTCAAAGGAATTTCAAGATGGGGTTCATAGTAGTTCTAATGCTTCACTTCTTGGAATATTATCTCAGGATGAGATAACCAGTCAATGTAGTACAAAAATAGGTAAAATTAACGAGGAAGGTATTTATTTGGTTGGTAATCTTTAAAGAGTTTTAAATGATGAAAATGTTTCAGAATACAAAGATAACAAATTTGATGATGGATCACATGAGACATCAATGAATATACTAGAGTTATGTCAATATGAGGATTAGAGAAATGCCTTTCAAATAAGATACAACAAAACATATCGAATAGTATGCATGGCAATAACCTTCATAAGGAGCATGGTCATGCTAAGACATAGATGATTGGTAACTGAATTGAAAGGAGAGGAAAGGACTGGGATGAAAAATGGTTTTAACTAATGGCTAAAGTAAGATGCTTGTAGAGAAGATGCTGCAAGGGGATTAAATGATGAAACAATTGCAAAGAAAAGGTTGTAATCATAAAATGTGATAGACGCAGATGTAGAGAACTGACTATGTTGTGCAAGAATCAAAGTACTTGGTTGCTCTTCTCAAAATATGAAGAATGAATCACTAAACAATGACTCAATTTCCCCTATTTTTTTGAATTGATGATCTATTACAAAAATTAAAAGCAAGTTACAATATGAATGTCAATGGGACCACATCCGCCCATGTCAAAGCAAAATATATACCAAAATAAGCATTGATTCCAACAAGATCAGCAGTCCAAGAGTATCAACATATAAGAAAATTACATGATATGATATAAACATGTCAAATGTCAAATATAATGTATGTGAAAATGTATCATGTCAAATGTAATGTATACATGCAAATGTCTACAAGTATCTAGAGAAATTTCCAAAGAAGACTAGCCACTAGCAAGGTCATCATTTCAACTCTGAATCGAGCGACCCTTTGAGTGAGAATCCTATTGTGATGGATGCGTCAAGCCTTGGAGATAGTACAAGACATGTGATGAGTCTAGTTTATGGTTTAATTTTGGTAGAATTTATGATCTATTTGTCAAAATTGTCATGAACCTTGATGTTTGAATATTGATATTTCCTTGAAACTATAGACATTGGGCTTAATTTTATCTCTGCAAATCTTTAATGACATTGGCATGCTATATGGACTGTCTGTGTTAATTCTACACATGGATTAATGAATGTTCATTAAGATAGTTACAGATATGTGATTATTGTGCGTACTAATATTGCCATGTAGATATGATTTGAGGCCACTAGATTGAGAAGATTATGCCAAATGGTCATTCACTATAACGGTTAACAAAGTGGTCATGCAAAGGTCAACGAAGGGAATCATTCAAAGAGGTTGACGGTGGGAGATTCCTCATGCAAACCAAGTTGTAACCGCCTTGTAAATGATCTTTATTGATGTTGAGCGAAATAAGCGTTATTGTTGTGCTAAATCTATGTTGAGGCAAGCATGTCTGACCAGATTCCATGCATGCGTAACTGCCTCTCCACTTTCTCTGCTTTCCCTAAAGTGGTGTCCTTCCAGTTCATGGAGTTGACCACCTTGCTTAGTTAGTCACTTCTTTTCCTATAAATAAGAGTTGGATGCTCCTTCTCAGGAGGTTGTGCGATCTGATGATGTACTTGCATTCTTAGTTTTCAACAATACAATTACACTGCTCTATTGCACTCATGTTTTCTAATGAATAAGATGAAGTTATAAGTCCGTGCATCTGAGTTTACATTAATTTTAGAGGATTCATCCAAGGGGGCCCACTTGGTGAGCATTCTGTCCTTAGTTTAGTTATTACTTTTTGTTATCTAATTAGTTAAGAATCTGGCACTGAATGTTCCTACAACCACTAGAATTACATTCTGTGACTGTTCCTGCAGCCAAAGTAGATAGAGTAGTTTCTTGTTTGTTTGCTCAGATTTTTATTTTTGTCATGTATTTCAGCCTAGCATAGTTATTGGTTGATTTTAAGTACTTATGTTATTTCCTTCTAATTAATTTACCTTCAACATTATGTTTTTCTTAGTTGTAGAATGAATATGGCTACTTGGGATCCTTAGTGCACATACTATGCTGACCCATTTCAAGTTCACGTCCCTAGGTTGACAAGTTAAATGCACCTTCATGATGATTGAATGGCTATTCAGTTTAGATGTCCATCTTTGAATCAAAGTTGTAAGGGCTTAGTTTTTAAATCATTGTAGGAGGCCAACATTTTTGGTACCATTTCTAGGGATGGCGTCAAACTAGGGAGTTCTTTGGATTCATTGGTAGTTTTCTTGTTGTAGTATTTTTGAAAGTTGCTCTTAGTATGCCCCTCATTTAGGAAGTAATGACCCCCCTTATTCTTTACCAATTCTTTGTGTGAGTTGGTTGATAGTGAGTTGATACCGCATGCATAAAGGAAGGAGAAGAGATGCTTATGGAGATTCCTTCCTAACAATCCTGATCCATTCTAGCTAGTTGGATATCAGAACCTGCCAAGAGAAGAAGAAGAAGATCCACACCCCTTTACTGATGCATTTCCTGATTTGACTAGCTCTGAAGTTTCCTCTAAATACCAAAATCAACTTGAGAATCCCTTTGCTTTGGAACTACATCAAGAAGGAATGGGTGATGCAAATAGAAACAAACCTAACCAACTAACTTTTCCTTTCCCCATTGCTCATCAAAATGAAGTAGACACCCTTAAAAATATCCCTGCTTCAGTCCTTCCCAAGTTTTGTGGACTTGTTATAGAAGATCTTGATACCTTCTTGTTCAAGTTTGATATACTCTGTAGGAGTTATGACTATACCACAGATGCCCATAGGCTTAAGTTATTTCCTACCACTTTGAAAGAAGCTGCATTAAGATGGTTCAGGAGCCTAGGAAAAGATACTGTGGATAAATGGGATGACATGAACACAAAATTTCTTGAGAAAAACAAGGAGTATTGTAGGGGCAGTGACATGAGAGGAGGTGACATTTTTAGGATGCAACAGAAGGAGGATGAGATCCTGGAGGATTACATTGCAAGGTTTTTGTTTTTCCTACAAAAACATCCACACCATACACTCAATGAAGACTCACAAAGTTGTTTTTCCTGAGAGGAATTAATGACAACTGCACTAATTCCTTGGACCTAATGGGAGGAGGAGATATCTCTTAAGTTCCTTGGGAGGATATCAAGAAGATATGCCAAAACTACTCTAGGGCAACTTCAAAGAAAGGGAGAGCTTACCAATGTTCCATGGGTAAGTCATCTACCAGTGGAGTTTCAAGAATGGAGATTACTCATTTGCTGGAAAATTTTAAGAAAGACATTATAAAAAAATCTAGCTACTTAGTTGGATGCACTTCAGGCCAAGAGGAGGCAGATGCAACATTGGTAGAGTATTTCCCTCAATGCAAACAAAAGAAGGACTGCAGATGCAAGATGGTAGCTAATATTGAAAGCAAGCAGATTGCACCTGAGTTCAAGCCAATTTAGATTGAAGAAGATCAAGTCTACTATGTTGCACAAAGGAGGCCTTGGGCTCCAAGACAAGGTATGCCACCAGAACCACTCTCTCTTGTTGGACCATATTTCAATTCTTATTCATTTGGTAACCAATGGCAGCCCCCATATCCATCCAACTATGGAGGATATCCACCACAAATTTGGAGTAACCCTCCAAATACCTAGCCTAATCATAAAAAATATCCACCCCAATAGCAGCAACCTTAGGGGAATTGGAAGCAATTTCAAGGAAATTGGCAGCCGCCCCTAGGAAATTGGTAGCAAACAAATCAATGGAGGGGAGGACATCAATGACCAAATCATCCAAATAGCTACATGTAGCCACCTTCTCAGCCCCAACAACCTGCTATAATGCCTCCTGCTAATTCAAGCTCAAATCCACCTAAACCTACTTAGCTACCAACTCATCCCACACCCAAGCCAAATAACAAACCACAAAAACAGCATGTATACTCTACTTATTCAAATCAATTCTCTACATATGTTGTGAGTGTGAGTGACATCCACTTGCGTTTAGGAACTACTATACCAGCACCTTCCACACCCATTATCACTGAGCTTCCTATGGAAGGAGAGGAACCTCTGAATACCCCCATTCAGCCTAGTGCACCTAAAAATCCTAAACCAGTCTTTGTCAAGTAGACTGAACAAGAACCACCATTTCCTCAGAGATAGGATGTTTCCAAAAAGAAGGAAGAAAAGGAGGACACAACTTTTGACATTATAGATCAGCTAAAGCATATATGTGTCTAGATACCCCTATTTCATGCCATAAAATATGTTTCAATCTATGGCAAGGCAATCAAGGAAGCATGCCTCAAGAAACCAGGAAGAAAGAAGAAAGACCACACTATGGTTCATGTGGTGGGACAACTAGCTGACATCATTATTTGGAAAGTGTATGTCCCTAAGTACAATGACCTAGGTAGTCTTGTGGTAGGAGTTGTTATAAATGGGATCCAAATAAAGAATACTCTGATTGACTTGGGAGAAACAATAAATGTAATGACTAAGGATATCATGTAGCAACTAAATGTTGCAAGCATGAGACCTACTCCTACTATCCTATAGCTTTCCGATAGTTCTATTGTTAATCCTGATGGTATAGTAGAGGATCTTGTGGTAATTCTAGACTTATGGGAGTACCCAACAAATTTCATGATTCTCTCTCCTAAAGCCACACTAGGTGGGTATCCCATTATTATTGGAAGGCCATGGTTAGCAACAATAGATGCATATATTAGATGTAGGATAGGAGACATGACCATTTTTTATGGAAAGAGCACCAAAAATATTTCTCTTTATCCTCCTGCTCAGCCATCCCATGATGAGGATAATCCCGTATGACCACATGTTGGTGAAGAGGCCAAGGAAGTTAATTTTGTGGTGCATCTTATGATGTTAGGAAGAAGCTCTTTCATGCAGCTTCAAGATGAAGATGAAGTATTGGATAATATCATTCAAAATAATTGTGAAGTGGAGGAAGCATCATCTTCTCATTCTGTTGTTCCAGTCAAGAAACTTCTACATGCTCTTCCTGCAGTCATTCTTCCTACAGATGCACTTCTTGCAACCACTCTTCCTATAGCCGCTCTTCCTACAACCAGACTTCTTGCAACAAAAGGTATGTCCCATACATTGCTACCATATGAACTCAAGGTACCATGTGTTAATGAAGTAGCTATGATAGAGTTAACTACACAAGTACATGTGTTAGAAGGAAAATATCTGAATATTAACAACAAACTGAATGAAGAACAACAGTTGTTGTTGGCAAACTTATTGAGGGCCCACCACCATGCATTTGTGTGGGACTATCATGAGATGAAGGGATTGGACCCTAAGAATTGCAATCAAAGAATTTATATTAGAGATTATTGCACCCCAGTTAGACAACCACAAAGAAGAATCAACCCTGCACTAAGATAAATTGTAAAAGGAGAACTACAAAAATTGCTAGATGCAGGATTTATCTACCCCATTTTTGATAGCCAGTGGGTGTCTCCATTGGTGATTGGGCCCAAGAAAAGAGGGAAATGGCGAGTTTTTTTTTATTATAGGGAACTTAATGCTGCCACCAAAAAGGACCATTTTCCTTTACCCTTCATAGATCAAGTTTTGGACTCACTTGTAGGAAAACAATACTTTTCTTTTCTAGATGGATTTAGTGGCTATAACCAGATCCAAATTGCACCTGAGGACAAGGAGAAGACCACCTTTACCTATCCATGGGGAACCTATTCCTACTCAGTACTATAGGAGAAAAGCTCCAAATCACCCAGAAGCAACCTGCAACTCAACCTTCATATTCAAGAAAATAAATCACAAAATAATGTGATAAGCTTAATTAAAGCCAAGATGATTGAATAATCATGTACATAGAAGCCTATTAAATAGGCAAGAAATGTGGTGAACAAACTCACCGTCATAAAACAAGATGAGTCATGGGTGAAACTACCCAAGACAAATATTAGCAAATATTAAATATATGTGTCCTAAGTTAAGCTTAAGACAATGTGTAAAAGGTAAAAACCTTTTTACACCAACACCCCCCTTAAGTGCAAACTTAGGGAGATTCTTATGCAAGATGAAATGCAAATATGAGTCCCAACAATGAGGCCATATTAGGTACTCATGTACAAATGCAAATGAAATCTCTCACAACTGGAAAAAGGAGAAAACCCAGTGGGACAAAACTCCTCCCCAAAAGAGAGATACAATGCAATAATGATATCCATCACAATTCCAATCAATCTCTATCCATACAAAGGATAATAAAAGAGATCTTAGGACCCCCCATAAGAGATAACCTGCTGCAAGAAGAAGCACTGGAAGTACCCTGTGGAGTAACACTGGAATCCTAAATGCGGCAAGCAAGGAAAGATACTTTTGTTTGCTAGAAACCATATTAGAGTCACTCAAGGACTCAAGTCAGAATCATGATAAAGCAATAGCAGAACCGATGCGAAGGAACACTGGAAAACTCACAAATTGACACAACTCTAGAATCTATTATACAGTAGTCGATTGAAAGATGCTCTGTAACTAAATTGAAGTGCAAAGAAAATCTGAAGAGCACGAGAGTGCAAATGGACCTTCAGACTTTGATGAGAAATAAATGCAGCCAAACAGCAAAATCTTGAGGAAACATCAGCACCATTGGAAAGTTGAGATCGCCACCTTTTCGATGATATTTTGTTTGCAAAATTTTTCCATCTGGATCAAAAGTTATGCAAAAATGAAAAAAAGGCCTATAAAAAAGGCATTCTAAATAGGAGCAAAATACCATCACTAACTGAGTGCAGAAAAACTACCCCTGGTTGCAGCATATAACCACCTTATTAAAAAAAAATTTAGGCCTGCCACTGCCATTGGTGGCGGCAGGTGGAGTGGTGGTGCCCCAGTGGCCGAGCCACCTGGGGGCCACCCCACCCCTGACCTTTTCAAACAAATACAAAGTTTGAATATATATAAATAGGAACCTGCAATATAACAAAGGCACTTTCATACCCTTCAATGTAGCCAATACCTGAGGATGATTTGATCGGTGAGAGGTGAGTCACCAGTGAAAGACAGATGTCGGCGGACATAAACCAACAGTCATATGTACGCCATGGAAGAATGTGGCTATGACTTGCGAGTACAAGGAGAGTACAAGGACGCCGATGGTAGAGACAACAGGGTACTCGCCAAAGAAACAAATAGCCGATGAAGTGTTCAATGGCCGGGTGAAGATGCCAGCAATAGAAGATTCAAAGCACCGGTGGAAGAGAAAATGTAGCTCGGCGTGGTAAGTGACAGATCTGACAAATGGAGACAAGGCCGACGATCAATGAATGAAGACCGATGGAGGATGGAGATCGGCGGAAGTAACCACAGGAGCCAGCAAAGATGACAAAAGGCCAGTGGTAGAAGATGGAATAGTGTAGACTTTGACCGGTACAAAATGTCATCGACCAAGTATGGCAGAGGAAAAAGAATTACACGGCCGACCAGAAGGAGTCGATCACTAGAGTGACGTGCAGACGACCGAAATACAAGCCACGGCTACAATGCCCACGCAGGAGATCAACGGAATATACTGATCCCGGTGACAATGATGTGCAGACCAGAGAAAATCAAAGCAATGGATGATGACTAAAACAATACAAAGAGCCCGTCAATGAAGATCCGACAGCTGAGGATGTACACGGCGAGTATCGAGCTCGTACCCTAGCCAAAGTGACCGCCAATTGAAAAGACGGTGATGACAACAGATCTAGCCAAGAGAAAAGATGGCTGCCGACAAAATGTCAATGAATGCCGATGACCGGTGGAGAGTACGCTGAAGAGGACTGGACCCGTCGCATACCCTTCAAGGAAATAAATGTTGATTGGAGGAAGATCAGATCATGTAGCAGTACTGTGTAAGAGTGTGACTAGATTGTCAGAGATCGAATACCTGATAAGGACGATTTTTGTAGCTGATGTAGATAGGACTTCGAGTGATGTTAGCAACCAGACATGAATCACGGCCTGTGATGTGACCAATCTGACCAACGTACAAGCCCGATCTACAAATAAACTTGTAAATTTGCCCCAAATTTATGATAAAAAAATCGCAGAAATATTTTCCTAAAAATATTTTTTGCGAAAATAGGTGCAAGCTAACCACACGGAGGTCTACCAAAACACAAGTGGCAAATTATTCTCAGCGAAAGGAAGGGCAGGAGGCCTGCTCTGATACCATGTAGGAGAAAATCTCCAAATCACCCAGGAGCAACCTGCAACTCAACCTTCACATCCGAGAAAAAATAATCACAAAATAATGTGATAAGCTTAATTAAATCTAAGATGATTGAATAATCATGTACATAGAAGCCTATTAAATAGGCAAGAAATGGGGTGAAAAAACTCACCATCATAAAACAAGATGAGTCACGGGTGAAACTACCTAAGAAAAATATTAGTAAATATTAAATATATGTGTCCTAAGTTAAGCTTAAGACAATGTGTAAAAGGTAAAAACCTTTTTACACCAACAGGTACTTCCATTTGGCTTATGCAATGCACCTACAACTTTTCAAAGGGCAGTCATTAGCATATTTTCAGACATTTCTCATAATTGCATGAAAATTTATATGGATGATTTCACCACCTATGGTGCTGATTTCAATGAAGCATTGGAGAATCTCAAGAGAGTTCTGCAGAGATGTGAAGATCACAATCTCTCTCTAAACAGTGAAAAGTGTTTCATGATGATGCAGGAAGGTGTACTTCTTAGACACTACATCTCTCACAAAGGTATTCAAGTAGACCCTGCAAAGATTGAGGTGATCACAAATTTTCCCACACCTGCAAAGCAAAAAGATGTTAGGAGTTTCTTGGGACATGCAAGATATTATAGGCAGTTCATCAAGGATTTCAGAAAAAATAGCAACACCATTGTATACTCTTCTCACCAAAGATGTTGAATTTCAATGGACAAAATACTATGACAAAACATTTTCTGATTTGAAGACAACTTTGACTCGTGCTCTAGTACTCAAAGGACATAATTGGGAGCTTCATTTTCACATCCATACAGATGCATCAAACTATGCCATAGGAGCAGTTTTAGGATAGAAAGAAGGAGCTATTGAAAATGTCATTAATTTTGTCAGCAAAAACTTGCAAGGAGCCTAATTCAACTATACAGTGACAAAAAAAGAAATGTTGGTAGTGATTTATGCCCTAAAAAAATTCAGGCACTACATAACAGGATATCAAATCTTTGTGCACACTGATCATGCAACCATTAGATATTTCATGAATAAACCCCTGACCACAGGTAGGCTGGAAACATGGTTATAGTTGATGCAGGAGTTTGACATAACCATTGTGGATAAACCAGGGAAGGCCAATGTTGTTGCAGATTTTCTTTCAAGGCTGACTACATCAGAAGACAATCAAGCCATAGATTATTCTTTCCCTGATGAGCATCTATTTTCCATCAATGTGAAAACACCCTGGTATGCTGACATAGCTAATTATTTGGTCACAGGGAGAGTTCCTCCTCACTTCTCTCCAAAAGAGAGAAGGGTGCTCATTGAAAAATATTTTTCTTTTTCATGGATTGTTGGATGTTTGTTTTATACTAGACCGGACCATGTCATGAGGAGATGCATGAGAGAAGATGAGACATGATATTTTGCATGCATGCCACAAGGAACCATGTGGAGGACATTTTCCAGCGAAGAGGACATCAATGAAGATTTTAAACACAAGATATTACTGGCCAACACTCCACAAGGATGCAGAAGGTATACAAGAAAATGTGATCGATGCCAGAGGATGGGAAGACCAACCAAATCTGGTAAGATATCACTTTTCCCTCAGGTAGTAATCACTCCATTTGACAAATGGGGACTAGATTTTGTAGGACCCATTGATCCTCCATCAAATGGTAAGTCTTATATCTTAGTTTGCACTAATTATGTAACTAAGTGAATAGAAGTTAAGGCCATGAAGCATGCAAGAGACAATAAGGTTACTGAATTTCTTTATAAGGAGATTTTCAAAAGGTATGGATTTCCAAGAGAGATAGTGACTGATCAAGGGGCTCAATTCACATCAACCCTTGTTGTAGCACTGGTCAATGAGTACAACATAAGACACATGAAGTCTACTCCTTATCACCCCCAGGCCAATGGCCAAGTTGAGATGACTAACAGGGATATTGAAGCCATCCTGACCAAAACAGTGGATGTTCATAAAAAGGATTGGGAAAACAGGCTACCAGAAGCTAGTTGGGCTTATAGGACAACCTAGAAAATAACTACAGGCTTCACTCCATTTGAGTTACTATATTGAAAGACATATATGATGCCCATTGAATTTGAACATAAGACTCTTAGGACTGTAGTAGACTTGGGGATGGATATCTCTGAATCTTGTAGCTGAATGCTTTGGATGAGATGAAGAGAGCAGCCTTGCATCACACAGAGGTAGTGCAAAATCAAATAATTGGGTGGCATGATAAATTCATCAAGGACAAGAAATTCCAACCAGGAGATCCTTGCTCTATGATTCAAGATATCAGGATAATGAAGGAAAATTGTAGACAAGGTGGCTAGAGCCATGTGAGGTTGCTAAAGTATACCTCAATGGTGTTGTTCAACTCACTACTATTGACCCATTCAAATTTAAGCTGCTTGTCAATGGTCATCACCTTAGATTGTATCACAAGCCAACTTCCAAAGAGGATTTCCTACAAAAATTTACTCAACATGCAACAGCTAAGCTTCCTACAGCCAAGGGAAGTGGACCTAGTGTCCCTCCTAGCTAATTAAGGTATGTACTTGTCATAATAAAGACTTCCACTTTTGTGGGAGTCCACTTCTTCACCCATACACCCATTCGCCCATCCATCTCCACCTTTCTCTCTCTTCCATCACTTCACTTAATTCCATTCCACCTCATTTTCATTAATTGCTCAACTTATTTCTTAATAGGCAACAAATCTTCAACAAATCCAAGTATGTGCACATTAATTGCTATCTATTAATTGTCTTTAGTGCATTCATGTAATTGTTGTTAATTAATATGGACGTTCACCATAGCATGCCATTATTCCTTGTCCCTGTCAAATCATCCTTACCACCTCCCATGTGAGGACACATGCTCAAATTCAGGTTGGGGGGGAATGATGTGAGTAATTTTCCCACGTGTCAGTCCATACTGGTCTACATCAACAAGTTTAAATCAAGCCAATTTGAATTTTGAGTAAGATGACAATTCATACGTGTGAGGTGACACAAACTGCCACCGCCATTTTTCTCCATCATAACCTTCCGTTATTATTCATTTACTTCCATTATTTATCCTATCATAATCTTAAGTCACCAAAAGGTAAAACAGAAAAGGAAAATTCCAATGACATTGGCATTGGGAATTTGGTAGTATTGCAGGAAGGAAAATTTGCAGAGTGATTTTTTATTGCAGAAAATGGGAGGTGGGTTAATTAGGAATGAACCAACGGTTCATGATGTATTACTGCAGGATGCACCTTCACAAGTTGAATTCAGAAACTATGGCTAGTTAGACTATTTCATGAAGCTGAATGGTTTTAATGAAGACATTGCATTATAATTTTCCCAAACATTGTCTGAGGGAAAATCCATGGTAAAAGGGCTGGAAGTATTGGCTACTGAAGAAAGAATTGTAGAGGTTACAAGGTTTCCTGCTGATGGTGACAATTACCCTACTTCCAAAGAGGTTAGGTCAGCTAGAGATGAATTTATAGAACTTGGTGACCCTCCATTGAGCGTGGACAAACAAGGTGCAAAAGGAACTTCTCTTCCTGAGCCATGGAAGCAAATAGTATGTCATAAAATATATCACCTATGAAGGACGCCAATAAAATCTACATTCCATGTAAATTAAACTCTTGAATCACATGAGGCATGGGAGGAGGATGAATGTGTTGAACGTGATTTACCACCTTCTTTCAACCATGGCAGTTGAGACTCAGAAAGGTAGGGACAATTCTATTTCCCACCATTGTTTGATTAAATTGTTAGTTGAGAAGCCTTTGCATGATGTATCTAAGATGACTTGGGAATAATTCATAAATATTGATCAAATTAGACTAGAGAATTCGTGACCTAGGGTCTAATTTTTAAAACATGTATTCATGTATGCATATAATTTTTAAATCATGTATGTTAGTGGACAGGTGAGTTTTAAATTTTTAAATCATGTATTCATGTATGTGTATAATTTGTACACGTGTATAGATATATAACATTATTCTAATTTGGCATAATGTACTTAAATTGTGTACATGTTGTTGGCCTCCTACAATGATTTAAAAACTAAGCCCTTACAACCGTTATTCAGAGATTGGACATCTAAACTGAATAGCCATTCAATCATCATGAAGATGCATTTAACTTGTCAACCTAGGGATGTGAACTTGAAATGGGTAAGCACAGTATGTGCACTAAGGATCCCAAGTAGCCATATTCATTCTACAACTAAGAAAAACATAATGCTAAAGGTAAATTTCGTAGAAGGAAATAACATAGTGTACCTATAGAAGGAAATAACATAGCCACCCTTGGTGCTTCAACCTCTAGCGCAGGCCCTTATGCAAACCCTCATGTAGCAGAACATACCATATAAATTAGCTCTTCTAAGACAGAGCACTCAGACAAAGAAAGTTCATCCCCAGATTCTAATGATGATGTTCCACTTGGCATCCTAATGAAAACTAGGGAACAGGAGAGAGAAGTGGAAATAAGAAAAGGAAAAGCTAAAAGCGTCCGACAAAAAAAAGAAGTACCAAGCTCTAGGAAGCAGAAGGTTGACACTATTCATCCTGTAGCCAAAGAAAAACATGAAAGCCCTCCCACGAAATCAAGACCAATCAGGCCAACCTTTGATATGCCTCTGGAGGAAATCCCTAAGTCTAGAGAAATATCACAGGGGGACATAGAAGCTCCAATGGGGCAGGTGAACGTCGAGGAAGGGATATATTTGAGAAAGCAACTAAGATAACACTGGCAAATCTTGCTGATATTGCAAAACAAGTTGAGAATCAAGGGTATGGGGAAAATCAAGATTTCCTATAGCAAGAGATCCTATAGCAAGAGATCTTGCCGCATGAGCAAAAATAGGAACAAGAGGCCCTACAGTGGGACTTGATGAACAACCTGAATCCCTGTAGTTGTTACTATATGAAGAGCAAGCATCAGTGCCAAGAAAAATGTTGGTAGGAATACATAACCCCCTTCTTTTTCAATGCACATGGTAGCAATGCATTTATGGAAAGAGATGCAAAGAAGAGAAGAGGAATGGAAAGAAGAGAAATGTAGGCTAAAGAACGAAATTCAAAAGAAAGATGAGGAGATTGTAGACAAGGATGCAAATATTGCTACTTTAAAAAAGAAGGTGGATGATATGACAACCTTGGTACCCCAGATAGTAGAATGTAGGGCCCCTCCAAGGGTCTATGCTTTGCATTTGAAGGAGAAATATCTTTCTTTTAAGCTAGCAAGGATTGTCTCAGGTTTGAACCCTTCTATTGAGACTCCTATTGAATTTTTCAATGCTTATTGGATTGCTTCTCGTGAGATGGAGAATTTGTTGTGTGAATTTTACTTGCACAATTATGCTGTGACTCAAGACCATTATTGGAATCCACTGTTATATGCTAGGGATGTCCAATTAAGGGCATTTATGTCCTAGGTACAAAATGAGATCAGTTGGGGACAACAATATGGGGCTTATAAGTAATTGGAATCCAACATTCCTCTACCCATCAATGTTGAATTAGGAAATCCAAGGGACATTTATAGGGAGTGGCACAAAATGCTTCTCAGACCTAACTATGGTAATAGGATTATGCCTTGGATAGAAGCCATTACAATGAATATGAGGTGGTGACAAAAGAAAAAGAGGAAACTATGAAGAAATACCTGTCACAAAGATGGAACAACCTAACTGATGAGCTAAAGCAATATGAGCCCCACTCTATACAAAAATATGCTGCAACACTTAAAAGAATTGATAGATATATACAAATTGGGAGGACCAAAGGATGATTTTGGCTTCCATTGACTTTTTAGCCACCCATCCTGATGTGGCCCATGCCAAATTACAAGTTTTACAACTATGATATTGCTGCAGAGAGACAAAGATGGAACTGATTGGACATACAACAAGGGTTCTATTAGGATCCTGATTCACACACAACAACCATTGATGTGAGATACTTGGCTGTTGCAAATTTCAGGGCTTTGACTAAACAAAAGAACAACCCTTCCCCTACTAGAGGACCAGTGAAACCTTAGGTTGGGGGGATGATGAATCTAGTTTATGGTTTCATGTTGGTAGAATTTATGATCTATTTGTCGAAATTGTCATGAACCTCGATGTTTGAATATTGATATTTCCTTGAAACCATAGACATTAGGCCTAATTTTATCTCTCCAAATCTTTAATGACATTGACATGTTATATGGACTATCCGTGTTAATTCTACATTTGGATTAATGAATGTTCTTTAAGATAGTTACAGATATGCAATTATTGTGCGTACTAAATGTATACGTCTAAAAATGGTTATGATTAAGCTTGTTAATTAATTAAATATAATTTATTTAATTAATTCCTCTAATGTCATCTACATATAAATAAATTTAATTATTTATTTATATCGTTCATTTTCTAATTCTTCTACCTTAATTAAATAAATAATTTTATTTAATTTCCATCTTCCGCTTGATTAAATTAAATAAATTTTCATAATTTATTTATATTTAATTATCATTCTATTCTAAAGTTTAAATATTTTGAATATTTGAATAATGGAATATTCTCCATCCCATAATCGATTTAAATATTAAATATTTTATTTAATATTTCCTCACCCTAATTTCATTTTCTAAAACATAATTAAATATGATTTATTTAATTATGTGGATTTCCATTTTCATCTCCACTTTCAAATTAAATAAATATTTTATTTAATTTCTAACTCATGCTAACTCACCCTTCCAAATTCTTAACTCATCCTTCGAAATGGAAGTTTCCCTTCGAATCTCAATGACGAAAATTGAAAGAAAAGGGAAACCTTCCATCTTGTCTTCCACTTTTGAAGATCTCTCGCTGTTCGTTCGAACAAGCTCAATCTAGACCGTCGATCGATTTAGCCAATCAAATCCATTCAAAAACTCTACAAAATCCTGTGCAAATCCAAGCTTTGGTTACAATTTATATACTCATTTACGCATACACTACGCATACATGCAATCAACTCATGCATCACAGCCATACTAGCATCTCAGCATAGCTTTTGCATTTAGCATATTATACATGTTTTAATCTCGTTCTTTAGTTGTCATTTTGTTGAGCATTAGTCTGCTGATCTGAGAGTAGTTTGATGTAACGAAATGTTGGAGATAGAGGAAGATAAGATGATTTCGAGAAAGTTGTTATGGTTTGCGTATATTTTGTTTCTTTTCCAGTTTTTCTGATATAATGTTTTATTAATATGTGGTTGATTTTAATTTAGATTGATCCAATATTTCATACACACATAAAATGGTGCCCACCGTGGGGCTCGAACCCACGAATTTAACATTTTCTGCAAGTTTCTGTTGAGAGTTTCCGCATTTTGGAATCAACTTTCA
The DNA here is from genome assembly GCA_007258455.2 of Sequoia sempervirens. Taxonomy (NCBI): domain Eukaryota; kingdom Viridiplantae; phylum Streptophyta; class Pinopsida; order Cupressales; family Cupressaceae; genus Sequoia; species Sequoia sempervirens. Next base: position 1,109,944,563 of record VDFB02271358.1, on the reverse strand, counting down.
GAAAAAAAAATTGGCGTTTAGGCACATTCAAAATTTTCTGACGCACATATGGGGATTTTTAACTTTTTGTTTTGCAAGATTTTGGAGTGCATACCATGACTGTTTAGGCGCATCCCATGACTGTTTAGGTGCATCCCGTGACTATTTACGCGCATCCTGTGACTATTTACGCACATATAGAGTCTTTCTTTCGGCATACAGTAACTGTTTTAAAGTAGTTAAATCTTTCTTGCAGGGTGTTTAGTTTCTATTTAGGCACATATAGCATCTATTCCGGCACATATAGCATTTGTTTCGGCACATATAGCATCTGTTCTGGTGCATATACCCTCTGTTTCGACACATATATCTTCTAGTGCATATATCTTCTGTTCGGGCACATATAGACTATAACAAAAACATAAAATTATGAGTCTGATGCCTTCCGTAGACAAAATTCTTTTTCTTTTTTTTTCTGAATTTTAAAATGAAGCAATCCTAAGGTAGCCACATTTGGATTAAAATGAAGCAATCTAGGATAGTCACCAAACAATGATCTTGTAGTTAAAATTGAACAATCTGTTTTTGGTGAAGCAATATCTTCACTTAGATTAGATCATTATGATTTGGAACTTAAAAAGAACATCTATTTTCTTTGACTGTGGCAATAGGTCTATGCTCTCCCCTTAACTGGGTGATCAGAATACCAAACTTTCCTTTTCATTTCATGAATTTTACTACTTTAATTACATCCTTTAGAGAGCCTGCCATAGTGGGAAAAAGTACTCACCCTACAGGAACGACTCAAGTGGGTTCAAGCCAAAGCCAGGCTATTCCGCCCCACTATAAAATTTAAAGCAAATTTGGGGAAACCCTCTTTTCCGGTAGTGTGCAAGATAACCATCCCCAAAGCCTTTGTTCTAAAGGTTGGGAGGTCTCCTGAGGGAGTTTATTATTGCTGCACCGAATGGAAATCCTTACTACGAACCTAGTATAGTGGCCAGCCAAGTCAGTTTCCAAACATTCTAATAATCATAGTGCAAGGGGAGGGAAGAATCTGCCCCCAAGATACTCACCATATAGCTGCCAAGGACCGTTTGCTCAAGGGATCCGATATCCACTTCTGTAACTCTGAGTACGCGCCTGGAAAAGAAAAAAACATGGGCACCCCTTCGGGGGTGACATGGTTGTGTGAGTCGACGCAGTTCTAAGATGTGGGCTGTTGATTACTAGAATGACCTACTTGAGCATTTAAGAGTGATTCTGCCTAAATTGTCTTTCATGTGCAAAACCTATGAAAACATTTGATGAAAAACATTTTCTTGATCAAACACTTCATGTTAGTATAGGGCTTTAAGAACAACTGTTATCAAAAATGTTTTTTGTGTCTTCCATTACATTAATTCAGATAAAGAGATCATCCAAAAAAAAAAGAACATGAAGAACAACAACTGAAAGCCACTTAAGAGTTTTTCATACCATTGGTTCAACAACATTCCCAATAACATTCCCATGCTTAGAGATTGGAAGTCAACAAAGTTTCCCAAGAAATCATTATCTAAAAGGATCAGAAAACCCAAGAAATTGTTAGGATACAAGAAAACACTACAAAAGAGAAAATTCTTGTACAAAAGTTGACAAGTCTTGCTTCACTATCGAGGATTTCTTCACAAATATCAGGATTTTGTTAGAGGATTCACTGATGAATACGTTGTAGATCCCTTAGATTCTCGAGCCTATTATCAAAGATTAGCTCTATCACAATGGCATAATCATAACCAACCTCTTGAGTTTAACAACATACCACAACCTTCTATAGAATATCCTTCACACCCCAGCCATATTCTGCAAAGATCTTGAGAGAATTTCTTTAAAAATGAAGATCAAAATCTTTTAGAGTGCACCTTTTAAAACAACTTTCTAATTTTTGGTTCAACTTCCCCAATAGGATTCTGAAATCCTTCATTAATTGGAAGCCACAATCAATAAGTTAGGGCATCCTTGATCATATCATAAGATTCCATATCTTATCAGATCAAGATATCATCACCATCGCACTTGTCAAAACTAAAGTCTAAGTTTAGAAGAATTTCTCAAAATCATATGCCTATCTCCACAAGATCTCAACATAATAAACTGAAGGATACAATCCAAAAAGAAAGTCATATTCAGAACACTCAAGAAGAAGGAGAAAGCAGTAATCCCCTTTTCAGCATAAATCAAAATCCACTTTTCAACAACAACATGGACAATAGAGAAGAAAATCCTTTTCATAATTACAGAGATAAAAACCAAGTGGATAGTGATGAGGAACAAGATGAGGAATGTCTTAGAGAGGCTGAGCAAGATCCAAAATTCCATAAAGCTATTGAAAAGATCTTGCAGCGAGATAAGGAGAAATATTTTCGCTATCTAGCCAAACAAGGGGCTAAATTGCCTCACGACTTTGACACTGAAAACTTGAAAAATAAACCTGAAGAGACACCCCTTTCTGATCTTAGTGCTTTGACCCAACAAATCAAGGCACTTCAAGGACAAGTTAAAGAAATACAAGGGGGAACAACCACAAAGAAATACACTCTTGAGGACATTTGTCCTTATCCTTTCGAGAGAAGTCTTAACATGATTCCTTTTCCCAAGCATTGTGAAATGCCAAAATTTGATCACTATAATGGGAAAACAGATCCAATCAATCACGTTAGAGACTTCAGGAACATGACATTGGAATTCGCTCATGAAGATACTTACCTGATGCGGCTGTTTCCTAGGAGCCTTGGAGTACATTCTATGGAATGGTTATCTAAAATCACACCTCCTGTCAGAACATTTGAAGAATTGATCAACCTATTCATATCACAATATACCTACAACATACAACACCAGATCACCATGATAGATCTTTGCAAGGTTGCACAGAAAACTAGTGAATCTTTCATTACATTTCTTCAGAGATGGAGAAGAATGTTTACCAGATATCCACATCCTATTCCTGAAAAGGAAAAGATGGTTACTTTCATTAACAGTTTAAATTCAAAAATGAGCTATCACTTGAACTTACATTGTCCTCCTTCTTTTGAGAAAATGATTGAAGATGCCATAACCATCGAAAATGCTTTGGTCAAAAGAGGAATAATCAAACATGACAAAGAAAATCCTAGCTCATCTAACCATCACAATAATCAGGACAAGTCCAAATTCTGGGCTCGCAACAAAAATATGGTGAATGATGGTGTTGTTGATACAAATCATGCCTCAACCAAACCATTTATCCTCAGTGCTCCAAACACTCGCAACAACAATGTCAACTCGATTGCAAATCACAGAAATAATCCTCCTCTTCCGAGGAACAATACAAATCAAAACTCTACTCCCCATCAAGGGATTTCCAACAACCAAGGTTACCGAGGAACCAATAACAATCACAATTCCTTAGGGAACACCTAGAATTAAAATCCACAAATATTTTCATTCTTCTCAAATAGAAGAACTTTCACTTCATTGGGACAATCTTTAGAATCAACATTCAAAGAGTTGATGGCCAAAAATGTCATTACTTTTCCGCCTCAACGAAATTATGAACCCAGTGTAAAGCCTCCATCATGGAATGAGGCATACTATTGTGATTATCATCGGTGTAAAGGTCATCGCACAAACAACTGCCAAGCCTTGAAAAATGCCATTCAAGACTTAATTGACAATGAAATCATTACAATAGAAGGAAATCAACAAACCAACGTAGACCACCAAGCATTTCGTAATCCATTGCCCAATTATCAAAAGGGTGAGTCTTCTGAAAAAAATGTGAATCATATCAATGATGATCATATAATCAATCATCTCTACTCAGACGACGAGCAGGTAAATGCCATTAAAGTCAACAAGAAGGTGGAATATGGAGAAGTCAACACAACAACAAGAGCGAAAGCTAAAGTTGTTTTAAAAGGTTCCTCTTCAAAAACCACTGAACCTCCACCTCAACATCAATATGATTTGGTCAATCAACTTCAGAAAACCTCCACTCAAATTTCTATTCTGGAACTATTGAAGATTTCTCCAGCCCATAAAGAAATTCTCGAAAAAGCCCTCATTGAAACTAATGTATCCACTAACCTAGATGTGAATCAATTTCAAGCCATGGTAGGACATTTGTCCTCACCCACTTTGCCTTTCATTCTCTGACAAAGATGACGTTTCCATAACTCACCCCCATAATTCATCATTGTACTTAGAAGTCATGGTTCACAAGTTTCGTATCAGACGAGTTCTAATAGATGGAGGTGCTGGTTTGAACATCTGTACCATGAAGTTGGTTAAGTCCTTAGGATTTTCTGAAGACTCCATTGATTTTAGAAGAAAGATTACCATAAAAGCTTATGATGATGAAGAAAGAGCATCCAAGGGTCTAATCATGTTGCCAATCAGAGTGGGCCCTGTTATAAAGAATACTTTTTGTCAAGTACTGGACCGTGATCTTGCATATAACATCTTGTTGGGTCGTCCTTGGATCCATGAAATGCAAGCTGTCCCATCAACCTATCATCAATGTCTTAAGTTTCCTTATGATGGATAGGAAATCACGATACCTGCTGATAATTCCAATATTCAAACTTGTGCCAACATAAAAGCCAGTCAAGATACTTTGGTCCCTAACAATCGAGAAGTTCATGCTAGGACTTCTCTAAAGATTGACACACAAATCAGTCAATTGACCAATAGTTTTGACAAAAAGATGAAATTCAAGGATCATGGAGTTGGAGAATACTCTCTTTGTCTTTCCAATTTACCTACATCACCTCTATCACATGGACAACCGTCTATCAAGGAACATCAAATATTAGCAGCATCAACATCAAAGCAAACACCAATAGAGCCAATCACAAAATTTAATGGACAATTCATCAAAGAAAAATTCCCCATGGAAAATCCTGAGGATACAGAGATTCTAAACTGGCTCTATAAAGATGAAGATGAAGCAGTCTCTAATGTCAAACTACCCACAGACAAATATGGAAAAGGGTATTCAATCATGCAGAATATGGGCTATGATGAAGGGCCTATCATAAAAAGGAAGGAAGGAGTAGTTGAACCCATTCACCTCCGCGGACTCACTGCAAAAGAGAAAACTAGATTGGGTTATGATACTCACTCCATAGAAAGCACATCCAAACAACTGCATGGCACTGTCTTCGCATTGCAAGAAGGCTCAGATCCACAAGAAGCATGTTTGACAAAAGTTTAGAACTTCTTGGAAAACAATTCTGACATAGACTCTGCTGAATGGGACACCATTTACAATGATGAGTTCTGGAGGGACAAAGAGGTTGATGTAATACACCAATATGCCCCAACTCTAATTGAAGGAGAAGGTTCAGGGTCCCGACCACAAGAATCTGAACCACAAATTGACTATGATTCTAGTGATACTGAGTCAGATCTAAACAAACAAGATTATCATGAGGACAGTATCATCATTGACCCACCTCATACCTTGGATCCTACCAACCACTCTGTTATGACCTTAACCATAGCCGATTTCACACAACCTGACGATCCCATATCTTTAATTTATCCTGATCTCATTGATTGGGATTCAACTGAACCTATCGATATACCTATGTTCCCAAGTGATGAAGCTATTGTAAACTTCCTTTCCATAGATGATGCAAATGATTGTTCCACGAGCGATTTTTGACATAGAGTTTTTGATTAGGAGAGTGTCAAGACTCCTAGCTGCAAAAATAAAAATAAAAAAGAAAGATCTAATGGTGAAAACCAGAATCTGGCAGTATTAGGTCAAACAAAAGATAAAATAAAGAGTGTATCAGATGGTGAAAACCTCTTTGAGGCACCAGACGATGAGAATCTTGACACTCTCCTAGAGCACTACCATGAGCGATCACCTATTCTGATCGAGCCTACAAATGCTGTCAACCTTGAAACTTCAGACAAACCAAGGATCTTACAGTTAGTTGCATCAATGACAGAGAAAGAAATACCAGAGTTCATGGAATTCTTGAAAGAAAATCAAGTAAATTTTGTGTGGTCTTACGCTGACATGCCTGGTCTTGATCCTGATATTATCATGCATCACTTATCTATCAAACCAGGGGCCGAGCCGGTGAAACAAAAACTCAGAAAGATGCACCCTCATGTTGCATTATTGGTTAAAGAAGAACTGAGAAAAATCTTTGATGTGGGCTTCATAAGACCAATCGATTATGCAGAATGGATCTCCAACATTGTTCCTGTATCCAAGCCAAATAAAATTGTGAGAATATGCATAGATTTCAGAGATCTTAACAAAGCATGTCCTAAGGATGACTTCCCACTACCAAACATAGACACTATAGTTGATCTGATAGCTGGCCATGCCGTGTATTCATTAATGGATGGTTTTTCTAGCTACAACCAAATCAAGATTGCACCTAAAGACCAGGAGAAAATAACATTCACCTGTATGTGGGGAACTTATTGTTGGAATGCCATGCCTTTCAGTTTGAAGAATGTTGGGGCTACCTACCAAAGAGCCATGACTACAATCTTTCATGACATGATGCATGTCTTCATGGAAGATTATGTGGATGACATATTGGAAAAATCATACGCCAAAGAAGGACATCTTGAAATATTATCCAAAATATTTGCAAGACTAGAGAAATTCAAAGTTTGTCTCAACCCTAGGAAATGTGTTTTTGGGGTCAAATCTGGAAACCTCTTGGGGTACATTGTTTCAGAAAAAGGAATTGAAGTAGATCCCACAAAAGTACAAGCAATTATGGAAATGCCTCCACCAAAGAACATCAGTCAGTTGAGATCACTGCAAGGATGACTTCAATCTATACAGAGGTTCATTGCACAATTAGCCGATAAAAGTTTACCTTTCACACATCTGCTGCATAAAAATGTTCCTTTCAAGTGGGATGACAAATATGAATTGGTGTTTCAGCAAATCAAACAATATTTAATGACTCCACCAGTTCTCGTACCACCAAATCCAGACAAACCCCTAATCTTATACATTGCCGCAACAGAAACATCTCTGGGGGCACTTCTAGCACAAGAAGACTCTACAGGAAAGGAACGTGCAATCTACTACATCAGCAGAACATTAACAAGTCATGAGCTCAACTACACTTCTATTGAGAAAGCTTGTCTGGTAGTAGTCTTTGCTTCACAAAAATTTTGGCATTACATGTTAACTCACACAATCAATCTGGTTTCAAAGATTGACCCACTCAAGTATTTATTAAGCAAAGCATCATTGACAGGAAGGTTAGAAAAATGGGTAATGATTTTGAGTGAATTTGACATTCATTATGTTGACCGCAAGGCCATCAAAGGAAAAGTTAGTGCCGATCAACTAGCTGAAGCACTACTACAAGTAGATCATCCTCTGCACATTGAATTTCCAGATGTTTTTACTACAGAATCTAAACAACCATGGTCCCTATATTTTGATGGTTCCTTCACTCAACATGGATCGGGGGCTAGCATAATTTTCGTCACCCCTCAAGGACACACCATTCCTCGATCATATAGGTTGATGTTTCCATGCACCAACAACATAGCCGAATATGAAGCATTAATCACCAGACTCAAAATAGCACTGGAATGGAGAATTACAGAATTACAGGTGTATGGCGACTCACAGTTGGTCATTTATCAGATCAATAATGATTATCCAACCAAAGAAGAAAAACTAATACCATACAAAAAGATGGTTGATGACTTCAAGAAATATTTTGTGGACATAAAATTCACACAAATTCCAAGGCTTGATAACAAAGCAGCTGACGCCATGGCTACAATCACATCATTGTTACAACTCCCAGAAACTCAAAATCGTTATGAATTTCTGGTGGAACAATCATTTACACCTGCTTATGATACACCTGAAATCCAAATCATTTTCCACTTGGTAGGATCCGATTCACCTTGGTACGGAAAAATTTATGCCTATCTCAAAGATGATATCTTACCACCTGATTTATCCCGTAACCAAAAACGTAATTTCATCCGCCAATCCACTCACTACACTCTTATCGCTGACACCCTTTTATCACTGTGCTCTTGATGGTACTTTACTCCGATGTCTTGAACGTGAGGAATCTGACAAAGCTTTACAAGAAGTTCATGGTGGCATCTGTAGTACTCATTCGAGCGGACTGACCTTATTCAAGAAATTGATTAGAATGGATTACTACTGGCGTACAATGGAGAGGGAATCATTCACTTTTGTGAAAACATGCTCAAAATGTCAGATTCATGGGAATCTCATTCATGCTCCTGCACAGCAACTTCAACCCTTCACGCTAACCTGGCCATTTTCTCAATGGGGGTTAGAACTAGTGGGAAAAATTCATCCTTCTTCATCAAACAGGCATAAGTTCATCATCACAGCTACAAAATATTTTACCAAGTGGATTGAGGTAGTCCCTCTTACTAAAGTTACCGGCAAACAAATATTAGCATTCATACTTAATTATATTATTTGTCAGTATGGCATTCCCAACTCCATTATTACAGATAATGGACGTCCATTCAAAAATCAGGATGTTGATGAACTTTGTGAGAGATTTCACATTCAGCATAGATATTCAACACCTTACTATCCACAAGGGAATGGCCAAGCAGAGGCCTCAAATAAAACGATATTGAAAATCTTGAAAAAGACTGTGAATGATTCAGGGAAGGATTGGCACGTTCAACTCAATCTCGCTTTGTGGGCCTACAGAACCAGTGTTCGCACACCGACAAGAGCAACACCATTCGCCCTTGTCTATGGAGCAGAAGCAATATTACCTCTAGAAGTTGAAATTCCCTTACTCAGAGTATCATTGAAAGGTCTCACAACAGATGATGAATATAGAGTTTCCTGACTCCAAGAGTTGAAACTCCTAGATGAGAAGAGACAAAGAGTAGCTGATCATTTGAAAGCTTATCAAAAGATGATGTCTCACAGCTATAATCACAAAGTAAAGCCACGTACCTTTCAGGTGGGTGATCTTGTTCTGAAAGAGAACCCAGGCAATCAACAAGACAGAGAGAAGAAAGGAAAGTTCAAACCTAATTAGCTAGGTCCTTATGTGGTTATTGCAGTCTATGGTTCAGGGGCCTACAAGTTATCAACGCCAGAAGGGGACCTGTTTAATGAGCCTATCAACAGCATGCACCTAAAAAAGTACTATGTCTAAAGCAATTTTCATCATCAGAAAAAGTCCTGAAAAAATACAAAAATATCAGAAAAAGTCTTGAAAAAATACAAAAAAACAAAAAAAGTCCTGAAAAAATACAAAAAAATTAGAAAAAGTCCTGAAAAAATACAAAAAATAAGAAAAGTCCCAAAAATACAAAAAATCAGAAAAGTCCTAAACAATAAAAAATCGAAAAAGTCCTAAAAAATACAAAAAAATTAGAAAAAGTCCTGAAAAAAATTAGAAAACATAAAAAAAAAAAGAAGTCATAGGGTGAAAACCTGGCAAACAGGCAGTCTATTGGCAAGAAAAATGTAATGAAAACAAATAGTGAAAATATGGCAAACAGACGCTATTTGGGACTCTCCATCTATTAGTTCATGTTCTGCACTTAACTTTTCGGCTGTCCTTTTTTATGCATCTTTTCATTATTTTAGGGTCACATCAACACCATGCTGTCATCATCTACCTCAAGGAATAACGTCTTACCATTCCTTGATTATTGTACATATTCATTTTCAGCAAGTTATGTTGATACCAAGGGTAAACATGGGCATACTGGGGGAAATCAACTTTTAACAATGGGACAATGACATCGAAACCAATCACGCAAAACAAAACAATCAAATCAAACCAAAACAACCAATCATTTATCCGTTCATTCTAATTACAAATCATTATATTTTCATCACATATCATTTTATCATACATCTCCTCATTATTTACTCATATCATTTTACATCATATCATACCATTTTATCATACAAAGTTCATAATGCATAGCATGAAACATAACATTCATTTTTCATCATATCATCTTGAAAAATAAAAATAAACATAAACATTCCATACATACATTTCTATATACACATCATAAGTCATTCACTTGCATGACATCATTAGTACACATTATCAAATCATCAGCATCATAATAAATACATCATAATCAAATCATCCTGCATATCATGTTAGCCATTAAAATGCATACCAAATCCATAACACATGGAAATAAATGCATATCACATCATCATATCAGAAATGCAAAAAACATAATCCAAAACCATCGACGTTGCATATCATCACTCATAAAAAATGATACAAATGTCCAACTGTCCAATGAAACTAAAATGTCCAAAGAGAAATACATGAGATATAATCAAAAATCGGTATACATGCTCCAAAAATGGTACACATATGTGCACTATATCAGCTAACTGATCGATGCCCCTGATGGTGCTGGTCCGGAAGGAGGTGGCTTGCCACTGGTACCTGTATCTGGGTCCTGTCGGGGTCCAGTCACTCCCCTGCTCTGCGTGTGTGTCCATGATCTGCTCCTCATCCTGCTATGGGACCACGGGTATGGCTCTCTACGATCTGGAGGACACAGCTCCTCATATCTCACTCTATAGTACTCGGCCTCCCATGCCATCTCCATGCCCTCTGCAATGGCATCCCGCAGTGACGCACTCTCTACAGTGCCCATCAATCTCTGAGCCACGCCCTCAACCTCTACTGCCCTCGTCTGAATGCATCTCTCTCTGCTATCACCTGGGCTAACTGTGGGCCTGGGGCAGGTGCCTGTGCAGGTGCCTATTCCTGTGCCTGTGCCTATGCTAGCTATGTCTGTAGCTACACAATGAACCCCTGTGCCTGTCCAGCTAACTCTGTAGCTGTCCCTGCTGCCCCTGTAATGTCTGCACCTGGGCCTAAAGTGTAGCAATATGTCCCTGCTGCAAAGAGGATGTCATCCGGATCACTGTTCGTCTCCCAATCCCTGTCCTTGGCCGCCGCATAATCTGGACACCCCTCAGAATATCCAGCCCCGACCTCCCCAGCACATGTCCCCCCTCCCCACCATCATCTCCATCATCTCCATCGTCATCATCTGAGCTCCCCTCATCTCCACTCTCCACCTCCTCTCCTCCAACTGCTCCTTGCTCGCCGCCAGCCACATCCTCCTGTCTCACTGCCCCTGGCTGTGGTACTACCAAAATCGGTGCAGGCTCATCAAGACTAGTGAACTGAGGAAAGGGATGCGTGTGAATATGCAGAGTACTCATCAGACATCCCAACATCCACAATGTCTCATCTGTCAGCCCATACCTCAGGTGCTAATGCAATAAACTCTGTATATGCGGCCTGATAAGAAATACATGGCCCCCATCCGACCTCATCTTTACTTCGGGCATAATGTGCAACCCCCTGCGCATCCCCTACGTGAATCCAAATTGTCTCTGCACCCGCAATGCCAGAAATCTCTCTAGAATAAAGGGAGTCCTCCCTTCAAGGGATGCATACATACAACATCTCTATGTCATTTATCGCCCATGGCTCACAATCCAAATATGGTCACCATACGACTGTGTCCATGTCATCCAGCAGTCGTCTCCAGTAATCCACCTTGCCCAGCTTGGGCTGGGTAAGGAACATCACATATATATATATATAAGGCATGCCTGGTCAAGACAAATTGGATGAACCTCTGTACACCACCTGGTACAAATCATGATAAAGATGTGCAAGAATACAACTCCCCCATGCATATCACCGCGGCTGTAACAACATCTGCTCTAGAATCCTACCCCAACCCACTGATAATCCCTTTGCCCAGAGATCTAGACAAAGGAGACCTCCAATGAATGCACCCAAAACTGCGGCAAGGCTGGATATCCTCAAAAATCAGCCCATGGTACCCAGTACCCTGCGATCTATGCATCTCTGTACACCCTCCTCAAAGCATCTATGCCCCCCTAGCTCCTTGTGATCGTAATACACAAGGGCTCCAACCACGGGGATACCTAAGATCCTGTACACATCCTCAGGAGTCACTGTCACCTCATCGGTCGGCATGTGAAAGGTGTTGTGCTCTGAGTGCCATCGCTCTACAAGTGCTGTCAACAATCCTCTGTTGACCCTAATCGGCAGCATCGCCAACAAGGATCTCAAACCACACGTATCTATCAACGCTATGTTAGCAAGCGTCAACTCGGGAATCCTATCCCATCCTGCTGAGTGTCACTCTCTAATTTGGAGGTTTTTGAAAACCTCCTATTTTCATCACAAGGATAATTCATCATAATCATATCAATCATACCAATCATTCAATCATTCAAACAACATCAATTAGACTCATATCTATCAGTGACCTATATCAGTGAACTATATCAGACCCATATCAATACATCCAATCATTGATTCATATCACATAATCAATCCTATCAATCAAATCAAATCAAATCTATCTAGTTGGATATCATATCAAATCTGTTCTACAATCAATCACTATTTGTTTTCTATCACAGAAAGCAAATTTATTAGAAATCATATCAGTCATTTACTCTTTGTTTTCTACTCTAGGAAGCAAAGTTATCAATTCAATCTACTCTTTGTTTTTCATTCATGGGAAGCAAAGTTATCAATCATTTACTCTCTGTCTTCTAATCTACGAAGCAAAGTTATCAATCAATCATCATTTTTATCCATACCAGCATGATGACATGACAATTTACTTATCTATTGACTAAGGAAGCAATACAAATCATCATTTTCACGTTACTATCATCAAAACATCAATTCTGCCTATTTTACCATATGCGCCGTTCTTTTCACAAGATGCGCTAAAACCCGTATGCGCCCTTGTTTTCACTGGATGCGCTCAAACAGACCTCCTATGCGCATTTTCCTATATGCGCAACTTTACTCCACCTAAGCGCCACTGTTTTTTCCCGATGCGCTTTTTCTTATATGCGCGCCTGTTTACCCTAAAAGCGCTCTACCCCTAAAATTTTTGATCCTACCCTATATGCGCACTAATTTTCACGGGATGCGCTAAACTGGTTTTTCCTAAATCATTCAAAGTCTATCCTATTGCACGTCAGTTTATACTCTAAGCACCCCTATTTTTTTCGAAAGCGCCTAAACTATTCTATATGCACGCAAACGACATTTTCTAAAACTAAAACCGTGGAAAAATGAAAATTTTTGATTCAAATCAAAAAAATTGAAAGCATAGGAGGATAGATCGACTCACCGGTGGTCCATACGCAGCTGGCCTCTGGTATCTGCGAGATCTCTCGAATCGGTGGTGATGATAGGGAATCTCCATGTCGCGATGTCACTCTCAGAGCTACAGTTTTCACCAAAGTCAAAAGTGCAAATGACTTGTCTTTTTCAACCTTTTTACCTTTTAAAGGTCAAACAAGGGTAAATTTGACTTTATTTTCAAAATGGACATTCTTTTCATCATTTATCACGAGCTAAATCACTCACTCTCTCTTATTCGTAATTTACCTCCCGAGGGGGCATCATCAGCAGAAATATCGAAAGCATATCTGTGACAAAAATCTTATTTTTCTTTGAAGCAATGTGTTTTACACATTACTTCAAAGAGGGGCAAAATGTATATGTCTAAAAATGGTCATGATTAAGCTTGTTAATTAATTAAATATAATTTATTTAATTAATTCCTCTAATGTCATCTACATATAAATAAATTTAATTATTTATTTATATCATTCATTTTCTAATTCTTCTACCTTAATTAAATAAATAATTTTATTTAATTTCCATCTTCCGCTTGATTAAATTAAATAAATTTTCATAATTTATTTATATTTAATTATCATTCTATTCTAAAGTTTAAATATTTTGAATATTTGAATAATGGAATATTCTCCATCCCATAATCGATTTAAATATTAAATATTTTATTTAATATTTCCTCACCCTAATTTCATTTTCTAAAACATAATTAAATATGATTTATTTAATTATGTGGGTTTCCATTTTCATCTCCACTTTCAAATTAAATAAATATTTTATTTAATTTCTAACTCATGCTAACTCACCCTTCCAAATTCTTAACTCATCCTTCGAAATGGAAGTTTCCCTTCGAATCTCAATGACAAAAATTGAAAGAAAAGGGAAACCTTCCATCTTCTCTTCCACTTTCGAAGATCTCCTGCCGTCCATTCGAACAAGCTCAATCCGGACCGTCGATCGATTCAACCAATCAAATCCATTCGAAAACTCTATAAAAGCTTGTGCAAATCCAATCTTTGGTTACACTTTATATACTCATTTACGCATACACTACGCATACACGCAATCAACTCATGCATCATAGCCATACTAGCATCTCAGCATAGCTTTTGCATTTAGCATATTATACATGTTTTAATCTTGTTCTTTAGCTGTCATTTTGTTGAGCATTAGTCTGCTAATCTGAGAGCAATTTGATGCAACGAAACGCTGGAGATAGAGGAAGATAAGATGATTTCGGGAAAGCTATTATGGTTTGCGTATATTCTGTTTCTTTTCCATTTTTTCTGATATAATGTTTTATTAATATGTGTTTGATTTTAATTTAGATTGATCCAATATTTCATACACACACTAATATTGCCATGCAGATATGATTCGAGGCCACTAGATTGAGAAGATTTTGTTAGCTGGCCATTCACCATAACAACTAAAAAAGTGGTCATGCAAAGGTCAATGAAGGGAATCATTCAAAGAGGTCGACGATGGGAGATTCCTCATGCAAACCAAGTTGTAACTGCCTTGCAAATGATCTTTATTGATGTTGAGCGAATATAGGCATTACTGTTGTGCTAAATCTACATTGAGGCAAGCACGTGTAACTAGATTCCATGCATGTGTAACCGCTTCTCCACTTTCTATGCTTTCCCTAAAGTGGCATCCTCCTAGTTCATGGAGGTGACCGCCTTGTTTAGTTAGTCACTTCTTTTCCTATAAATAAGAGTCAGATGCTCCGTCTCAGGAGGTTGCATGATCTGATGATGTACTTTCATTCTTAGTTTTCAGCATTATAGTTGCATTGCTCTATTGTACTCATGTTTTCCAATGAATAAGATGAAGTTATAAGTCTTTGCGTCTGAGTTTACATTAGTTTTAGAGGGTACTCATCCAGGGGGCCCACTTGGTGAGCATTCTGTCCTAGTTTAGTTTAGTTTAGTTAATATTTTCTATTCTGTAATTAGTTAAGAATTTGACACTAATGCAACCACTATAATTCCATTCTGTGACTGTTCCTACTACTAAAGTAGACAGAGTAGTTTATTGTTTGTTTTCTCATATTTTCATTTTTGTCATGCATTTCAGCCTAGCATAGTTGTTGGTTGATGTTCAATACTTATGTTATTTCCTTCTAAGCAATTTACCTTTAGCATTATGTTTTTCTTAGTTGTAGAATGAATATGGCTACTTGGGATCCTTAGTGCACATACTGTGCTGACCCATTTCAAGTTCACGTCCCTAGGTTGACAAGTTAAATGCACCTTCATGATGATTGAATGACTATTCAGTTTAGATGTCTAATATCTGAATAACGGCTGCAAGGGCTTAGTTGTTAAATCATTGTAGGAGGCATGTACACAATTTAAGTACATTATGCCAAATTAGAATAACGTTATATATCTATACACTTGTATAAATTATATACATACATGAATACATGATTTAAAAATTTAAAACTCACCTATCCACTAACATTAATCACATCAACTAAATCATGTCTACGCACATGCTCCATCCTCAGACTAGGTGTAACATGAGTTAACTCCCTCTACAATATATAAATGTTCACAAATATCTAGAAAATGTCCAGAAAGGACTAGCCACTAGCAGGGTCATCATGCCAACTCTGAATTCAACAACTCTTTGAGTGAGAATCTTGCTCCAATGGATGCATAGAGCCTTGGAGATAGTACAAGACATGTACACAATTGAAGTACATTATACCAAATTAGAATAATGTTATATATCTATACATGTGTACAAATTATATACATACATGAATACATAATTTAAAAATTTAAAACTCACCTGTCCACTAACATTAGTCGCATCAACTAAATCATACCTACGTACACGCTCCATCCTCAAACTAGGTGTAACATGAGCTAACTCCCTCTACATAAATGTGTAAAATAGGACTATCAACCATTTAAGTAAAACACGTAATTTAAAGTTTAAACAAGTTTAAATTGTGCATGCATGCACATACATATGTACCTTTGCATCAGGTCGTGCAGGATCCGCTGCAATGATCGTATCTACCAACTTGTCTATATCACTTGTCTTCCTAGCTAGCTTCAGTAATGACAAGTATAGTGGACTATGTAGGCGAGATTGCATCACTGACGAGTCTCCATTTAGCAACATATCCACATAATCTGACGATCCCATCATCTACAACTACTCCTCAAGTGAATCTAAGCCCTGTGATGCATGATGCTCAAAACTCATAGAAGGATCAATAGGTGTATCATCCTCTCTAGTAGCCGAATGATCTGTAAGTGGATTAGTAGGATGTGCAACACTGCTAGGGTGATGAGAATGCTATGAAGGACCTATAGCTTGGCTAGATCCTGGATGTGAATGGAAAGCTCTGTTGGATCTCAGTTGTGTTTATGGTTTGTCCTTGATGACAAAATCTCTTTCAGTTGGTTTCCTTGTCAGGATGGTTCTTTTTGCATATCACAGGTATTGGTTGTTTCTCATTCGGGCTTACACATATTGGCATGAGTATGGCAGGGTCTCCTCAATCCACTTTGAAATATCTGTGTTGCCTATCGGCAAGACATTTCTGATGTCATGTCGATTGAATTTAACATACAAGCTGCTTTCAGTGTAACAATCCCGTTGTCTTGGCGACAATGGAAAGATCTATAGGCATGATTTGTGTTCACCGCTGGGAGATGTTACCAAATGAGTCGGGTCTCACCGACTAACTCATAAGGTGGTTCATCGGCGTAAGAAATCCCTATCAGCATGTTGTTTCATCGATCGTTTTGTGTCTTGGCAACTAGCACAAGAAAGATTATTTTGGAAAGACTTGTCTTTTGTTTCAGCGACTGAAAGTGATCTCTATCGGCATATGTTATTCTATCGGTATGTGGTCTCAGCGATATTGGTATGTCACACCGATCGGAGATTAAAAGGAAACTCATCGGAAAGAGCTTAAGGCTTCGGCGTGAAGTTATAACGAATATGCAATGTCACACCAACCGGTGGTGGATGGATGCATATCGGCAAGAGTTTTGCTTCGGTGGAATGTCATAGTGAACTTTTTGGTCTTGCCAACTGTCTTATGAAGTGCGTTCGGTGAGAGATTGGTATTGTCTCAGGGACTCAGTGAATAAATTTTTTTTTCAGTATGACAAAGTATTCTCTGAAAGGTCTCCCCGAAGGTTGTAGGTTACAACAACACATAAGAGTTGAAAATTCTTTTCAGTGAGACTCTATAATCGAAGAGAGGTCTTGCAAGGATGGTGTGTCTTGTTGACAAAGTCATATGAATGAATTTCGGTATAACAAAGTTGATCTATATGATGTCTCTCTGATATCAAAAGCTATAGCAATAGCGAATGATGGTTTCATTTTGGTGAGAGAACCTTTTTGTCTCATTGACCAGAAGGATGTTATGAGCTATCGACATGACATTATGTATTCAATATGACTTCTCCCGACTCTGATGGGTCTTGGCAAAAGCGACAAACATAAGGTTGTCTGGCGACATTAAAGTTGCCTTCGGCATAACATGTCATCGATGGAAATAAAAAGGAATAGGGAAAAAAATTGAGTTTACTCTTTTAGATGGGTATCAAACCCTAGCCTGGCCACCATCTTGAGTGTTTACGTTTTTGTTGTTGCTAACTGTAACAGTTTTTACAGTGGTTTATGGAAGGTTTATTTGGTGCATTTCTGGCTAGAAGCTCGATAATGATTGATGGAGCCATGGGAGTTACAGATTTGTCTGGTATTTTTATTTATGCATTTAATGTTGCTCATACTGGTTTATAATCACCATTTTATTCTAACTGCTCTCTGCATCTCAGTCAATATGATGCCCTGACTGAGTATTGTCATTCATGCATTAGAGGTTATGTTTTTCTGTGGTGGACAGTTGTGCTTTTTATGCAGCAATATGAACTCTTAGCTGGGTTGGTTGTTTTGCCGTCACTCCTGAAGATTATTACCTATCTGGCAAATGTATATATAGAAGCAGAAAACTCTTTTCTGCTGCTGTTGTTATAATTCTGAGATTATCTTTCTTTGGCTATATGAAAATATATGGATAAAACTCTGCAATAAAATCTAAATAACAAGATGTAGAGATTGTAAATTTCTTCTCTATGAAGTATTTTAGGGATTCAATTATTGAATCTTTAAGGTATTCTGTAGACTAGAAAACAGAGAAATATGTGCTTAACTGAAAACAGAGAAATCCTCTGAGTTATTATTATTGTTCAAAACATAATTTGAGGGGTTGGTACTCCTTGAGATAGATATCTCTAAATGAGGGGTTGGTGCTCCTTGAGTGGGTGCTCAAAAATCAGCCTATAAGGCATTGTGAATAGTTGATTAAAAGATTAAGCCTGGAAGGCATTTAGGGAGTGGTTTTTATACCCCAAGAGGGTTTTCCACTCGGAAAATTTTGTGTCACTTTGTTCTTTGTTTTCTCACTGCTTTATTGTGTTGTTGTTGTTTCAGTACACTGTTGGGATTATTATTTTTCTCAATTCTGTTTATGAATGATTACATTCAACTCATGAATGCATTAATCAGAATAACATTGAGATCAAATCTAAGTTATGTTTTTGAATTTTTAAAATTTGTCAAATCTGTTAAGACACTGATTCACCCCCCCTCTCAGTGTCATTTTAACTCCAACAATTGGTATCAGAGCGTAGGGTCCTCTGAAAGGTTTTAATCACCTTGGATTGATCTTAGTCTTTGAGTTTGTTTTAAATGGCACATTCTCAAGATGGTGCCTTTGTAACCAAAGCTTCGTTATTTGATGGAATAGATTATGTGTTCTGGAAAATCAGAATGGAAGCTTTTCTTGTTTCTTTTGATGTTGATGTTTGGAGCATGGTTTTAAATGATTATAATGTACCATCCACTATTCCCATTGATCCTGCTAAAAAAAAGAGGTATGAAACAAATGCCAGAGCTAAGCATGCCATCTTGTGTGGGTTAACTAAAGATGTGTTCATTAAAGTCATGCATTGCAAATCTGCTCATGAAATCTAGGAAAAACTTGAAACTATATATCAAGGGAATGAGAAAGTCAAACTATCAAAAATCATTACACTCAAACATCAATTTGAGGAGTTGAAAATGAAGGATGATGAAAAAGTGGCTGAATATTTCCTAAGAGTTAATGAAATTGTCAATGCAATGAAAGGTCTAGGTCAAGAGGTTATTGAATTTGATGTGGTCACAAAGGTTGTTAGAACCTTACCATCCAAATTTGAATCTAAGGTTTCATCCCTAGAAGAAAAAACACTTTGATAAGCTTACCTTAGACAGCCTGCAAGGAATACTTACTGCCTATGAAATGAGAACTAGCAAAAACAATTCAACAGGAAAAGAAATTGCCTTTAACACTGAAAAGAAAGAAAAAGTCGAAGTATGTGAATCAGAGTTGTCTGATTCTAAAGAATCCCATTTTGTTAGAAGATTTAAAAAGGGATCAGGAAAATATAAGGGAAAACTTCCCTTTAAATGTTTTAACTATGGAAAAATAGGTCACTTTGCTGCAAAGTGTCCCTATGATGATCAAATCTGTGACAATGAGACAACTAAAAAATAGCCTAAGAAGAAGGCCTTTAAACGTAAACGTAATTTCAACTTCATAAAGAAGAATAGTTTGTTTAGCAAAGATGAAATTGATTTTGAGTTTGAAGATTCATCAGTAGAAGAAGATTAAACCTTATTCATGACTGAGATTACTCAGCAAGAAGATACAAACACCATTGACATTGACAAAGGTGAAGCAGATCTCGAAAGTGAGCTGAAATGTGCTTTACAAGAGATTAGAAAACTCAAAAAACAAGTTCTTGCTCAAGAACATAAACCAGATCAATAAATGGTCTGTCTAAAAACTTAGCTTGAAGAAGCTAAAAGAGTTGAAGACTGTCTTCGAGAGACTGTAAGTTGCAAAGATCATGAAATTCAAAAACTGGAACAAGAAGTAGTTTGTCTTAGGAAGGAAATTGAAAAATATGAAAGCACTCTAAAACTGAATGAGATGCTCAGCAAGCAGAAGATGTATAAAGATAAACTGGTGTTGGTTTTGAAAAGGGTGAATGCTCAATTGACCATGCAAAACAAAACCCCTCTTCTGAAGTCAAAGATTCAAGTTCAAATCACTCAGAATTTGGTAAGGATCATGCTTAGTCTTTAAGAGCTAATAGATCTTCATACAGTGCCAATCCTTTCTTCTATGGTTATTATTTTTTCTGCAACAAATTTGGCCATAAGGTGAGCACTTGTAGGCTTGTGAATCCTAGAATACCCAGGTTTGGTCTTAGGAAACACTATGGTTTTGTTAGACATATCAGATGTTTTAAATGCAATGCCTTGGGACATTCTATCAAACAATGCAGAACTGATCTGCAATCAAAACAACAGAAAATTAAAAAAATTTGGAAACCTAAGACTGTTAACAACACTGAACAAACTATGTTGGTTCAAACTACTTTTCATTCCAAGAAAAAGGACTTATGGGTCCTAGACAGTGGATGTTCTAACCATATGACTGGCAACAAGGATAAGTTTATAAATATTGAAGATTATGTAGGTGGTTATGTTAAGTTTGGTGATAACTCTGGTATTCAAATTAAAGGTAGAGGTTCACTTCTTCTGAATGAAGACACTCCTATCTATAATGTGTACTATGTGGAAGGTCTCAAACATAATCTTCTAAGTGTTAGTCAAATTTTTAATAGTTGTTATCATGTTCTTTTCACTTCGCAGGGATGTGAGATTAAGAACAAGCTTGGAAAGGTTGTTGCAGCTGGAAGGAGGACAAAAGGAAATGTGTACAATCTTCTTGACTCATCATGCAATGACAATAATAAAGGTATGTGTCTAATGGGCCAAATTGAAGAGAACTGGTTATGGCATAAAAGATTAGGACACATAAACTTTGAAAATCTGGTTAGAATTAGTAAAAATCAGAATGTTAGAGGTCTACCAGTACTTAGCAAGCTAGAAAACTCTGTGTGCAAAGAATGCTTAAGTGGTAAACAAACTAAAATCAGCTTCAAAACAAAAGAACATTCTTCTTCAAAACCTTTACAACTTGTGCACACTGATTTATGTGGACCAACCAGAACAAGGTCTATTAATGGTGAAAGGTACTTTATGCTGTTTGTGGATGATTATACTAGAATGATATGGGTCACATTTCTTAAGCACAAATCAGAAGCCTTTGGAATGTTCAAAATTTTTCGTAAAATGTTTGAAAAGGAATTTGATCTGAAACTTAAATGTATGTGATCTAACAAAGGAGGTGAGTTCACTTCTCAAGAGTTTATTGATTACTGTGAACAGCACAACATTAAAAGACAGTATGTTGCAACAAAAACACCTCAACAAAATGGGGTAGTTGAACATAAGAATAAAACTATAAAAGAAATGGCTAGAACCATGCTAGATGAAGCTAAGTTGACTGATATGTATTGGAAAGAAGTTGTTCATACAACTATATACATTTTGAATAGAGTGCAGCTTAGGGTGAAATCCAAACACACTCCTTATGAACTTTGGTATGGAAAAACTGCTTCTGTCAAACACTTTAAAATTTTTGGAAGTGTTTTATCAAGAAAGATGATGATAACCTTGGGAGCTTTCAATCAAAGAGTGATGAGGGTATCTTTTTGGGATACTCAACTCACAACAAAGCTTATAAATGCCTTAACAAAAGTCTTAATAAGATTGTTGAAGTTGTTAATGTAAAATTTGATGAAAGACCACATTTGTTTGCTGAATCTTTGCAGGATAATGAGGAAGAAGAACTTGAACTTGAAACATCAAAGTCTATTGCTGAATCAGCAAGCCCTAAAAATGAAAAAGCAAGTCCTGAAAAGGTTGCATCAAATTCTCCCTCAAAAACTCTAGCTATATATCACCCCAAAGATCAGATTATTGGGGATAAAAATGCAAGAGTTCAAACTAGAAGAAAGGCTATAGAATCTGATGAAAAGGCACAAATTGCTTTTTGTTTAGTTGCTCAGTTTGAGCCTAAATTTTTTAATGAAGCTCTCACAAATTTATGTTGGATTAATCTATGCAGGAAGAAATTGATCAGATTGAGAAAAATTAGACTTGGGAGTTAGTCCCAAGCCCAGATGACAAGAATGTCATTGGAGGAAAATGGATATATAGAAACAAGGTTGATGAAAATGGTAATGTTATTCACAACAAAGCAAGATTTGTTTGCAAAGGCTATGCTCAACAAGAAGGTATTGATTTTGGTGAAACCTTTGCACCTGTTGCTAGACTAGAATCTATCAAAATATTCTTGGCTTATTCTATTTACAAAAACTTTACTGTTTATCAAATGGATGTCAAAACTGCCTTTTTAAATGGCTATTTAGATGAAGAGGTCTATGTTGAACAACCTGAAGGATTTATTTGCAAAGATAAGCCTGATCATGTTTACAGATTGAAAAAGGCCCTCTATGGCTTAAAACAAGCACCTAGAGCTTGGTACTCTAGGCTGGACAGTCATTTAATTTCTCATGGCTTTGTTAGAGGAGGTGTAGATAGTAATCTTTATGTTAAAACTAAAGGTTCTGATATTTTGGTTGTTGAAATTTATGTTGATGATACTATTTTTGGCTGCAACAATGTTACTTTGAGTAAAAAATTCTCTCAGCTAATGAAATTTGAATTTGAAATGTCATTATTAGGAGAATTAAATTTCTTCTTGGGTCTTCAAATCTCTCAACGTGAAAATGGAATATTTCTTTCTCAAGCCAAGTATGCTAGAGAGATGCTTAAGAAATTTCAGATGGATAAATGCCATCCAGTTAGCACTCCAATGGTTACTGGATGCAAACTGACTAAGGTTGATGATTCTCCTGATACAAATCAAACTGAATATAGATCAATGATTGGCAGTCTTTTATATTTAACCACCTCTAGACTTGACATTATGCAAGCAGTTTGCACTGTTTCACGGTATCAGACATCCCCTAAAGAATTCCATGTCACTGATGTTAAAAGGATTTTTAAATATATTCAGGGCATTGTTGATTATGGTCTTTGGTATCCTAGAAGCAATGATTTCTCTTTGATTGCTTATACTGATGTTGACTGGGCTGGTTGTTTGGATGATAGGAAAAGCACTAGTGGTGCTACATTCTTTCTTCGTGATCGTTTAGTGGCATGGCACAACAAGAAACAAGTATCTCTTTCTCTTTCTACTGGTGAAGTAGAATACATTGCTGCCACTTCATGCTATACTCAAGTACTGTGGATGATTCAGACTCCTTCAGATATGGGTATTGATGTTTCTAAACCTGTTTCCATTCTTTGTGATAACACTAGTGCGATAAATATTTCAAAAAATCTTGTTATGCACTCTCGCACTAAACATATTGCTATCAAGTTTCACTTTCTTCGAGAAAAGGGTTTTGGCTAATGATGTTTGCTTACAGTTTGTTGGATCTCAAGATCAGGTGGTTGATATTTTTACCAAGCCCTTAGCAAAAGAGTTATTTGAAAGGCTGAGACTTCGATTGGGAGTTATCTCTCAATCATTACTTCACTAAATCTCCAAGCTACTGCTTAGGGGGAGCATGTTATATTTTTTATTCACTTAAAGCTCTCCTACAATCTTGGTTGTTGCACTGGTACTCTTTTTTTGCAGCTATTTCTCATGATATTTTGGTAGGCTTCTCAGTTGTGTTATGGCAATGCACATTTTCTTCTATTCTTTGCCTTGAGGCAAAAAGGGGGAGAGTCATTTGTGTTTTTCCATCAAGGACAAAGGGGGAGTTTGTTGGATCTCAGTTGTGTTTATGGTTTGTCCTTGATGACAAAATCTCTTTCAGTTGGTTTCCTTGTTAGGATGGTTCTTTTTGCATATCACAGGTATTGGTTGTTTCTCATTCGGGCTTACACATATCGGCATGAGTATGGCAGGGTCTCCCCAATTCACTTTGAAATGTTTGTGTTGCCTATCGGCAAGACATTTCTAATGTCATGTCGATTGAATTTAACATACAGGCTACTTTCGGCGTAACAATCCCGTTGTCTTGGCGACAGTGGAAAGATCTATCGGCATGAGTTGTGTTCACCACTAGGAGGTCTTACCGAATGAGTCGGGTCTCACTAACTAACTCATAAGGTGGTTCATCGGCATAATAAATCCCTATCGGCTTGTTGTTTCATCGAGTGTTTTGTGTTTTGGCGACTGGCACAAGAAAGATTATTTCGGCAAGACTTGTCTTTTGTTTCGACGACTGAAAGTGATCTCTATCGGCATATGTTATTTTGTCGATATGTGGTCTCAACGATATTGGTATGTCACACCGATCGAAGATTAAAAGGAAACTCATCGACAAGAGCTTAAGGCTTCGGCGTGAGGTTATAATGAATATGCAATGTCACACCGACCGGTGGTGGATGGATGCGTATCGGCAAGAGGTTTGCTTCGGTGGAATGTCATAGAAAACTTTTTGGTCTTGCTGACTAAGTCTTATGAAGTGCATTTAGCGAGAGATTGGTATTGTCTTAGAGACTTAGTGAATAAAGTTTATTTTTTCGGTATGACAAAGTATTCTCCGAGAGGTCTCTCCAAAGGTTGTAGGTTACAGCGACACATAAGAGTTGAAAAGTCTTTTCGGTGAGACTCTTTCATCAAAGAAAGGTCTTCGCGAGGATGGTGTGTCTTGTCGACAAAGTCATATGAATGACTTTTGGTATAACAAAGTTGATCTATATGATGTCTCTCTGATATCAAAAGCTATAGCGATAGCGAATGATGGTTTCATTTCAATGAGAGAACCTTTTTGTCTCATCGACCAGAAGGATGTTATGAGCTCTCGGCGTGACATTATGTATTCGATATGACTTCTCCCAACTTTGATGGGTCTTAGCGAAAGCGACAAACATAAGGTTGTTTGGCGACGTTAAAGTTGCCTTCGACATAACATGTCATCAATGGAAATAAAAAGGAATAGGGAAAACTTTTTGAATTTACTCTTTTAGCTGGGTATCGAACCCTAGCTTGGCCACCATCTTGAGTGTTTATGTTTTTTTTGTTGCTGACTGTAACGGTTTTTACAGTGGTTTATGGAAGGTTTATTTGGTGCATTTCTGGCTAGAAGCTTGACAGTGATTGATGGAGCCATGGGAGTTACAGATTTGTCTGGTATTTTTATTTATGCAATTTATGTTGCTCATACTGGTTTATAATCACCATTTTATTATAACTGCTCTCTGCATCTCAGTCAATATGATGCCCTGACTGAGTATTGTCATTCATGCATTAGAGGTTATGTTTTTCTGTGGTGGACAGTTGTGCTTTTTATGCAGCAATATGAACTCATACGTTACAGATTTGTTGAGAACGGCTCTTAGCTGGGTTGGTTGTTTTGACATCACTCCTGAAGATTATTACCTATCTGGCAGATGTATATATAGAAGCAGAAAACTCTTTTCTACTGCTGTTGTTATAATTCTGAGATTATCTTTCTTTGGCTGTATGAAAATATATGGATAAAACTCTACAATAAAATCTGAATAACAAGATGCAGAGATTGTAAATTTCTTCTCTATGAAGAATTTTAGGGATTCAATTATTGAATCTTTAAGGTATTTTGTAGACTAAAAAAAGAGAAATATGTGCTTAACTAAAAATAGAGAAATCCTCTTAGTTATTATTATTGTTCAAAACATAATTTGAGGGGTTGGTACTCCTTGAGATAGATATCTCTAAATGAGGGGTTGGTGCTCCTTGAGTGGGTGCTCAAAAATCAGCCTATAAGGCATTGTGAACAGTTGATTAAAAGATTAAGCCTGGAAGGCATTAAGGGAGTGGTTTTTATACCCCAGGAGGGTTTTCCACTTGGCAAATTTTGTGTCACTTTGTTCTTCTGTGTTCTCACCGCTTTACTGTGTTGTTGTTTTAGTACACTGTTGGGATTATTATTTTTCTCAATTATGTTTATGAATGATTGCATTCAACTCATGAATGCATTAATCAGAATAACATTCAGATCAAATCTAAGTTATGTTTTTGAATTTTTAAAATTTGTCAAATTTGTTAAGACACTGATTCACCCCCCCTCTCAGTGTCATTTTAACTCCAACAAGCTCTACCCACATGTCCTCTGACCTCATGTAATGAGATCCCAAGATCTACTGCAATGAAAGCATATGCCTCCAATAGGTCCTCTAAAAAAATGAGCTTTACTCCAAAGCATCTGGTCTCCTATAAGACCATTTGTGTTTGCAGGTGCAGGGACACCTGTGATACCATAAGGATCGGTAGTATGATTTGATGGTCTGGATCATCCAAAATGACTCATCAAATATCCTCCCACATGATCAGAAGATATCATAGATGTTGCAAGTGATATATCAGTAACGTTGTCAATTGCTTCCCTTTGGGAAGTAATGACAACCTAGTTTGCAATAGGTGTCAGGGTTGGGGAGATAGCAGACAATCTCTCCCCAACCAAGGCCTGATAAGCTAGAGGGTATTGATCTAGACAATGATAAGGGTCCCTATCAACAACCCTACCATGCCCCTGACCAAAATATCTTGGTAGGTCCAAGTAGTTTATGTTGAGGCCCAAATGAACCTCAACATACAACTATTGTGCAAAGTATAAAAGAATTTGGTCATTATTTGGATAATGACTGTGTGCTACAAGAAAGTGTGGGTATATTAGAAGGGTCATCTGAGTAGCGACACATTGAGTCATCTGATATCCCTTAACTTGGGATCTAGCAATGTAATGTGGAAAACATTGTGATTTGACGGTTTCTTTTGGGACTTGCAACTGAACTTCTGCAAGAGAAACCTCACCACTAACCTTTTCCTACATCTAAGCAAGAATAGTTGCTATAATGTCAGTAGAATAAGCATGGGTGCTAGCTAATGTCTATCTAATCCTCTATAAGATATCTATAATTGATTAACATGTATCCCTATAAACCCTTACGGTGTTGGGGTTAGCTAGAATACCACACAATCTACGGTTCTTATCGTTTGTATGGGTAAATATACCTTGAGGTGGCGGTCCTTGAGCTACCATATCGGTCATTGATTTTTCCACAAAAATAGATTACTTTAAACATCCTATTGTTTAAATTTAAGTGAACCAAAATAAATAGACTTGCTCAAGTTTTTATGCCAAAAAATAAACTACTTTAAGCATCCATATATAGACTTGCTCTTTTTCATGCCAAATAGTTCTCATTACAATTCTAAACAAAACAAAAGGCTACAATGATTAGAAAAGTGAAAATATTGAACAAGAAACCACTCCCATACACCCATATTTTCACTTACGATTTTTCATGGTTTGTGTTTGGTGGGCTAAGGTGTATTTTTTTGCATTACTTTACTATATTTTTCGTTTAAATATTATTGAAAATAATGAAAAAACATTGCTAAGGGAATACAATTTCACCAAGTGTATTTCATCCCTAATCATATTTCTCTAGTGTTTATTAGTAGTCATTTTATTTTGCAACATGATATTGCAACAAGTTGCATGAGCTTGGTGGTTATGACATGTAGGTATGGTTTTCAATGTCTTTACAAATTGATGAAATGTGGTCATATCATAAGGTGACACAAGTGGTGGAGAAACTAGTGTACAATAGATTGTTTTCAAATACATCAAGTGTCCATAAAAATGTTCAAAGAGTTCAAAGGTTCTTTTAAAGATACTTTATAATGAAAAAGGGCTAAAGTTCAATTTTTATGTAAAATGGAAAATATCCTAGAAAGTGGTAGGCATAATTTTATTGATGCATTATTGTTGAAGAAGTAGATGTAAAAGAATTAAACTAAATCCATACATATCAATTCATAGCTCAATGGTTCAATAAGTTGTTTTTATTGTAGGTTTTTCAATGAAGACCATCGATGATGATTCACTATGTATGATATGTCTAGTATAGATTGTGCATTTTCATGGTGCAATGACATTTGTTATGCATTTTGGAATGGATGAATAATATGGAGTTTAGCTTTCACCCTATATTATTAGAGATGCATGTGAGATTAGTTTCTCCAAAACACTTTATGCTACAATTACTTTGAATATCATAATATGTTACCATATATCAAAATAACCATCTAAACATGCAAAAATTTATCAAAATATCATTTGTCAATTTTAGTTCTTAAGATTTAAATATTAATCATAGAGTCTAATAATTTCTTAAAAAATGTATCGTGAAACATAAAATAAGCATAATTATCAAAAACATTTAATGGACTCATCAACCATAATAGATTTCTTATTAATTTCTTACATAGTCTATTGCATAGAAGAATCTAAATATAATATAATCAAGAATATATAAAATAAAACCATTCATTCATAATTAAACATAGAAAGAAGATAGATGCAATCGACTGTAACTTTGCTTCATGATAGTGGGGACAGTGCTAGGGGAGAGGGGTCCATAGTGGAGCGGGCTCCAATACTGGGGATAGAAGTAGTCCTCAGTAGGCCTCATAGTGGAGCATCTTAATATCCAATTGCAAAAAACTTTTTGAAAACTTGCAAAAGCATTATCTACTTCAGCAGTTTCACGAGAATTGACAAGGAATTACCTCAACAAGCGGTTCAACTTTGTGCTAACCAAATAATAATGAAGAAATCAGTGGTAGCATTTTGAATCTAAATTTTTTGTACTCTATACTGTGTTACATCCTCATTTAACATACCTCACTCATTGCATTATCACAAAAGATTATTATTGGCATTTGGCAACAAGGACATCAATCTTATATAAGAATTTCTGTTAAAGACCAAACTCTGATTGAATTTCAATAGGTTTATTTGATCTGCCAACTGGCACTTATTTTCTCCAATAAAATTCAACTAGGTATGGCTTATGAGATTGTCTCAAGTAGTTTATCTAAATAAATAGATAAGTTCTAATGTAAATACTAAACGAATGACGATTTATATCCAACCTTTTAGTCTATAATTACCTCAAATATAGCAGTATAGAGGTTTCGATATTAATGTAGAATTAGTTTTTTTTTTTAAATTCACCCACATTTCAGTTTAAAATGCCTCTTTTGTTCAGTCCAATGTATTCTTTCTTATATTGAATTTTGTCATAAAAGAGAGATCCATTTTTTTGAATGTAAATAATTTTTCTTGTACTTAGAAAGTAGCCGTTTTAGTCTGAACTTGCAATGCTGTAATCTCATGGCCATCTCTTGTTTTCCAGTTTTTTCTTTGGCCTCTAGACTTCAATTGTCTCTATACTTGCCATGACCTTCAAGCTAGTTTTTATTCTGTGCTCTCTGTTAAATATTTTGGTCTTTGATAAAATGTTAAAATA
This sequence comes from Sequoia sempervirens, assembly GCA_007258455.2. Lineage (NCBI taxonomy): Eukaryota > Viridiplantae > Streptophyta > Pinopsida > Cupressales > Cupressaceae > Sequoia > Sequoia sempervirens. Next base: position 1,109,915,026 of record VDFB02271358.1, on the reverse strand, counting down.
ATACTTAAACATTTTAATGGTTTTTATTTGATACAGCTTGGAAAAAGTTATGATTCAAAATATGGAGGGTTTGGATCTGCACCCGAATTTCCTAGACCAGTAGAAATACAAATTGATGTTACAACGATATAAGAGATTGGATCAAGCTGGAAAAGGGGATAGGAAGATAGAAATAATCAATGAAAGCACAAATAAAATTAGAAAATAAAGGATAGAGAAAACTAGATGAATCAAACCATTTTAAAGCTTTATTGCATACATGTAATCTAACCTTTCTTTTGTCATGATTTATGTGCATATAATAAAGAAGCAATATTTTTTTCACATAGAAAGAAGAGTTTGTAAATCCATCATAATCATAACATGTTATTCTTTTTCACAAAATCTATAATATCATTGTGGAAAGGCAATAAAATATCAACACATCCAACATGATCAATTAATATATATTCATTGATACACAAATAATTATCTGAAACATAGAAAGAAGAATTTGTAAATCCATCATAATCATAACATGTTATTCTTCTTCACAAAATCTATAATATCATTGTGGAAAGGCAATAAAATATCAACACATCCAACATGATCATTTAATATATATTCATTGATAAACATCCAATAGAAGTGTTATCATGAGGCTCATCATCATCTATAAAAGAAGATAACTTATCAAAATTGTTGAACACATCCGAAGACTGAGAAGGGGAGGGGGGTGTGAATTAGTCCACTCAAAAACTTAAGCCCATCCAGAACTTGAACTTTTCAGCACTTAACCAAATAAAAACCCTTAAATAGAATAGTAGTAGAGAAGGATATAGCAATATAAAGATTCAACAACTTCAATAATCAAAGATATAACAATTCTAACTCTAATTCGATCAACAACAATCATAAAAGAGATAAGAACACACATCCACAAGATGACAACAAATTTACGTAGAAAACTCAATGAGGGAAAAGCCATAGTGAGAGCTAACTCACAATATAAAGGATCATTGTAAAAAAGGACTTACAAACCAAGGTGCACGACCTCAACACAAGATACAAAGGACTTGTTGAACTGAAGCAAATACAACTTTAGGGGCAAGATACAAGGACCTAATGAGATTCACTATCTTAGAGAAGGATATACAGAGTTTATAAAGAATTACAATAGTTGTCAACAATTCACTCTGTTGACTGAGGTATTCAAGCACATATGATCATTCCTCTTCACACTGTAGCACTAACTTTGCTAGATATTCAATGTATTCCACAATCACACTTCTTTGCACTTGTTCAGACTTCCATACTTCTTGCATTGAAAATGTTCTTGCATATATATCCATTGTGTTGGCTAACACATTGGGCACCTTGAGGTTTTACTCTAATGTTATTTACTCTTTTCTTGAAAGGTGCCACTGTTCCCAATAGCTCTAGATAACTGCTTCCTTTGAGAATGCAATCACCCTCTAAATTGAGGAGGTACAACTCCCTCTTATGATATTCAAAGAATTCAAAAGAACTTAACAAAATAAAATTGGTGTGTGCTTTTGACCAAAAAGCAGTCAAAGCTAAAACCCAACACCAGAAAAATTCCCAATATTAGATGTGATAAATAAATACTATCAACACTAGCACAAAGACTAGCTCGCATAAGACAATCTAATAATCAAATATCAACCCAATATCATCTGAAAAATGAAATCGATTATAGAGATAAATGCATACATGTTCACACAGGAATAAGCATAAACACATGAGAAAACTTAAACATGTCATAGATCTAAGAATCTCATATTATCTCTATAAACTAGATGCACACAAACAACTAGTGATTTCAATTTGTAGAATTTGCAGAATTATATTCAAAGTATATGATATCAGGTCTTTCAAAAGACTAACTAGAGAGTCATTTTTGTTTCAAATACAAATATAAATAAGTGGGTTAGTAACCACTTCTTTCACTTGTAACTACCCAAAAATAAAGAGTTTTTCAAAATAAGATGAAAATTTAAGATAGCAAGTAAAAAGTCACGGCAGTGGCACTTCATTCCTAGATTCTATTGATGTGGCAAGCCTTTTCCGCAAAGCTTGGAGAGCCTTAGCAAGATGTGCCAATTCTTTGTTTGAGGAATAGTAATGTTCCCCATTCGTAACTTCCAGGCCATTTGATTGTCACGAGAAGCTTCAATTCTTTTGTCATATGTCCCTGCTAGTCCAATTGTTTGAAATAGGACTAGGTCTACCCCGTTGAATTTTCTCAGACTCTTAGCATCAAAAGATTGGGAGCTAAAGATGCCATCAAATCTTCTTAAAGTTTTCCCTTAAGATTCTAACATCTTTGTTATTACCACCTCCTTCCCAGTTAGGTTGCAAACCAAGTGTGTCAAGATTCTTATGAACCTCTCCTAAGATTGCATTAGTTTTAGTCAACATCTTGTTAAATTCATATAAACCCTGCTTGGAAACCTGGAGTTTCCATTCCATGCTTTTATTCTAAATCATGCAACGACCATCAACAACATTAGGAATGATTTTCTCATTAGCTAGTCTCTCCATTCCCATACTCAACATTCCGTTGATCTCATTTAAGTATTGAGTCCATAATGCTTCTTCTTTCTAGACAACAACAATATCTTTTTCCATTTTAGTTTACAAAGCATATGCTTTTTGATGAATCTTCAGCAATTCCAAAATGATCTGATTGCCTTTTTTTACTATACCATTGCTTCAATCTTCTATGGATTTTCCAAACACTTTGAAACTTGCATTTTTCTTACTGCCTCCTTTCCCATCATAGATATTGGATCAAAGGAAGACTCAGCTTGAGAGATTAGTTGGGGAGTAAAATTAAAGACTGGCTTCAAGCATTCAGTTAGGACCTTGACCTAATTTTTCAATTCATCTTTGCTCTGTCCTTGTTAGTTCGCTCATCTAGCCTTGTTGTTGAACCTAGAAGTTGTGCACATCTCCATCTCTTGTGGAAGGTCCCAAGTTTATCCTAGCTACATCAAAATCACTTGCAGTTGCTTGGGTGACCTCTTTTTGTGTAGTGGGACAAGCAACTTCCAAACATAAATTCCCTATATTATCATATTCCATTAATCTGGAGGTAGTCTTCAATCTCTTAGACTTAGGAGTCCTTTGGAGCAGCTGACCCACCATATCTTGTTTTGGGAGGTATAATTGTATTTCTTTTCTTTTCTTCGATAGTGTATTCTCTAACCAAGCTGAGGTTGAAGGAGTAGCAACCACTTTAGAACTAGAGGAATCAAACAATGTTCTCTTTATTGGAGGTGTGACAGTTTGCTCATCCCCTGGTGATGAAGGTGGAGTGGACCCAACTCTCAAAGGGTCATTCACTTCTTGGATAGGAGATGACCTATGAGATGAGGAAAAGGTATTGATAGAGATATTACCTAATTCTTCTTCCCCCGTAGCAACCTATTTGTCTTAACCCAATTGAGGTAGATCAAGAATATCTTCCACACAAGTCTGTTTGAAAAAAATTCTTCTCAGGAGGCTCATCATCACCACCACCTTGAGCTCTAACGACAATTGGTGTGAAGCTAACCTTGAAGTCCTTGAGATCATAGGGGGTTAGCTACTTCCACCCGTAGGTTGAGTATCTTGAGACCTAGTTTGAGGGCGTGACTGCTTTGTTTTCTTTTTAACAACCCATTCATTTATCCTTTGTAGATCATCTACAGTTCTCACCTCAATTGTTTCAATTTCTTTGTTACTCCAATCCATGGCAACAATGGGTTGAGGAGATATATGTTCCGTGAAGATTGGATCCAACAAATCTGATCCATCATCTTCAATGTATTAAACATCCCAATCCAAACCAAATGTGATTATCTATCTTAAGGATAGTCTCATCCAACTTCTTCTCATCTCAAATTCATCAAAACAATCGGCCCAATAATTTTCTAAATCAAGAAATTGATAGAAAGTAGGACCCAATTTTAAGTTGTTTTTCACATAATCTTTACTATCAAAGGGAAAATGTTCATTATAAATTGCAGAGTATTTCTAGACAATTACCTTTCGATATTCAAAGTATCTAACATAGAATTGCAAGTGAAAGGACCAAATCCTATGGGAAACTGAGCATTCACCCTCCTTCATTCTTGGTATCTTTTGTTCACATTAGCAAGCTACCTACAAACTTCGATCATTACAAACTTATTCTCTACATACTTAGGGAGTTTTAGAGAAAATCCACTGAATCCGCCAACTCAAATGTAAGAGAACCTCTGGAATTGAATGAATTAGCTTCCATATATACCAAAAAATTGCATGGCTTTTGGAGTAAGCCTCATTTCAATCTTCCCCTATAATTCCTGAGTCATCCTCATCGTAAAGGCATCAAAAATCCTTTTGTGATGAAGGAAACTCTTACCCAATTGCAGCTTGTCATAATACCTGAATATTGGCACCTCATCACGAGTAAGGGCACTTGACCTCAAACCTGGCCAGGGCCTAGTACTAGCGATGGTGTAGATTAAATGAGGACATGTAAAAGAATCTATTGATCGTAAAGAAAACGAGTAAGTCATGCATCTAGTCACTGATAAGCTACGCCCAATCCAAAAATTGGTCCCCCTAAAGTACAATTTGGATGAAGAAATAAATCCAATCTTTAAATCCATGTGTGTCTTCATTCTCTCTCAGCCTATGCAGCAAGACAACAATATTTGATATCTCATCAACAAAATAATTGATGTGTAAATTCCTTGATAACTAGGATTTGCCTCTCTTGGATTTAGCTAGCCAATTCTTTGTCATTTCATTATGATTGAGACCCTTCTTAGCTGAGAATTCAATCTGCAAATTGGTAAAGTTGAGGGCCGAGAAATTTTCCCTTTCTAGAATCTTTAAACATGAGGTAAAATTAGTTCTTTGAGTTTTAACTACTAGCATGTTGTCTTCAGTTATAATTTCACGGGTCCAAGAATCATAATGTCTAATACATTTAATGACTAAGTCTAGGCACTAAATTGCTATGGGGAATGCAACTTCTTCAATCAATCCACTAGCAACAACATGTCGTGTGATAGGTGGTGGATTTGGTTTGCTAAATTTCTCCCTGAATTCATCCAAATTTACTTGCCCTAATTTGGTATCCCTTATTTATGGTATGGTGTAGGCTAGACCAAAAATGTAATCATAACTCTGATATTTGTACCTCTTTACGACTAAAACCCTAGGGTTTGTGTATAATTACACTGGGATAGATTGTAATGTTGAAAATATTTTTAATCTAAATTGCAATTAAAAACAACTACCAAAACAAGCAACGAGAGGAGTACCTCATGCAGCTATGAAATTCAAAAAATAATGTCAATGCCAGTGTGCTCCCCTTTGTATCTTTCACTGTCATAACTAAAAAACGCTCTTCCTACAAGCTCAAATTTCCTTTTAATCCTCCATAATAAATGTGTAAGTAGATGAGAAATTAATGATACCCCCTTGTCATGTTGGTGCATGTAACCTTTCACATCACCACTTCACTATATTCACCTTTTGAAAATTTGAAAGGAAACGACTACATCATTGGAAAAATAAGCAGTTCATAGAACACTGTTGGATACCACCATGAGTTCTATAACCAAAGTGAAATACCGCTAACTCTTTAATACTCACTTTATAATATTCTTGAAACCTTCATTACCTCTGTGACAGAAAAGAGAGTTTTTCTAACTTGATCGGAGGCCGCCAAAGTTACATAAACTCAAAGAAATGCCAAAATAACTTAGACACCAACCAAAGCGGGACTTATGAAAGTTCAGATAACTTTAATAAACACCGCCACACAAAAAGACAATACAACACTTGAAATTGACCAATGTGGTGGAGAATGGAGAGGTTAGAAAAACTTAGCGGTGACTGACATGGTTACGATAACTGACCAAAATGCTGCCAACATAGAACTTAGCCAAATTTCGGGTAGAAGACAAGTTTTTGACAGATGAAAAAAACTATGGTAACACACTATAAGACCTTAAAACCTCAATAAGGTTAGCAAAAAAATAATACAAACAATGAATTCACCAAGTCGGCCACAACAACATATTGTGGTCCTATTCTAAGTGTAGAGAGGACTAAAAAAAATATCATTACATCTTCCAATGTGATCCAAAGAAATTCACATGCTGGTGCACATCAACCTAATCCAATATCAAGGAAATTTGTATATAAAACATGAAGCATAAAACCAATCAACCCAAAAGAATACTTCTAACTGAATTTTCTCAAGGCGGTTCTAACCAAGATAGGTCAAGGTCCAAATATGTCATATACAAAGAAGGGTCACACTCTTATGGGACATCAAGTCTAATATCACCACAAAGGATACATGTCACATGGATTAAGAAGGGTACACTTTTTTTTACAAGGTGACACTTCCTAGGAATCGTATGTTATCATCACTAAGAAGGGACCATCTTCTATGCAAACAATGAGCGGGGGATTGTATGCCCCCCCTTAAAATGTTAGTGTACTTGCCACATTAACATTTTAAGGAGATACAAAGGGATCCCTTGGTAGAAGGAATACTCCTCGTAGATGGCTAACTAACCCCTTGCCCCCCAAGTATAGGGACTAATGTTAGCCCAATATGGTGCTCCTTGCAAGATAAAAGATGATTAGATAAAGCTACGTTTATGCCTTCATGAATGGTAGTGAATATGTTATCATACTACCACTACCACATTGCAAGGAGTACAACAAATGAATGTTAATGTATTACATGTTAAATTTGATCCCCATAATGATCAAAATCTCTTAATTTATTCATTAAAGCACGAAATTCCTCTATAAGATGTCCAAGTATTCTATGATATGCACAATAAGACATGTTTGTACTTTTACCTTTCTTATCTTCTTTTTCATGGATAAGTGGTAATCTAATAAGTCCTAGGTTGAGAAGTGTGTCTAAGGTCTTTTCAGTCTTGGTTATATGATGTAGAAAGGGTAACTTCATAAGTTTGTATTTCTTGGTGAAACGTAGAAAATTGGCGCTCTATGTTTTGGGAGATAGAGCTAAAGGGGGATTAGGGTTCCTCCACCAATTTCCTTCAATTTTCATTCAAGGAAACCTTAGAGATCTCAATCTAGGGATGGAAATGAGGGAAATATATTTGCAATAAGGTGTCCTATGGGTGTGATTAAAGACTAAAAGGGGGTTCACCACCAAGCAAAGGCTTGGAAAGAAAGAAATGCAATGATATGTAAACCTAACTATGCAACCCAAGATATGAAACTGAAAATTAGAAGAATAAATTGAGAAAGGATAGAGGGGCACCTGGAAAACTGAAGAAGCTTGGAACAAGGTCTGAAATCATAAAAATATTACTTTTAATGCACACTAGGACTCATACGCTAGTAGGGGTGATTTAGTCCCAGTTTAGGGTTTCAAGTTGAAACTAGAATTTGGAATTGCTAAACTAGGATCTACAGAAAATGCCTAAAATCTGGTATACTTGGACTAATACACCACAAGTGGAAATTTAGTCCTAGTATTAGGGTTGATCTAAAACTCTAAAATCCTCTAATGTTCTCTTGTAGCTTCTCTCCTATCAAATCTTTGAGTCTGAAACACTGAATTGCAACCTATAGGTGACTTTCTGTGATCTTGCAATGTAGATGACAACTTTGGACAACCTTGACAACTTTCTCCAATCTTGCTTTTCAATGAATCTTCAACCTAGATCTACAAATCACACATCAAATCGAGGGAAAAAATGTTGTTTTGTTAGTAGATAGGGGTTTTCCTTGGTCAAACCCCATTTTGGTAATCAAACCTTGAAATGAATAGAAATAGAATGAAGGAATGATGAATGATGAATGAACAAATAAGCTATGTTGCAACTTACCAAACCCTTGGAATAAAGGATGCAATCTTTTAAGTAATGGCTAGCATGAATATAGATCTTGATTTTTTATTGAATGCTATGAATCTTGACTTGAATGCTTGCTTGAATCATAAAAACCTGCATCACAAATGTTAGCTCAAAAAAAAACATGATGCGTGATGACTTTGAAAAGATGCTTGATTCTTGAATAATGCTCCAAAATTCTTGATAATCACTCTTGAATTCTATTTAAAGCTCTTTTGTAAGTTTTCTTGATTTCATATGAAGTTCTAGGATTGCTTAGGATGAAACTATGTGAAATAACCTTGTATTTATACTTGTTTATGCCAAATTTCCTTCAATTACAACACTACAAGCAGACATAAGATCTAGGAGAATAAAATCCAGCCAATAATTTGAATTTAAAGTAGGTCCAAGCTAAGTGGGACTCATACACTAGTTGGGGCGTATGAGTCCCAATAGGCTAAGCTCTAGACACAAATTTCAAGAATTGTTAAGTTTTATGCCAAATTTAGGTTTAGGCCTTGAAACTTAGGTGGGACCTATACGCCCAAGGTGGTGTATGAGTCCCAGATCACTAAATTTGGGCCATACAAACCAAAATCATTAAATTATGAGTGGTAATTTGATATGTGTCAGGATTATCCTTGAAAAGATGCATTAAATAAGGCTTGTGGATGAAAAATAGGACCAAATAAGGCATAAAGAAGCCCAATTTTAGTGAGATGAAAATGTAGATGGATATATTTTTCTACACTACATTTAGCCCCCACTTTAGTGAGATGAGGAACTTGGTTCAAACTCACACTAAAGTAGACAAAATCATATCAAGAGGGTTGCAAATGTACCAATGCCAAAAAGATAGGATAACAACGACTAAGAGAGATGATCAAGCTTCCAAGATCAAGATCCTATGGAAAACCAACATAAGCACAAAAGAGCACACATGTAAATAATATAAGGAGAAACAACAAGGCATAAGAATACATTTCCAAAGACAAAGCTTGAAAGAAAAAGAAAAACAAAAGAAAAAACAAAAGGGGTGGATCAACCTTCGCTCGTTTGTACCAAATGTTATCTAAGCTATTTTTCCAAGAAAGTTTACAAGAAAAACACAATGTCCACTATGCAAACCAATCACACACTCACAAGGGCTAGTGGAACCTCAGGTAGTCCACTACATGAGCCCCTAGTGAGACACATATGCACATGACTAGTATGGCTCACACATACAAGCAAGTGGATATGGTAAATTCATGCCTAAGTTTGGCTCCCATATGCTAGCCATATGAAAGCTATACCTCCTAATAACTTTTATAAGGTGCCACACAACATGAACAACATGAATCATGATGCAATCAAAGCTTCGTATGCTTGGCACCCATTAATGAACATGATGGCTCCACAGGAAAGCAAAGTGTGCTATACAAGGTGGCCATATAACCAATATTGTAAATGCAAAAGTAGTGCAAGGTACATTCAAAGGAGTTTTTCTTAGTTCATGTAAGGTCTTAACTCAGGGAACATTGTGCCTAATGTCTCCAAGAGAGGACCTATCAAAGAATAGGAGATTCACAACTTAGGGGATGTAGTGCATCACATCAAGCCACTAAAAGGAATATAATATTCTAAGAGAGATCACGCTCTTGAAGGACATCACACCCAATGTCACCACAAAGAGAAAGATGCATCACATTAAGTAAGAAGAATACACAATGAAACATGAGTTGAAAATGAAAAAGAATAATGCTAATGTGTGCCCCCACTTTAAAGAAATTGCTAAACACCATGCTGTGAGAAATTATTTTAAAGTAGCAAATGATGAATGCGAGCAATAAAGAGGACATGAGAGCTTATTTGGAAAGCCATATGCCAAGTCATATGTTCCCAAATAAAGTTATGTCATGAAAAGGGGTTTCCCTCAAAATGAAATCCCAAAAAGTCACATAAGGGATCCATGGGTTCTAGGTCATTATATATTTGCTACAATGTTATTAGAGAGCTTGGATCTGTCATCATTCCCCAAATATTCATGGAACAGGAAGAATGACACAAAGAGAGTGAAAACAAAGAAAATATTTCAGGTCAACATGGAAGATACCTAAATGTCTTGATGCCTTGCTTCATCCCCAAAAGGAAAACACAAGACAAAGAAAATATAAAGGAAAAGCTTTTGGGTCAATGTGGAAGAGATCTAAATGTCTCAATGCCTTGTGTCATCCCCAAAAGGAACACACAAGACAAAGAAAAGATAAAGGTTTATGACATAGAGAAGAATGTAGGGACAAATAGAGGAATGTCACAAAGAGAGAGATACATCAAACAAAATATCACAGGGAGAACATATTATGCACATGCAATCACACACATAACATGAAAAGGAAAATAATACAAAAGACTAGTAAGGCACATGCGATTCAACCTATTAGCAAGTAGTCTACATCCCAACCATATTCATCGTATACGGAAGGAAAACAACTATCCAAAGGGACAATAGCAAGTTCTGAACTAGGGTCATTAACAAGTTCAACACTCTTCCTAGGAGAATTATCATTTAAGCTCATAGAAGAGGAAAACAATGTATTCAATTCATTATGCACTTCATCAATTTTAGCAACATCATCATTGTCATCTAGGTTAATCACAATGGGAGGTCAAATGATAATGTCTAAAGAGGGATTTAGCTCATGTTGCGATATATGATCTTTTTGTTGTGGAAAAGAAGGAGACTCATTGTGTATTGCTTCAGTCATGTTTGGATGTTGATTTTCTTTGTTATTTTCTTCATTTAATCTTCGAGCAAGAACACGACATCTATTCCTATGCTCTCTAGCATTTCTATTTCTTTTAGTACGATTTTCAAGTTGTGTTTGTGTAGGAGCAAGTTTATCAACCATAGGTTTCTTTTCTTCCCTAAGGGGAGGAACGGAAGCAACCATAGGAGGTTGTTCAACCACTTTCTCTTTAGCTTTGTAAACTTGTTTTATCTTAGGAGGCATGATGGGATCACTTTCATTATCTCTTGGTCATTTGTAGGAGATAGGCAAAGGATATGTCTTAGGTTGGTCTTGGTTATTTGGAATGTCTTTAGGTTCAATCATAGCTTCATCAATGATAGGAGGCTTAATAATGGGTTGAAGCATGTTTCTGAGGGATATTTTTGCTATGCATTTTGCCTTAAACTTTTGATATGATTTGAAAAAGAAGTCCTCATGAGTTTTAATAGGTTCCATAGGCTCGGGCCAAAATAAATCAAAATGAAAACTTCCCAGGGGAAGATAGAGGATTAAAGCCACTATGGTGCATATTAAATATTTCATTGTCAAAGGGAAACTTAAAGAATTTATGCACAACTGACAGGACGACTTCCATGGAGTGTAGTGATGGATAACCAAGCTTCACACAAAATTCATCTGACGTCGAGATGATGGAGAATGAGAGATATAATTGTTTCGGTCCACATTTTAAAGGAAGGATGATCAATCCCATCATAGGGAAAGCAAAACCATTATGCATTTTTATCCATGCTTTTGGTTTATCATATGTTTCTTGATAGAATTCATGCACAAGTAATAATTCTTCAGTGATCACATTCTCTCCATAGACGGGATCAATTAGTATCCCATTAGTGGGATTTTCATTGATTCAGTTGGCTATGTAAAGAGGACCATCAAGTGCATTTCTAATGATATCCTTAGATGAGAAAGCAATGTCAAGAGACTTTTTAGTTCGACCCTTACGAGGTAGAATTTTGATCAATCCCACCATATTATCCATAGGACTTTGTTCATCAATATCCATAGGACCTTGTTCAATGGTATCCATGTTGTCATCATTGGTTTCAACATTCATCACATAATTCTTCTTAGTTTCACTAGCTTTGACAAATGAAATGTCATGGTTTGGCATAGGGTTGGTAAAGATTTGCAAGTTTTTGTTATGAGGGGAAACAAACTTCTTTCCTTGATCATTAACACCTCCAATTTGAAGTTGATTGGAATCAATGAGGTCTTGCAAAAGATGTTTAAGATGCTTACAATGTTTTTTATCATGTCCATTTTTTCGGTGATAATGGAAATAAGAATTAGATCTAAATTTCAGAGGTAAAGGATTATTAGGATCAGGAGTTTTAACGGGAGGTAAGGTGATCATTTTTTGTTCTAAAAGTTGTGATATTGTGTTGTGGAGGGTATCGGGTAAGGGAGTAAATTGTCTAGTTGGATCCCCAAATGTGAAAGGAGTTGTCTTCCTTATAGCAGCCACTTGGGTATCAACATGTTGAGTTGGTTGAGGGGGGTTAAGTTTAAGGAAGCCTTTACTATGTTTTGGCTAGAGGTGGGTTTTGTTTTACGACTACTAATCGAGTTTTGAAAATCATGAAGGGCAGTACACAAGTGTATGAAGGAAGGAAACTTCATCATGCTTAGATTATTTTGTATCTTAGTTTGTAAGTTCTTAATGAACATTCATTGAAGGTGAGGATCAGGAATCTTTACATCAATTTGGGAATAAAGCATTTGGTAGCATGAAATAAATTCAGTAACCTTTTCATCATCTTTTTGCGTACATCTCATCAAATTGGCTAAGGTCATATTAGGAGTCGTGTGCACTTATAAATGGTTTATAAAGGCCTCAACAAGTTTATTGAATGAACGAATTGAGTTATTTGGGAATGAAGAAAACCATTCTAAGGTGGTATCTTTCAAGGATCTAGGGAAAAGCTTAGCTAAGAGCTTATCCTCAAGGACAAAATCACTACATAAGATAGTATAAGCAGAAACATGATTAGAAGGATCTCCTTTCCCCCCATATTTCTCAAATATAGGAATCTCTATACCTTGTGGTATCGACATTCACAATATCTCCAAGGATAAGGGATTGCTTTTGACATAGTATGTAGGTTGGAAATTTTGATGTTGGTTTATGGTGGAAATTTTCTTTTGAAGGGATGAAGCATTTTGCAAAAGATGGTTAAGCATGGTGTCATTGGTTATATTTTGAGATGGAGATGAATATGGTGGAGGTGTATATATGTTTGAGGGGAAGTGAATGGAATGCTTATGGGAGGTAAAGTGGTAGGAGATATGATGTGCGATGCCACAAAGGTACTAGGATGGCTAGTAGAAATACCCAAGGTAGGAAAGATATTACTAGTTGGTTGCATCGTTGTTGTAACTTGAGGGTTGGTATACGTATGAATAGAGGCAAACGTTGTAGGAGGAGGAATCTGAGTTCCTCCTTGACTTTGGATATTGTTCGAAGGTAAAGCACAACTAAACATTGAGGTAAGATGTTTTCCAAAAATTTGAGCTAGGTTACACACAAGTTCAACTCCTTATTCACTTCCAATCATGTGATGTATGTTATCTATGGTGGGAATAGTAGTGGTGGAAATGTTTTTAGTACTCAATTGATGTTGTAGGTTTGCTAAGTCTTCATGGATTTGGATTATGTTTTCTTGCAAAATACTAGCAACCATTGTTTCAACACTTGTCACACTATTTGAAGGAAAAGACTTATTAAGGGTATGGTCCATACCTAGTGAACTAGTGTCAACACTAGTGATGAAAGAGCTAGATAACCCAAGATCCGTGATGATTGTGTTATCATAGGATGACATGAGTCTCTAACTTCATCTCACTATAGTATTAGCAATAGGTCGCCAAGTTGTAAAGCTCATGCAAGGGTCAATCAAGGAAATGCAAGATGCAATGAACAAAAGATAAATGATATACTTTTATTCAAATGCAATTAAGTTAGATGAAATGAAATGAATGAAACATAAGCTTAGTAATCTAAAAAAAATTCTAACAATAGCAAACAAAAGCACAAAAATAGGGTTTTTAATGCTGTAAAATGTAGTTTCAAGTTTGACATGGGACTAAATCACCCAGAGGGGCATATGAGTCCTAGTTAGGGTTTTTCAAGAGTTCAAATGCTACAAAATAGTCCACATAGAATACCCAGAAATAAGGTAAAACCACCTGCACTAGAACTAATATAGCCCAGAGGGGCTTATGAGTCCCAGATTAGGGTGAGTCCCAGATTAGGGTTTTTGCACTAATTTCAACAAATTTTGAGTGAATGTTAGGTTTTCTGGTTTGTATGGTGTCTAGATGATGTGTAATTATAGATTTTAAGTAAAACTCAATGATGCAAGAGGAAAAAATGCAACCTATATGCACTTTCACTAATGCAAGATTTAGAAACCCTAGATGTAATTTAACTAATGAAAAACTTAATGCAAATTTAATGTAATCTCTAGATCTAGGACTATGATGCACTCCAAATTAGAAAATAAGGTGTTCTAAAGGCTAGGTTCACCAAAATGAAACATAGAAAATTGGCACTCTATGTTTTGGGAGATAAAGCTAAATCGGGATTAGGGTTCCTCCACCAATTTCCTTCAAGTTTCATTCAAGGAAACCTTAGAGATCTCAATCTAGGGATGGAAATGAGGGAAATATATCTACAATAAGGTTTCCTAGGGGTGTGATTAAAGACTAAAAGTGGGTTCACCAAGGAAAGGCTTAGAAAGTGTAGTGTAGTAAAATGGATCCCTTGAAATTTTCACACTCGTTTGGGTCCTCCTTGTGGATTTCGGTTTAATGTTGCCTTGATTTAGTGTTGTAATGTGGATAACACATTCTCATTAGGTCTTGGGCCCTTGTGAACTAATGGAACTTAATGGTGCCTTGCTAAAGTGTTGTGAAGTGTTGTAACACACTTTCAAACTCTTATAGGGTTTTACCAATTAACTAAGTATAATAAACATAATTTTAATCAAAATCAACCTTAATCTTTCCTTGTTTGGAGTGTTGTAAAGTTTTGTGACTCACTTTCACATTTCTATAGGCTTTCCATTAATAATTGGGCTTTCTTATGCTTTAATTGGCCCTATTTTGCATCCACAAGCCTCATTTATTGCATCTTTTTGAGGATAATCCTGGCACCAATAATTGACCAATCATAATTTAGGTGTTTCTGGCTTGTGTGGCCCAGATTTAGGGATTTGGGACTCATTCGCCACCTTGGGCGAATGGGTCCCACCTAGATCTTTTGGCCTCGAATTGGTTTTCACACATTTCTAAGCACTTTTCATTTTTGGTCCCATACATTATGTCTGATGGGACTCATTAGCCACCTTGGGTGAATGAGTCCCGTGTGACCAAAATTCAAATTTAATTCAAATTTTTGATGGGATTTTATTCTCCTAGATCTGATGTCTGCTTGTAGTGTTGTAATTTCAAGAATTCTTGCATAATTGAGTATAAATACAAGGTTTTTTCACTCATATTCAACACCTGTCATTCAAGAGAGTTCACAAGAGCATTTAAAGGAATTCAAGGGAAAATTATCAAGCATTTTAGAGAATTCTTCAAGCATCAGTCATCATGTCAAAGATTTCATTCTTTATGTTTGTTATTGTGCTAACAATTGTGATGTAGAGTTCATGATCCAAGCAAGTGTTTCAAGCAAGATCAACATCATTCAAGCAAGAGTCAAGAACCACATCCATTGCAGCCATCTCAAGCATAATTGCAAGACCTTATTGCTAGGGTTTGGTGAGTTGCAACATTATTATTTGTTCATTCATCATTCTCCATTCATATTTTCTTTCATTTCAAGGTTTAATTTTGATTTGGAGTGCATTTACATCCTATATTTAGCTTGCATTAACATTACATTAGGTTTTGCATTGGTTAATTTGCATTCTAGGGTTTCAAATTTTGCATTAGTGAAAAGCTCATTTAGCTTGCATTTTTATATTTAATTTCATTGAAAATTAATCAAATTCTACATTTGCATCTTAGATTTGCATCAGAAACATAAAAAGCATAAAATTCAATTCAAAAATTTTGAAAATTTTCAAAAAAATCAGCACTAGGACTCATTCGCCAGCTTGGGTGAATTAGTCCCTCTACATATTTTTCATTGTATTTTCTGGCATTTAAACTTCATTTTCTAAGTTTTTGTTTATTTTTTTCTTTTTTGTTTCAGTTTCTAGAATCTCAGTTATACGCATTTCATTGTTATTAGCTTACATTGCATTTGCATTCACCTCGCATTTAGTAGCCTTTGCATGAGTGTTTGGTGTCCTATTACTAATACTATAGTGAGATGAAGTTCAAGACTCATGTCATCCCACGATAGCACAATCGTTGTGGATCTTAGGTTGTCTAGATCTTCCACTCCAAGTATTGACACTAGTACACTAGGCATGGTCAACATCTTTAATAATTCCTTGCCTTCAAGTAGCACCATGAATGTTGACACAAGAACTGACAATATCCCACAAGAAAACATCATTCAAATTCATGAGGATTTAGCAAACTTACAACATCAAATAAGCCTGGAAAAAAATTCAACTATTGCAATTCCTACCATAGAAAACATTCATCGCATGATTGAAAGTGAAGAAGGACTTGACCTTGTGAAAAACATAGTGCAAATCTTTGGAAAACATCTCACCTCAACCACTAGTTTTCCTTTTCCAAAAATCAATCTTACAAATCAACGAGGAACTCAAATTCCTCCCCCTACAACAATAGCCTCAATACCTACCTATACCAATCCTCAAGTCACAACAACAATGCAACAATTTAGTAATGTGATTCCTTCCCTGGGTATTCCTGCTAGCATCCCTAGTTCCTATGTGGCATCACAAGTTATATCTCCTACCTAACCACCTATAAGCATTCCATTCACTTGTCCTACGAACACATACACTCCACCACCACTTTCACTTCCATCTCATAACACAAGTAATGACCCTCTCGTAACACAAATTTTCCAATTTTTTTCATCCCTTCAAAATAAAATTTCCACCATAAACCAAAATCAAAATGGCCCACCTACATATTATGTCAAAAGCAATCCATTGTCCTTGGAGATATTAAGAACACCAATGCCACAAGGTATAGAGGTGCCTATATTTGAGAAATATGGATGGAAGGGAGATCCTTCTAACCATGTTAATGCCTGCACTACCCTATGTAGTGACTTTGTCCTTGATGATAAACCGTTGGCAAAAAAATTTCCTAGGTCCTTGAAAGATACCGCCTTAGAATGGTTCTCTTATTTACCAAATAACTCAATTCGTTCATTCAATGAAATTTTTGAGGCATTTGTAAACCATTTCCAAGTGCATATGACTTCCAAGATGACCTTGGCCGATTTGATGAGATGCAAGCAAAAAGAAGAAGAAAAGATAACTGATTTTATCTCATGCTATCAATCGCTTTATTCCCAAATCAATGTAAATGTCCCCGACCCACACCTTCAAAAGATGTTCATAGAAAGTTTTCAAAGTAAGATTCAAGACAAGCTTACCATGATGAAGTTCACATCCTTCATGCACATGTGTACTGACCTTCGTGATTATCAAAATTCGGTTAGTAGTTGAGATACAAAGTCCAATTCTAGTCAAATTGAGAGATTCGAGCCTACAAACCAAAACAATTCCCAACCTTTTAGAAAACAAAATAAAGGGTTCCTTCAATTTAACCCCTCTCAACAAACAACTCAAAATTTCAATAACCAAGTAGTTGTTGTCAAATCTATGGTGCCCTTTAATTATGGAGATCTGAAAATACAATTCACTCCCTTTCCCAATACCTTTCATAACACAATGTCCCAACTTTTAGAACAACAAATGATTACCTTGCCTCTTGTCAAGACACTCAACCCTAATAAGCCTTTACCTCCAAGCTTTAAATCAAATTCTTATTGCCACTATCATTGACAAAATGGACACGACATAGAACATTGCAAGCATCTTAAACATCTCGTGCAAGACCTCATTGATTTTGGCCCTCTATCCATTGGAGGTGTTAGTGATCAAGAAAATAGGTCTGTTGCCCCTCTGAATCAAAACTTGCAGATTTTTACCAACCCAATGCCCAAACATAATATTTCATTTGTCAAAGCCAATGAAACTACAAAGAATGAGGTGATGAATGTTGATACAGATGATGAAAATAATGATAATGCTATCAATGTCAATCCTAGAGATGAAATGGTAGGGGCGATATATGTCATCGCTCGTAAGGGTTGAACTAAGAGTCCTCTTGACATTACTTTCTCCTCTAAAGATATAATTATACATTGACTCGATGGTCCTCTCTACATAGCTAACTGTATCTATGACAAGCCAACTAATGGGATACTAATAGATCCCACCTGTGGAGAGAATGTGATCACAGAGGAAATTTTACTTTTGCACAAACTCTATCAAAATGAATATGATAAACTGAAAGCATGGATCAAGACACACAATGGTTTTTCTTGCCTTATGATAGGATCGATCACCTTACCATTGGAGATACGACCAAAAACATTAGATGTCACATTCTCCATCATTTTGTAGTTAGACCAATTTCATGTGAAGCTAGGCCACCCATGGCTTCGTTCCATGAAATTCGTCCCTTCGATTATGCATAAATGCTTAAAGTTTCCCTTTGAAAATGAAGTATTCATTGTTCACCATAGTAGCTTTAACCCTTTCTCATCCAAAGGAAACTTTTCC
>VDFB02271358.1:1109837415-1109896533 GCA_007258455.2 Sequoia sempervirens | reverse complement strand
ATAATCATAACATGTTATTCTTCTTCACAAAATCTATAATATCATTGTGGAAAGGCAATAAAATATCAACACATCCAACATGATCATTTAATATATATTCATTGATAAACATCCAATAGAAGTGTTATCATGAGGCTCATCATCATCTATAAAAGAAGATAACTTATCAAAATTGTTGAACACATCCGAAGACTGAGAAGGGGAGGGGGGTGTGAATTAGTCCACTCAAAAACTTAAGCCCATCCAGAACTTGAACTTTTCAGCACTTAACCAAATAAAAACCCTTAAATAGAATAGTAGTAGAGAAGGATATAGCAATATAAAGATTCAACAACTTCAATAATCAAAGATATAACAATTCTAACTCTAATTCGATCAACAACAATCATAAAAGAGATAAGAACACACATCCACAAGATGACAACAAATTTACGTAGAAAACTCAATGAGGGAAAAGCCATAGTGAGAGCTAACTCACAATATAAAGGATCATTGTAAAAAAGGACTTGCAAACCAAGGTGCACGACCTCAACACAAGATACAAAGGACTTGTTGAACTAAAGCAAATACAACTTTAGGGGCAAGATACAAGGACCTAATGAGATTCACTATCTTAGAGAAGGATATACAGAGTTTATAAAGAATTACAATAGTTGTCAACAATTCACTCTATTGACTGAGGTATTCAAGCACATATGATCATTCCTCTTCACACTGTAGCACTAACTCTGCTAGATATTCAATGTATTCCACAATCACACTTCTTTGCACTTGTTCAGACTTCCATACTTCTTACATTGAAAATGTTCTTGCATATATATCCATTGTGTTGGCTAACACATTGGGCACCTTGATGTTTTACTCTAATTTTATTTACTCTTTTCTTGAAAGGTGCCACTGTTCCCAATAGCTCTAGATAACTGCTTCCTTTGAGAATGCAATCACCCTCTAAATTGAGGAGGTACAACTCCCTCTTATGATATTCAAAGAATTCAAAAGAACTTAACAAAATAAAATTGGTGTGTGCTTTTGACCAAAAAGCAGTCAAGGCTAAAACCCAACACCAGAAAAATTCCCAATATTAGATGTGATAAATAAATACTATCAACACTAGCACAAAGACTAGCTCGCATAAGACAATCTAATAATCAAATATCAACCCAATATCATCTGAAAAATGAAATCGATTATAGAGATAAATGCATACATGTTCACACAGGAATAAGCATAAACATATGAGAAAACTTAAACATGTCATAGATCTAAGAATCCCATATTATCTCTATAAACTAGATGCACACAAACAACTAGTGATTTCAATTTGTAGAATTTGCAGAATGATATTCAAAGTATATGATATCAGGTCTTTCAAAAGACTAACTAGAGAGTCATTTTTGTTTCAAATACAAATATAAATAAGTGGGTTAGTAACCACTTCTTTCACTTGTAACTACCCAAAAATAAAGAGTTTTTCAAAATAAGATGAAAATTTAAGATAGCAAGTAAAAAGTCACGGCAGTGGCACTTCCTTCCTAGATTCTATTGATGTGGCGAGCCTTTTCTGCAAAGCTTGGAGAGCCTTAGCAAGATGTGCCAGTTCTCTGTTTGAGGAATAGTAATGTTCCCCATTCATAACTTCCAAGCCATTTGATTGTCACGAGAAGCTTCAATTCTTTTGTCATATGTCCCTGCCAGTCCAGTTGTTTGAAATAGGACTAGGTCTACCCCGTTGAATTTTCTCAGACTCTTAGCATCAAAAGATTGGGAGCTAAAGATTCCATCAAATCTTCTTAAATTTTTCCCTTAAGATTCCAACATCTTTGTTATTACCACCTCCTTCCCAGTTAGGTTGCAAACCAAGTGTGTCAAGATTCTTATGAACCTCTCCTAAGATTGCATTACTTTTAGTCAACATCTTGTTAAATTCATATAAACCCTGCTTGGAAACCTGGAGTTTCCATTCCATGCTTTTATTCTAAATCATGCAACGACCATCAACAACATTAGGAATGATTTTCTCATTAGCTAGTCTCTCCATTCCCATACTCAACATTCCTTTGATCTCATTTAAGTATTGAGTTCATAATGCTTCTTCTTTCTCGACAACAACAATATCTTTTTCCATTTTAGTTTACAAAGCATATGCTTTTTGATGAATCTTCAGCAATTCCAAAATGATCTGATTGCCTTTTTTTATTATACCATTGCTTCAATCTTCTATGGATTTTCCAAACACTTTGAAACTTGCATTTTTCTTACTGCCTCCTTTCCCATCATAGATATTGGATCAAAGGAAGACTCAGCTTGAGAGATTAGTTGGGGAGTAAAATTAAAGACTGGCTTCAAGCATTCAGTTAGGACCTTGACCTAATTTTTCAATTCATCTTTGCTCTGTCCTTGTTAGTTCGCTCAACTAGCCTTGTTGTTGAACCTAGAAGTTGTGCACATCTCCATCTCTTGTGGAAGGTCCCTAGTTTATCCTAGCTACATCAAAATCACTTGCAGTTGCTTGGGTGACCTCTTTTTGTGTAGTGGGACAAGCAACTTCCAAACATAAATTCCCTATATTATCATATTCCATTAATCTGGAGGTAGTCTTCAATCTCTTAGACTTAGGAGTCCTCTGGAGCAGCTGACCCACCATATCTTGTTTTGGGAGGTATAATTGTATTTCTTTTCTTTTCTTCGATAGTGTATACTCTAACCAAGCTGAGGTTGAAGGAGTAGCAACCACTTTAGAACTAGAGGAATCAAACAATGTTCTCTTTATTGGAGGTGTGACAGTTTGCTCATCCCCTGGTGATGAAGGTGGAGTGGACCCAACTCTCAAAGGGTCATTCACTTCTTGGATAGGAGATGACCTATGAGATGAGGAAAAGGTATTGATAGAGATATTACCTAATTCTTCTTCCCCCGTAGCAACCTATTTGTCTTAACCCAATTGAGGTAGATCAAGAATATCTTCCGCACAAGTTTGTTTGAAAAAAAATCTTCTTAGGAGGCTCATCATCACCACCACCTTGAGCTCTAACGACAATTGGTGTGAAGCTAACCTTGAAGTCCTTGAGATCATAGGGGGTTAGCTACTTCCACCTGTAGGTTGAGTATCTTGAGACCTAGTTTGAGGGCATGACTGCTTTGTTTTCTTTTTAACAACCCATTCATTTATCCTTTGTAGATCATCTACAGTTCTCACCTCAATTGTTTCAATTTCTTTGTTACTCCAATCCATGGCAACAATGGGTTGAGGAGATATATGTTCCGTGAAGATTGGATCCAACAAATATGATCCATCATCTTCAATGTATTAAACATCCCAATCCAAACCAAATGTGATTATCTATCTTAAGGATAGTCTCATACAACTTCTTCTCATCTCAAATTCATCAAAACAATCGGCCCAATAATCTTCTAAATCAAGAAATTGATAGAAAGTAGGACCCAATTTTACGTTGTTTTTCACATAATCTTTACTATCAAAGGGAAAATGTTCATTATAAATTGCAGAGTATTTCTAGACAATTACCTTTCGATATTCAAAGTATCTAACATAGAATTGCAAGTGAAATGACCAAATCCTATGGGAAACTGAGCATTCACCCTCCTTCATTCTTGGCATCTTTTGTTCACATTAGCAAGCTACCTACAAACTTCGATCATTATATACTTATTCTCTACATACTTAGGGAGTTTTAGAGGAAATCCACTGAATCCGCCAACTCAAATGTAAGAGAACCTCTGGAATTGAATGAATTAGCTTCCATATATACCAAAAAATTGCATGGCTTTTGGAGTAAGCCTCATTTCAATCTTCCCCTATAATTCCTGAGTCATCCTCATCGTAAAGGCATCAAAAATCCTTTTGTGATGAAGGAAACTCTTACCCAATTGCAGCTTGTCATAATATCTGAATATTGGCACCTCATCACGGGTAAGGGCACTTGACCTCAAACCTGGCCAGGGCCTAGTACTAGCGATGGTGTAGATTAAATGAGGACATGTAAAAGGATCTATTGATCGTAAAGAAAATGAGTAAGTCATGCATCTGGTCACTGATAAGCTACGCCCAATCCAAAAATTGGTCCCCCTAAAGTACAATTTGGATGAAGAAATAAATCCAATCTTTAAATCCATGTGTGTCTTCATTCTCTCTCAGCCTATGCAGCAAGACAACAATATTTGATATCTCATCAACAAAATAATTGATGTGTAAATTCCTTGATAACTAGGATTTGCCTCTCTTGGATTTAGCTAGCCAATTCTTTGTCATTTCATTATTATTGAGACCCTTCTTAGTTGAGAATTCAATCTGCAAATTGGTAAAGTTGAGGGTCGAGAAATTTTCCCTTTCTAGAATCTTTAAACATGAGGTAAAATTAGTTCTTTGAGTTTTAACTACTAGCATGTTGTCTTCAGTTATAATTTCACGGGTCCAAGAATCATAATGTCTAATACATTTAATGACTAAGTCTAGGCACTAAATTGCTATGGGGAATGCAACTTCTTCAATCAATCCACTAGCAACATGTTGTGTGATAGGTGGTGGATTTGGTTTGCTAAATTTCTCCCTGAATTCATCCAAATTTACTTGCCCTAATTTGGTATCCCTTATTTATGGTATGGTGTAGGCTAGACCAAAAATGTAATCATAACTCTGATATTTGTACCTCTTTACGACTAAAACCCTAGGGTTTGTGTATAATTACACTGGGATAGATTATAATGTTGAAAATATTTTTAATCTAAATTGCAATTAAAAACAACTACCAAAACAAGCAACGAGAGGAGTACCTCATGCAACTAAGAAATTCAAAAAATAATGTCAATGCCAGTGTGCTCCCCTTTGTATCTTTCACTGTCATAACTAAAAAACACTCTTCCTACAAGCTCAAATTTCCTTTTAATCCTCCATAATAAATGTGTAAGTAGATGAGAAATTAATGATACCCCCTTGTCATGTTGGTGCATGTAACCTTTCACATCACCACTTCACTATATTCACCTTTTGAAAATTTGAAAGGAAACGACTACATCATTGGAAAAATAAGCAGTTCATAGAATACTGTTGGATACCACCATGAGTTCTATAACCAAAGTGAAATACCGCTAACTCTTTAATACTCACTTTATAATATTCTTGAAACCTTCATTACCTCTGTGACAGAAAAGAGAGCTTTGCTAACTTGATCGGAGGCCGCCAAAGTTACATAAACTCAAAGAAATGCCAAAATAACTTAGACACCAACCAAAGTGGAACTTATGAAAGTTCAGATAACTTTAATAAACACCGCCACACAAAAAGACAATACAACACTTGAAATTGACCAATGTGGTGGAGAATGGAGAGGTTAGAAAAACTTAGCGGTGACTGACATGGTTACGATAACTGACCAAAACGCTGCCAACATAGAACTTAGCCAAATTTCGGGTAGAAGACAAGTTTTTGACAGATGAAAAAAACTATGGTAACACACTATAAGACCTTAAAACCTCAATAAGGTTAGCAAAAAAAGAATACAAACAATGAATTCACCAAGTCGGCCACAACAACATATTGTGGTCCTATTCTAAGTGTAGAGAGGACTAAAAAATCTTATTACATCTTCCAATGTGATCCAAAGAAATTCACATGCTGGTGCACATCAACCTAATCCAATATCAAGGAAATTTGGATATAAAACATGAAGCATAAAACCAATCAACCCAAAAGAATACTTCTAACTGAATTTTCTCAAGGCGGTTCTAACCAAGATAGGTCAAGGTCCAAATATGTCATGTACCAAGAAGGGTCACACTCTTATGGGACATCAAGTCTAATATCACCACAAAGGAGACATGTCACATGGATTAAGAAGGGTACACTTTTGTTTACAAGGTGACACTTCCTAGGAATCGTATGTTATCATCACTAAGAAGGGACCATCTTCTATGCAAACAATGAGCGGGGGATTGTATGCCCCCCCTTAAAATGTTAGTGTACTTGCCACATTAACATTTTAAGGAGATACAAAGGGATCCCTTGGTAGAAGGAATACTCCTCGGAGATGGCTAACTAACCCCTTGCCCCCCAAGTATAGGGACTAATGTTAGCCCGATATGGTGCTCCTTGCAAGATAAAAGATGATTAGATAAAGCTACGTTTATACCTTCATGAATGGTAGTGAATATGTTATCATACTACCACTACCACTTTGCAAGGAGTACAACAAATGAATGTTAATGCATTACATGTTAAATTTGATCCCCATAATGATCAAAATCTCTTAATTTATTCATTAAAGCATGAAATTCCTCTATAAGATGTCCAAGTATTCTATGATATGCACAATAAGACATGTTTGTACTTTTACCTTTCTTATCTTCTTTTTCATGGATAAGTGGTAATCTAATAAGTCCTAGGTTTAGAAGTGTTTCTAAGGTCTTTTCAGTCTTGGTTATATGATGTAGAAAGGGTAACTTCATAAGTTTGTATTTCTTGGTGAAACGTAGAAAATTGGCGCTCTATGTTTTGGGAGATAGAGCTAAAGGGGGATTAGGGTTCCTCCACCAATTTCCTTCAATTTTCATTCAAGGAAACCTTAGAGATCTCAATCTAGAGATGGAAATGAGGGAAATATATTTGCAATAAGGTGTCCTATGGGTGTGATTAAAGACTAAAAGGGGGTTCACCTCCAAGCAAAGGCTTGGAAAGAAAGAAATGCAATGATATGTAAACCTAACTATGCAACCCAAGATATGAAACTGAAAATTAGAAGAATAAATTGAGAAAGGATAGAGGGGCACCTAGAAAACTGAAGAAGCTTGGAACAAGGTCTGAAATCATAAAAATATTACTTTTAATGCACACTAGGACTCATACGCTAGTAGGGGTGATTTAGTCCCAGTTTAGGGTTTCAAGTCGAAACCAGAATTTGGAATTGCTATACTAGGATCTACAGAAAATGCCTAAAATCTGGTATACTTGGACTAATACACCACAAGTGGAAATTTAGTCCTAGTATTAGGGTTGATCTAAAACTCTAAAATCCTCTAATGTTCTCTTGTAGCTTCTCTCCTATCAAATATTTGAGTCTGAAACACTGAATTGCAACCTATAGGTGACTTTCTGTGATCTTGCAATGTAGATGACAACTTTGGACAAACTTGACAACTTTCTCCAATCTTGCTCTTCAATGAATCTTCAACCTAGATCTACAAATCACACATCAAAGCGAGGGAAAAAATGTTGTTTTGTTAGTAGATAGGGGTTTTCCTTGGTCAAACCCCATTTTGGTAATCAAACCTTGAAATGAATAGAAATAGAATGAAGGAATGATGAATGATGAATGATGAATGAACAAATAAGCTATGTTGCAACTTACCAAACCCTTGGAATAAAGGATGCAATCTTTTAAGTAATGGCTAGCATGAATATAGATCTTGATTTTTTATTGAATGCTATGAATCTTGACTTGAATGCTTGCTTGAATCATAAAAACTTGCATCACAAATGTTAGCTCAAAAAAAAACATGATGCGTGATGACTTTGAAAAGATGCTTGATTCTTGAATAATGCTCCAAAATTCTTGATAATCACTCTTGAATTCTATTTAAAGCTCTTTTGTAAGTTTTCTTGATTTCATATGAAGTTCTAGGATTGCTTAGGATGAAACTATGTGAAATAACCTTGTATTTATACTTGTTTATGCCAAATTTCCTTCAATTACAACACTACAAGCAGACATAAGATCTAGGAGAATAAAATCTAGCCAAGAATTTGAATTTAAAGTAGGTCCAAGCTAAGTGGGACTCATACACTAGTTGGGGCGTATGAGTCCCAATAGGCTAAGCTCTAGACACAAATTTCAAGAACTGTTAAGTTTTATGCCAAATTTAGGTTTAGGCCTTGAAACTTAGGTGGGACCTATATGCCCAAGGTGGTGTATGAGTCCCAGATCACTAAATTTGGGCCATACAAACCAAAATCATTAAATTATGAGTGGTAATTTGATATGTGTCAGGATTATCCTTGAAAAGATGCATTAAATAAGGCTTGTGGATGAAAAATAGGACCAAATAAGGAATAAAGAAGCCCAATTTTAGTGAGATGAAAATGTAGATGGATATATTTTTCTACACTACATTTAGCCCCCACTTTAGTGAGATGAGGAACTTGGTTCAAACTCACACTAAAGTAGACAAAATCATATCAAGAGGGTTGCAAATGTACCAATGCCAAAAAGATAGGACAACAACGACTAAGAGAGATGATCAAGCTTCCAAGATCAAGATCCTATGGAAAACCAACATAAGCACAAAAGAGCACACATGTAAATAATATAAGGAGAAACAACAAGGCATAAGAATACATTTCCAAAGACAAAGCTTGAAAGAAAAAGAAAAACAAAAGAAAAAACAAAAGGGGTGGATCAACCTTCGCTCGTTGTACCAAATGTTATCTAAGCTATTTTTCCAAGAAAGTTTACAAGAAAAACACAATGTCCACTATGCAAACCAATCACACACTCACAAGGGCTAGTGGAACCTTAGGTAGTCCACTACATGATCCCCTAGTGAGACACATACGCACATGACTAGTATGGCTCACACATACAAGCAAGTGGATATGGTAAATTCATGCCTAAGTTTGGCTCCCATATGCTAGCCATATGAAAGCTATACCTCCTAATAACTTTGATAAGGTGCCACACAACATGAACAACATGAATCATGATGCAATCAAAGCTTCGTATGCTTGGCACCCATTAATGAACATGATGGCTCCACAAGCAAGCAAAGTGTGCTATACAAGGTGGCCATATAACCAATATTGTAAATGCAAAAATAGTGCAAGGTACATTCAAAGGAGTTTTTCTTAGTTCATGTAAGGTCTTAACTCAGGGAACATTGTGCCTAATGTCTCCAAGAGAGGACCTATCAAAGAATAGGAGATTCACAACTTAGGGGATGTAGTGCATCACATCAAGCCACTAAAAGGAATATAATATTCTAAGAGAGATCACGCTCTTGAAGGACATCACACCCAATGTCACCACAAAGAGAAAGATGCATCACATTAAGTAAGAAGAATACACAATGAAACATGAGTTGAAAATGAAAAAGAATAATGCTAATGTGTGCCCCCACTATAAAGAAATTGCTAAACACCATGCTGTGAGAAATTACTTTAAAGTAGCAAATGATGAATGCGAGCAATAAAGAGGACATGAGAGCTTATTTGGAAAGCCATATGCCAAGTCATATGTTCCCAAATAAAGTTATGTCATGAAAAGGGGTTTCCCTCAAAATGAAATCCCAAAAAGTCACATAAGGGATCCATGGGTTCTAGGTCATTATATCTTTGCTACAATGTTATTAGAGAGCTTGGATCTGTCATCATTCCCCAAATATTCATGGAACAGGAAGAATGACACAAAGAGAGCGAAAACAAAGAAAATATTTCAGGTCAACATGGAAGATACCTAAATGTCTTGATGCCTTGCTTCATCCCCAAAAGGAAAACACAAGACAAAGAAAATATAAAGGAAAATCTTTTGGGTCAATGTGGAAGAGATCTAAATGTCTCAATGCCTTGTGTCATCCCCAAAAGGAACACACAAGACAAAGAAAAGATAAAGGTTTATGACATAGAGAAGAATGTAGGGACAAATAGAGGAATGTCACAAAGAGAGAGATACATCAAACAAAATATCACAGGGAGAACATATTATGCACATGCAATCACACACATAACATGAAAAGGAAAATAATACAAAAGACTAGTAAGGCACATGCGATTCAACCTATTAGCAAGTAGTCTACATGCCAACCATATTCATCGTATACGGAAGGAAAACAACTATCCAAGGGGACAATAGCAAGTTCTGAAATAGGGTCATTAACAAGTTCAACACTCTTCCTAGGATAATTATCATTTAAGCTCATAGAAGAGGAAAACAATGTATTCAATTCATTATGCACTTCATCAATTTTAGCAACATCATCATTGTCATCTAGGTTAATCACAATGGGAGGTCAAATGATAATGTCTAAAGAGGGATTTAGCTCATGTTACGATATATGATCTTTTTGTTGTGGAAAAGAAGGAGACTCATCGTGTATTGCTTCAGTCATGTTTGGATGTTGATTTTCTTTGTTATTTTCTTCATTTAATCTTCGAGCAAGAACATGACATCTATGCCTATGCTCTCTAGCATTTCTATTTCTTTTAGTACGATTTTCAAGTTGTGTTTGTGTAGGAGCAATTTTATCAACCATAGGTTTCTTTTCTTCCCTAAGGGGAGGAACGGAAGCAACCATAGGAGGTTGTTCAACCACTTTCTCTTTAGCTTTGTAAACTTGTTTTATCTTAGGAGGCATGATGGGATCACTTTCATTATCTCTTGGTCATTTGTAGGAGATAGGCAAAGGATATGTCTTAGGTTGGTCTTGGTTATTTGGAATGTCTTTAGGTTCAATCATAGCTTCGTCAATGATAGGAGGCTCAATAATGGGTTGAAGCATGTTTCTGAGGGATATTTTTGCTATGCATTTTGCCTTAAAATTTTGATATGATTTGAAAAAGAAGTCCTCATGAGTTTTAATAGGTTCCATAGGCTCAGGCCAAAATAAATCAAAATGAAAACTTCCCAGGGGAAGATAGAGGATTAAAGCCACTATGGTGCATATTAAATATTTCATTGTCAAAGGGAAACTTAAAGAATTTATGCACAACTGACAGGATGACTTCCATGGAGTGTAGTGATGGATAACCAAGCTTCACACAAAATTCATCTGACGTTGAGATGATGGAGAATGAGAGATTTAATTGTTTCGGTCCACATTTTAAAGGAAGGATGATCAATCCCATCATAGGGAAAGCAAAACCATTATGCATTTTTATCCATGCTTCTGGTTTATCATATGTTTCTTGATAGAATTCATGTACAAGTAATAATTCTCCAGTGATCACATTCTCTCCATAGACGGGATCAATTAGTATCCCATTAGTGGGATTTTCATTGATTCAGTTGGCTATGTAAAGAGGACCATCAAGTGCATTTCTAATGATATCCTTAGATGAGAAAGCAATGTCAAGAGACTTTTTAGTTCGACCCTTACGAGGTAGAATTTTGATCAATCCCACCATATTATCCATAGGACTTTGTTCATCAATATCCATAGGACCTTGTTCAATGGTATCCATGTTATCATCATTGGTTTCAACATTCATCACATAATTCTTCTTAGTTTCACTATCTTTGACAAATGAAATGTCATGGTTTGGCATAGGGTTGGTAAAGATTTGCAAGTTTTGGTTATGAGGGGAAACAAACTTCTTTCCTTGATCATTAACACCTCCAATTTGAAGTTGATTGGAATCAATGAGGTCTTGCAAAAGATGTTTAAGATGCTTACAATGTTTTTTATCATGTCCATTTTTTCGGTGATAATGGAAATAAGAATTAGATCTAAATTTCAGAGGTAAAGGATTATTAGGATCAGGAGTTTTAACGGGAGGTAAGGTGATCATTTTTTGTTCTAAAAGTTGTGATATTGTGTTGTGGAGGGTATCGGGTAAGGGAGTAAATTGTCTAGTTGGATCCCCAAATGTGAAAGGAGTTGTCTTCCTTATAGCAGCCACTTGGGTATCAACATGTTGAGTTGGTTGAGGGGGGTTAAGTTTAAGGAAGCCTTTACTATGTTTTGGCTAGAGGTGGGTTTTGTTTTACGACTACTAACCGAGTTTTGAAAATCATGAAGGGCAGTACACAAGTGTATGAAGGAAGGAAACTTCATCATGCTTAGATTATTTTGTATCTTAGTTTGTAAGTTCTTAATGAACATTCGTTGAAGGTGAGGATCAGGAATCTTTACATCAATTTGGGAATAAAGCATTTGGTAGCATGAAATAAATTCAGTAACCTTTTCATCATCTTTTTGTGTACATCTCATCAAATTGGCTAAGGTCATCTTAGGAGTCGTGTGCACTTATAAATGGTTTATAAAGGCCTCAACAAGTTTATTGAATGAACGAATTGAGTTATTTGGGAATGAAGAAAACCATTCTAAGGTGGTATCTTTCAAGGATCTAGGGAAAATCTTAGCTAAGAGCTTATCCTCAAGGACAAAATCACTACATAAGATAGTATAAGCAGAAACATGATTAGAAGGATCTCCTTTCCCCCCATATTTCTCAAATCTAGGAATCTCTATACCTTGTGGTATCGACATTCACAATATCTCCAAGGATAAGGGATTGCTTTTGACATAGTATGTAGGTTGGAAATTTTGATGTTGGTTTATGGTGGAAATTTTCTTTTGAAGGGATGAAGCATTTTGCAAAAGATGGTTAAGCATGGTGTCATTGGTTATATTTTGAGATGGAGATGAATATGGTGGAGGTGTATATATGTTTGAGGGGAAGTGAATGGAATTCTTATGGGAGGTAAAGTGGTAGGAGATATGATGTGCGATGCCACAAAGGTACTAGGATGGCTAGTAGAAATACCCAAGGTAGGAAAGATATTACTAGTTGGTTGCATCGTTGTTGTAACTTGAGGGTTGGTATACATATGAATAGAGGCAAACATTGTAGGAGGAGGAATCTGAATTCCTCCTTGACTTTGGACATTGTTCGAAGGTAAAGCACAACTAAACATTGAGGTAAGATGTTTTCCAAAAATTTGAGCTAGGTTACACACAAGTTCAACTCCTTATTCACTTCCAATCATGTGATGTATGTTATCTATGGTGGGAATAGTAGTGGTGGAAATGTTTTTAGTACTCAATTGATGTTGTAGGTTTGCTAAGTCTTCATGGATTTGGATTATGTTTTCTTGCAAAATACTAGCAACCATTGTTTCAACACTTGTCACACTATTTGAAGGAAAAGACTTATTAAGGGTATGGTCCATACCTAGTGAACTAGTGTCAACACTAGTGATGAAAGAGCTAGATAACCCAAGATCCGTGATGATTGTGTTATCATAGGATGACATGAGTCTCTAACTTCATCTCACTATAGTATTAGCAATAGGTCGCCAAGTTGTAAAGCTCATGCAAGGGTCAATCAAGGAAATGCAAGATGCAATGAACAAAAGATAAATGATATACTTTTATTCAAATGCAATTAAGTTAGATGCAATGAAATGAATGAAACATAAGCTTAGTAATCTAAAAAAAATTCTAACAATAGCAAACAAAAGCACAAAAATAGGGTTTTTAATGCTGTAAAATGTAGTTTCAAGTTTGACATGGGACTAAATCACCCAGAGGGGCATATGAGTCCTAGTTAGGGTTTTTCAAGAGTTTAAATGCTACAAAATAGTCCACATAGAATACCCAGAAATAAGGTAAAACCACATGCACTAGAACTAATATAGCCCAGAGGGGCTTATGAGTCCTAGATTAGGGTGAGTCCCAGATTAGGGTTTTTGCACTAATTTCAACAAATTTTGAGTGAATGTTAGGTTTTCTGGTTTGTATGGTGTCTAGATGATGTGTAATTATAGATTTTAAGTAAAACTCAATGATGCAAGAGGAAAAAATGCAACCTATATGCACTTTCACTAATGCAAGATTTAGAAACCCTAGATGTAATTTAACTAATGAAAAACTTAATGCAAATTTAATGTAATCTCTAGATCTAGGACTATGATGCACTCCAAATTAGAAAATAAGGTGTTCTAAAGGCTAGGTTCACCAAAATGAAACATAGAAAATTGGCACTCTATGTTTTGGGAGATAAAGCTAAATCGGGATTAGGGTTCCTCCACCAATTTCCTTCAAGTTTCATTCAAGGAAACCTTAGAGATCTCAATCTAGGGATGGAAATGAGGGAAATATATCTACAATAAGGTTTCCTAGGGGTGTGATTAAAGACTAAAAGTGGGTTCACCAAGGAAAGGCTTAGAAAGTGTAGTGTAGTAAAATGGATCCCTTGAAATTTTCACACTCGTTTGGGTCCTCCTTGTGGATTTCGGTTTAATGTTGCCTTGATTTAGTGTTGTAATGTGGATAACACATTCTCATTAGGTCTTGGGCCCTTGTGAACTAATGGAACTTAATGGTGCCTTGCTAAAGTGTTGTGAAGTGTTGTAACACACTTTCAAACTCTTATAGGGTTTTACCAATTAACTAAGTATAATAAACATAATTTTAATCAAAATCAACCTTAATCTTTCCTTGTTTGGAGTGTTGTAAAGTTTTGTGACTCACTTTCACATTTCTATAGGCTTTCCATTAATAATTGGGCTTTCTTATGCTTTAATTGGCCCTATTTTGCATCCACAAGCCTCATTTATTGCATCTTTTTGAGGATAATCCTGGCACCAATAATTGACCAATCATAATTTAGGTGTTTCTGGCTTGTGTGGCCCAGATTTAGGGATTTGGGACTCATTCGCCACCTTGGGCGAATGGGTCCCACCTAGATCTTTTGGCCTCGAATTGGTTTTCACACATTTCTAAGCACTTTTCATTTTTGGTCCCATACATTATGTCTGATGGGACTCATTAGCCACCTTGGGTGAATGAGTCCCGTGTGACCAAAATTCAAATTTAATTCAAATTTTTGATGGGATTTTATTCTCCTAGATCTGATGTCTGCTTGTAGTGTTGTAATTTCAAGAATTCTTGCATAATTGAGTATAAATACAAGGTTTTTTCACTCATATTCAACACCTGTCATTCAAGAGAGTTCACAAGAGCATTTAAAGGAATTCAAGGGAAAATTATCAAGCATTTTAGAGAATTCTTCAAGCATCAGTCATCATGTCAAAGATTTCATTCTTTATGTTTGTTATTGTGCTAACAATTGTGATGTAGAGTTCATGATCCAAGCAAGTGTTTCAAGCAAGATCAACATCATTCAAGCAAGAGTCAAGAACCACATCCATTGCAGCCATCTCAAGCATAATTGCAAGACCTTATTGCTAGGGTTTGGTGAGTTGCAACATTATTATTTGTTCATTCATCATTCTCCATTCATATTTTCTTTCATTTCAAGGTTTAATTTTGATTTGGAGTGCATTTACATCCTATATTTAGCTTGCATTAACATTACATTAGGTTTTGCATTGGTTAATTTGCATTCTAGGGTTTCAAATTTTGCATTAGTGAAAAGCTCATTTAGCTTGCATTTTTATATTTAATTTCATTGAAAATTAATCAAATTCTACATTTGCATCTTAGATTTGCATCAGAAACATAAAAAGCATAAAATTCAATTCAAAAATTTTGAAAATTTTCAAAAAAATCAGCACTAGGACTCATTCGCCAGCTTGGGTGAATTAGTCCCTCTACATATTTTTCATTGTATTTTCTGGCATTTAAACTTCATTTTCTAAGTTTTTGTTTATTTTTTTCTTTTTTGTTTCAGTTTCTAGAATCTCAGTTATACGCATTTCATTGTTATTAGCTTACATTGCATTTGCATTCACCTCGCATTTAGTAGCCTTTGCATGAGTGTTTGGTGTCCTATTACTAATACTATAGTGAGATGAAGTTCAAGACTCATGTCATCCCACGATAGCACAATCGTTGTGGATCTTAGGTTGTCTAGATCTTCCACTCCAAGTATTGACACTAGTACACTAGGCATGGTCAACATCTTTAATAATTCCTTGCCTTCAAGTAGCACCATGAATGTTGACACAAGAACTGACAATATCCCACAAGAAAACATCATTCAAATTCATGAGGATTTAGCAAACTTACAACATCAAATAAGCCTGGAAAAAAATTCAACTATTGCAATTCCTACCATAGAAAACATTCATCGCATGATTGAAAGTGAAGAAGGACTTGACCTTGTGAAAAACATAGTGCAAATCTTTGGAAAACATCTCACCTCAACCACTAGTTTTCCTTTTCCAAAAATCAATCTTACAAATCAACGAGGAACTCAAATTCCTCCCCCTACAACAATAGCCTCAATACCTACCTATACCAATCCTCAAGTCACAACAACAATGCAACAATTTAGTAATGTGATTCCTTCCCTGGGTATTCCTGCTAGCATCCCTAGTTCCTATGTGGCATCACAAGTTATATCTCCTACCTAACCACCTATAAGCATTCCATTCACTTGTCCTACGAACACATACACTCCACCACCACTTTCACTTCCATCTCATAACACAAGTAATGACCCTCTCGTAACACAAATTTTCCAATTTTTTTCATCCCTTCAAAATAAAATTTCCACCATAAACCAAAATCAAAATGGCCCACCTACATATTATGTCAAAAGCAATCCATTGTCCTTGGAGATATTAAGAACACCGATGCCACAAGGTATAGAGGTGCCTAGATTTGAGAAATATGGATGGAAGGGAGATCCTTCTAACCATGTTAATGCCTGCACTACCCTATGTAGTGACTTTGTCCTTGATGATAAACCGTTGGCAAAAAAATTTCCTAGGTCCTTGAAAGATACCGCCTTAGAATGGTTCTCTTCTTTACCAAATAACTCAATTCGTTCATTCAATGAAATTTTTGAGGCATTTGTAAACCATTTCCAAGTGCATATGACTTCCAAGATGACCTTGGCCGATTTGATGAGATGCAAGCAAAAAGAGGAAGAAAAGATAACTAATTTTATCTCACGCTATCAATCGCTTTATTCCCAAATTGATGTCAATGTCCCCGACCTACACCTTCAAAAGATGTTCATAGAAAATTTTCAAAGTAAGATTCAAGACAAGCTTACCATGATGAAGTTCACATCCTTCATGCACATGTGTACTGACCTTCGTGATTATCAAAATTCGGTTAGTAGTTGAGATACAAAGTCCAATTCTAGTCAAATTGAGATATTCGAGCCTACAAACCAAAACAATTCCCAACCTTTTAGAAAACAAAATAAAGGGTTCCTTCAATTTAACCCGTCTCAACAAACAACTCAAAATTTCAATAACCAAGTAGTTGTTGTCAAATCCATGGTGCCCTTTAATTATGGAGATCTGAAAATACAATTCACTCCCTTTCCCAATACCCTTCATAACACAATGTCCCAACTTTTAGAACAACAAATGATTACCTTGCCTCCTGTCAAGACACTCAACCCTAATAATCCTTTACCTCCAAGCTTTAAATAAAATTCTTATTGCCACTATCATTGACAAAATGGACATGACATAGAACATTGCAAGTGTCTTAAACATCTCGTGCAAGACCTCATTGATTTTGGCCCTCTATCCATTGGAGGTGTTAGTGATCAAGAAAATATGTCTATTGCCCCTCTGAATCAAAACTTGCAGATTTTTACCAACCCAATGCCCAAACATAATATTTCATTTGTCAAAGCCAATGAAACTACAAAGAATGAGGTGATGAATGTTGATACAGATGATGAAAATAATGATAATGCTATCAATGTCAATCCTAGAGATGAAATGGTAGGGGCGATATATGTCATCGCTCATAAGGGTTGAACTAAGAGTCCTCTTGACATTGCTTTCTCCTCTAAAGATATAATTAAACATTGACTCGATGGTCCTCTCTACATAGCTAACTATATCTATGACAAGCCAACTAATGGGATACTAATAGATCCCACCTGTGGAGAGAATGTGATCACCGAGGAAATTTTACTTTTGCACAAACTCTATCAAAATGAATATGATAAACTGAAAGCATGGATCAAGACACACAATGGTTTTGCTTGCCTTATGATAGGATCGATCACCTTACCATTGGAGATACGACCAAAAACATTAGATGTCACATTCTCCATCATTTTGTAGTTAGACCAATTTCATGTGAAGCTAGGCCACCCATGGCTTCGTTCCATGAAATTCGTCCCTTCGATTATGCATAAATGCTTAAAGTTTCCCTTTGAAAATGAAGTATTCATTGTTCACCATAGTAGCTTTAACCCTTTCTCATCCAAAGGAAACTTTTCCTTAGATGCCCTTTGGCCTGAGCCCATGGAACCTATAAAGCCACGAGAAGACTTCTTTTTCATAACCTACCAAAAATTCAAAGCAAAGAAAATAGTCAAACTATCTCTCCAAAACATGTCCCCATCCACCTCTGAACCTCCCATCCTTGATGAAACTATGCTTGAACCTAAACAAGACCCAAACAACCAAGACCACCCTAAAACAAAAACTTCTTCCTAAAAAAGACCATGATACAATGAAAACAATCTCGTCACACCTCCTAGAATAAAAAAAAATTACAAAGTCAAAGAGAAAGTGGTTGAACAACCTCCCATGGTTCCTTTTGTTCCTCCCCTTAAGGAAGAAAAGAAACCTATGGTTGATCAAACTGCTCCTACACAAATGCAAATTGAAAACAAAACCAAAAGGAATAGAGGTGCTAGGGAGCGTAGACGTAGACATCATGCCCTTGCTCGCAAGTTACACAAAGAATTAAACAAAGAAAATCAAGATCCAAACTTGACTAAAGCAATTCATGATGACTCTACCCCTGCTCTAAAACAAAACAATCCAATACAAAAATCACAACAAGAGTTGAACTCTTCCATGGACATTATCATTCAACCTCCTATTGTGATTAACTTGGATGATGATGATGAAGAGGTTGCTAGAATCGATAAAGAGTTGCATAATGAATTGAATACATTGTTTTCCTTTTCCATGAGCTTAAATGACAAATCTCCTACAAAGAGTGTTGAACTTGGTGCTTCTCCTAGTTCAGAACTTACTCTTGTCCCTTGGGCTAGTTGTCTGCCTTTGATATACAACGAACATGATTGGTAGGCAGATGACGTGCTCATAGGTTGACTCGCATTTTCCTTACTAGTCTTTTCCATTATTTCTTTTTTATTTTCTTTTGTGTGATTGCATGTGTGTAATGTGATCCCCTGTGATGTTCTATTTGATGTTTTCTTTCTCTTTGTGACATTCCTCTATTTGTACCTTCATTCTTCTCTATGTCATGTATCTCTTTCACTTTTTATCTTTATATCTTTTCCATTTGTCTTGTGTTTTCCTTTTGGGGATGACGCAAGACGTCGAGACACCTTATGTCTCTTCCATGTTGACCCAAAAGGCTTTTAATTTTTCTTTTTCCTTGCCTTTTTCTCTTTTTCCTTTTTCTTGTGTTTTATTTTTGGGGATGACGCAAGGCGTTGAGACACCCTATGTCTCTTCCATGTTGACCCAAAAGTATTTTTCTTTTTCTTTTCCTTTCCTTTTTCTATTTTTCCTTTGTCTTGTGTTTTCCTTTTGGGGATGACACAAGGTGTCGAGACACCCTATGTCTCTTCCATGTTGTCCCAAAAGGATTTTTCTTTTTCCTTTCCTTTTTCTCCTTTTCATTTGTCTTGTGTTTTCCTTTTGGGGATGAAACAAGGCGTCGAGACACCCTATGTCTCTTCCATGTTGACCCAAAAGGCTTTTCTTTTTCCTTGTCTTTTTCTCTTTTTCATTTGTCTTGTGTTTTCCTTTTGGGGATGATGCAAGGCGTCGAGACACCTTATGTCCCTTCCATGTTGACCCAAAAATATTTTTCCTTTTCCTTTCCTTTTTCTCTTTTTCCCTTTATCTTGTGTTTTCCTTTTGGGGATGATGCAAGGCGTTGAGACACCCTATGTCTCTTCCATGTTGACCCAAAAGGCTTTTTCTTTTTCCTTGCCTTTTTCTCTTTTTCCTTTGTCTTGTGTTTTCCTTTTGGGGATGACACAAGGCATTGAGACACCCTATGTCTCTTCCATGTTGACCCAAAAGGTTTTTCTTTGTTTTCGCTCTCTTTGTGTCATTCTTCCAGTTTTATGCGTATTTGGGGGATGATGATAGTTTTGAACTCTATGGAAACAATGTAGCGAAGAACATACTGACCCCAAATCTATAGATCCCTTATGTGTTTGTTGTTTTCATTTTGGGGGGAAACCCCCCCTCTTTTCTTTTTCTCTTACATGACACAACTTTACTCGGAAACATATGACTTGGCATAGGGATTTCCAAGTTGGTTCTCATGTCTTCCTTCTCGTTTGCATTATTCTTTTTCATGGTTCTTACAATAGTTTTGTTACTTCATATGATGTGTTTTTCACTTTGTGGATGACATTGGGTGTGATGTCCTTCAAGAGTGTGATCTCTCTTAGCATATTATATTCCTCTTGGTGGCTTGATGCGACACACAACATCCCCTAAGTTGTGAAACTTCTATTCTTTGATGGGTCCTCTCTTGGATACATTAGGTACAATGTTCCCTAAGTTAAAGACCTCGCATGAACTAAGCAAGAATCCTTTGAACATTTCCTATTTTTCATTTTTCATTTGTTGTTATATGGCCATCTTGCATAACACAACTTGCATGCCTATAGAACCATCCTTTTTGTTCATGAACTCCAAGCATACAAAGTTTTGCTTGTCTCATGAAGCTGGAAAATCATTTTTGTGTGGTGCCTTATTAAAGTTATCAGGAGGTATAACTTTGATATGGTTTGAGTGGGAAGCCTAATCAGAGGCATGACTTTCCCCATAGCCACTTGTGTGTGTGAGTACATACTAGCCATGAGTGTATGTTTCTCACCTTTTAGGACTTCTCACCCGACGGACAATGAGGAGTTCTGTTGCCTTAGAGTGAGTATGCATTTTTTGGACAAACATCCTAGATTTGATTCACATCGTGATGGACAAACGGTCGAAGCTTGATCTAACTCTTTTATTTCACCTTTCCTTTTTCATCCTCATGTGTGTTCCTTTGTGCTTATGTTGGTTTGTCATGGGATCTTGATCCTGGGAGCTTGATCACCCCTCTTGATATTTGTCGTCTCATATTGCTAGCATTGGTACATTTGAACCCCCCTTGGTGTGTGTTTTTCTACTTTAGTGTGAGTTTGAAGCTAGTTCATCCTCTCACTAAAGTGGGGGCTAAATGTAGTGTATTAAAATGGATCCCTTGAAATTTTCACACTTGTTTAGGTCCTCCTTGTGGATTTTAGCTTAATGTTGCCTTGATTTAGTGTTGTAATGTGGAAAACACATTCACATTAGGTCTTAGGCCCTTGTGAACTAATGGAACTTAATGGTGCCTTGCTAAAGTGTTGTGAAGTGTTGTAACACACTATCACACTTTTCTAGGGTTTTATCAATTAACTAAGCATAATAAACATAATTTTAATCAAAATCAACCTTAATCTTGCCTTATTTGGAGTGTTGTAAAGTGTTGTGACTCACTTTCACATTTCTCCAGGATTTTCATTAATAATTGGGCTTTCTTATGCTTTAATTGGCCCTATTTTGCATCCACAAGCCTCATTTATTGCATCTTTTTGAGGATAATTCCAACACCAATCATTGATCAATCATAATTCAAGTATTTATGGCTTGTCTAGCCCAAATTTAGGGATCTAGGACTCATTCACCACCTTGGGCGAATGGGTCCCACTCAAATCTTTTGGCCTCGAACTGGTTTTCACACATTTCTAAGCACTTTTCATTTTTGGTCCCATACATTATGTCTAATGGGACTCATTCGCCACCTTGGGTGAATGAGTCCTATGTGACCAAAATTCAAATTTAATTCAAATTTTTAGTGAGATTTTATTCTCCTAGATCTAATGTCGGCTTGTAGTGTTGTAATTTCTGGAATTCTTACATAATTGAGTATAAATACAAGGTTCTTTCACTCATATTCAACACCTAGCATTCAAGAGATTTCACAAGAGCATTTGAGCATTCACAAGAGCATTCAAAGGCATTCAAGGGCATATTATCAAGCATTTTAGAACATTCTTCAAGCATAAATCATCAGGTCAAAGATTGCATTCTTCATGTTTGTTATTGTGCTAACAATTGTGATGTAGAGTTCATGATCCAAGCAAGTGTTTCAAGCAAGATCAACATCATTCAGGTAAGAGTCAAGAACCACATCCATTGCAATCATCTCAAGCATAATTGCAACACCTTATTGATAGGGTTTGGTGAGTTGCAACATTATTATTTGTTCATTCATCATTCTCCATTCATATTTGCTTTCATTTCAAGGTTTAATTACCAACAAGGGGTTTGACCAAGGTAAACCCCTATTCACTAACCCCCACAACATTTTTCCCTCTTCTTGTGTGTGATTTACAGAGCTAGGTTGCAAATTTTTCAAGGAGCAAAGCTGGAGAAAATTTGTCAAATCCCTAAAATTGTCATCAATCCTTGGAGAAGCTTGGAGAAGGCCTACAGGTGGCAATTTACAATTTTAGATTTGGAAACCAATAAAAAATAGCAAAGCAGACTGAGAGGTACATAATCAGATTCAGAATTCCTAGAAAAGCATAGGTGGACTAATTCGCCACTAGTAGCAAATGAGTCCCACTATATAGTCCTGACATAGATTTTCATAGATCTGGATACCCTTTTGGATAAAACTTGCTCTAGTGCATTTTCCGAGAAGCTAGACTGATTTTCTCAGCTTGGCGAATGAGTCCTAGTCAACCTTGACAACAAATTTTCAATGATCCAGATCTCCATTCTACCTTCTTCAGTCTCCCAGGTGCACACTTTTAGTTTCATCATTTTCTATGTTGTTTCAAGAATTTTCTAGGTCATTTAGTGTTATTAGGGCTTTACATTTCATTATGCATTGCATTGTATTTTCCAAGTCTAAACTTGGTGGTGAACCCCTCATTAGATTTCATTTAGCTTTTAGGCTAGTCCCTTTGCAAGATTTCAATCTCCTTTGCATTGAAATATCAAGGGTTTGTTCCTGATTGAAGTGTGTGAGGATTGCCTCTCTCCTTTTAGGTCCTAAACCCTAAAATTGAAAGAGATTCCAACAATTTTCCTCCATTTTAGAAAGAAAGAAATGCAATGGTATGCAAACCTAACTATGCAATCCAAGATATGAAACTAAAAATCAGAAGAATGAACTGAGAAAGGAGAGACGGGCACCTGGAAAAATGAAGAAGCTCGAAACAAAGTCCAAAATCCTAAAAATCTAACTTTTAATGCACACTAAGACTCATACACTAGTAGGGGCGATTTAATCCTAGTTTAGGGTTTCGGGCCGATACCGAAATCTAGAACTGCTAAACTAGGATCTATAGAAAAATGCATGAAATCTAGTATACTGGGACTCATATGCCACAAGTGGTGATTTAGTCCCTGTATCAGGGTTGATCTAAAACTCTAAAATCCTCTAATGTTCTCCTGTAGCTTCTCTCTTGTCAAATCTTCAAGTCTAAAACATTGAATTGCAACATGTAGGTGACTTTCCATG
The DNA here is from genome assembly GCA_007258455.2 of Sequoia sempervirens. NCBI lineage: Eukaryota > Viridiplantae > Streptophyta > Pinopsida > Cupressales > Cupressaceae > Sequoia > Sequoia sempervirens. The sequence goes on along the minus strand of VDFB02271358.1, from coordinate 1,109,873,364 downwards.
ATTTTTCAATGTAGATGAAAACTTTGTACAAACTTGCAACCTTGACAACTTTCTCCAATCTTGGTCTTCAATGGATTTTCAACCTAGATCTATAAATCACACATCAACGAGAGGTAAAATATGTTGTTTTGTTAGTAGATAGGGGTTTTCCTTGGTCAAACCCCATTTTTGTAATCAAACCTTGAAATGAATAGAAATAGAATGAAGGAATGATGAATGAACAAATAAGCTATGTTGCAACTTACCAAACCCTTGGAATAAAGGATGCAATCTTGTAAGTAATGGCTAGCATGAATATAGATCTTGATTCTTGATTGAATGCTATGGATCTTGATTTGAATGCTTGCTTGAATCATAAGAACCTACATCACAAATGTTAGCTCAAAAACAAACATGATGCATGATGACTTTGACATGATGCTTGATTCTTGAATAATGCTCCAAAATGCTTGATAATCAATCTTGAATGCTCTTAAATTCTCTTGTGTAAATTTTCTTGATTGCTTATGAAGTTCTAGGATTGCTTAGGATGAAACTATGTGAAATAACCTTGTATTTATATTTGTTTATGCCAAATTTCTTGAAATTACAACACTACAAGCCGACATCAAATCTAGGAGAATAAAATCCCACCAAGAATTTGAATTTAAAATAGGTCTAAGCTACTCATATGCCAATTGGGGCGTATGAGTCCTAGTAGGTTAAGCTTGGGACACAAATTTCAAGAATTTTTAAGTTCTATGCCAAATTCAGGTTTAGGCCTCAAAACTTAGGTGGGACACATATGCCCAAGGTGGCATATGAGTCCCAAATCACTAAATCTGGACCATACAAACCAAAATCATTAAATTATGAGTGTTCATTTGATATGTGTCAGGATTATCCTTAAAAATATGCATTAAATAAGGCTCGTGGATACAAAATAGGACCAAATAAGGCATAAAGAAGCCCAATTTTAGCAGAGAGGGTCCAAACAAGTGTGAAAATGTAGAGGGATACATTTTTCTACACTACACTTCTAGTTGGTGGCTTAGATGTTTGTTGTGAAAGTGAAGGATCTTGGTAACCTAGTCCTTTGGTATCTTCTGATGGTGTTTGCTACAAGAGAGAATGGACTTCATGTTCATTCTTAATGTCTCATCCTTGCTCCCTCAAAATCGTAAAGCCTTGCCCATAAGTCCCTTCCAAGTTAATGGGTGTGTTTGTAACTTTATGCTCATGTGATGGAGGGTTGGTTGATGTGATTTCCTTATGATTGTTATTGATATGTTCTTTCATGTGAATTTGTTGAGGTATGATTTATGATTCACTTTCTGGGTGTAAAAGAGTGAGCATTTCAAGTGGTGGTATTGTAGGATGTTGTTGGTATGGGGTAGTCGGGTATTGCATTGAGGGATAAAAGGTTGCATTATTCTCAAGGTTATGTAAGGAATTTTGTATAAACTTATGCATGTTGATGAGGTAAAAATAACCTCATTAGTATAATGGACTCAATATGCAAACCTATACCTTTCAGCCCAATTTTTCGTGCCAATTAATTACCTTTAGGATAAATAATTGCTCTCTTTTTATGAATAAGTGTACAAACTTTACTTCTTGAAATTAGTCGAAATAAGCTAACTTATGTTGATTTAATGGGTTAGTTCTTGAGCATCCCACAGGTCAACTTCCACTCCCGGTCACCATTCCAATCAAAAGGGAAATGAACGCAGGTCAACATTTTTTAAACAAGCGAGCAGACGCCAGAATTTTAGGAGCACACATTATGGGCCGGGTCTTCATAGTTCTATTATTTTTAGTTTCAAAAAATTTATGGCTCATACCGAGCCTCTTTAATATTTCATGTCATGGGATTTAAAGTCCATTAGTTGTTGACAATTTGTTAAAGATTTTATCAACTAGAAAGTAGGATTTTGTTAGCCACTTTCATATAAAAACATGTAACTGTTCAAAGGATGAATACAAAAGAATACCGTTATGCTACCAATATGTCTTTTTGAGAAAATCTACTATATGAATAAAAATGAGTTTTCCCGCCACACTTTGAATTACTGAGTAATGTGAATGGAATCCTTTGAATGAAGTAACTTGGAGATTACCAGTGCATGTGATCTAAGATAGTTGTAGAAACAGCCGAGAGTTGGCCACTCAAGGGTTATAGATAGATAGATAAGTATTTTACTTTTCATTTTGTACTTTTCTTTAATAGATAAAAATCAAAATTGGAATTCATTGTCATGTGTGTATCATACTGTCAATTTCAATCCTGCAGGTTGTAGCTAAGTCCGTAGTCTTTGAATTTAGTATCTGAAGTTCTGGAGCACCTTCCTTCAGTTATTTTTGTTAAATCATTTTATGTTAGTTGTTGGATTGTTATCTTTTGCACTAGATCAATTTTTCCTATTTTTTTTATGAGTTTTACTTCTTCAACAATTTACACATTCTTTGGATTAATCATTTCCATGCTTTCTAGCTTAGTGGTGATGCTTTTCAGATTCTTAGTTTTCTGCTTTCTAGTTTAGATTATTTCCAGCTTTCTAGATGGATGATTTATTGTTTTCCAAGTTAGAGGCCTTCTAGTTTAGAGTTTTATTCAGTTGTTTGGTATTTAGGAAACCTGAGAGAGAGATAGTTGAGATATCTTATATTGCATACAACCTTTGGACACTACCCGATCGATATATGAATGTGTTTATTAACTAAAGTGTTAGGACCTGACGTCAACCTATCACATGCTCTCTTCATCTTGACCTATGACATTAAAATGACTTGTAATAGGAGATGGTGTATCATGAATGTCATTACCATAACTAGTATCATCACCAAACACACAACTTGACACATCAACCAAAGATTTCAAGGACATCCAAATTTTACCAAAACACATATCCATAGTGAAATTTTTCAATGAGGTTGTTAATCCATAGGTGAAGAGTAGCTATACAACAACTTCAAACAGAGGCTCTTAATAGTATTTTGTCATAAAAAGTTGACCCATGCCCAAGTAATAGGACAAATTTTCCCAAGGGTGTTTGAGTGTTGGTCAGGGGTTCTAGAAATTCAAAATCTGATTGTGTATTATATTATTTAAGGATTCTGATTCTACTTGCAAATAGTTGTAACAGTAAATAATCTCCTAGAATTTGCTTAATTTATTCCAATTTGATGCAAAATATAGGCATGCAATAATGTTGAAGATGTTTGAACAAGTTATGAATGGTAGTTTTAGATCTAAAATGTAATAATTGACTAATTCTAAGATGCAAAGACTTGGAAATGATGATTTTGATGCAGTTTTGAAACACAAATAATGCACTATCTTTCACCTTTATGAACTATATGAAATATTCCTAAAAACATGCAATTATTGATTTCAAGATAGAGATCTTCAAGTACCTACAAACTAAGTAGATAGAGAAAGACAACTATGAACAGGTTTGCTAATGCACCTATATAAGGATAGGGTGACCTAGGGGTGTTTGAGTCCTTGACAAGGGGTTTGAAAATTGAAAAGATGATTTTTGAAGTTGTTGTCTAGGGTTTTTGATTTTGTTTGCAAACAGGTCTGACAATGACTATTTTTCTAGAATCTCTTAATGTAAGTAAAATGCAAGTGTATGACAACAAATTATGCTTTTGAAAGCAATTTTAAATGCAAATCTAATCTAAATAACTGAAAGAAAGCCTAGTATAGGCTATGATGCAACCTATGATTCAATATTTTTAGATTTTTATGACTTTTTTACTATGCAAATATGAAACCCTAAATAAAGGATGCAAAATAATACAATGCAAAACCTAGATCTAGGATGCTTGAATGCAATTTTCATAAGGTTTATGATGTTAACATGTCAGGTTCACCAAAATGAAACGTTGAAAAATTTGTGGTCCTATGTCCTAAATGTAAAGAATCTAGGATGTAAGGGACCCTTTTCCAAGTTTCATTAAAGAGGGAGATCAATAGGTGAATAAATTGACTATCAACCATGAAGGTGAGCCAATCAGACTTGGATCTCCTTCTTTTGAGCCTTAGAAATGGATTGGAATTGATTTGAAATGATTAACCTAATTGAACCATATGAGCTAATATGATAAATGCAATATTCTAGAAACACACAGACTAAAACAATAAACTGTAGGCAGATCTGGGATGTGTCGAATGATGTGTACTTGTCATAAAAAGTAGGATCTAGCATGCAAAGGAGAACACAAATGCCTAGGGGCGTATGGGTCCCTGATAGGGGGTCCTGAAACCGATTTGTGATTCCCTTGGTGCTAGATCTTAGCTTCTATTTCTCAGTTGCAGAGTTGTTGGAATATCATTAGGTAATTTTGTAGTTGAGTTTTTGTGGCTTGATAACTTTTAGGGCTTTGAATGTAACAATTGACAATTTTCCTTCAATCCTTCTTCAATCCTCTTCAAACTTGTAATGTACACATTCACAAAGTGAGGAAATACTGGGCCATTTAGGGGCTTGCCTTAGTCAAACCTCGTGTAATTTTTTCCACTTCCACAATGGCAATGTCAATGATAGGAATGATAAAATCAAAAATTGTTGCAACTCACCACCCTTTAATGACTTCCTTGAAGGAATGAATTCATACACATAACCTCAAGGATTTGGATTTTTCTTGCTTGAATGCTTGAATGCTTTGGAGACCTACAACAAGGGTTAGCCTTCACAAAATATGAACATGAACACACATAAAATTTGACATCATGTTGGATCTTGAATTGCTATAATAATGCTCTGAAAATGTTGCTCTTGACTTGTTGTTGACAATAGTATTTTCTCTTGAATGCTTGTTCTAGTTGTTGTTAGATTTCAAATGATAAAATAACTAGGTATTTATATGCAATTGTTCTAATTTCCCAAAAACTAGATTCCAAAAGTCAACACTTGGAAATTTGAATTTTGAATGTTAAACTACCGACAATAACATATTCAAAATTGGTCCTTGGCAAGATAGGGTATGGGTCGTGACCCTATCTGCTAGGACATTTGGTGTCGGTATCATAACATTAATTGTTTGCATTTATTCAATGCTTGCAATCCTTTGGAAAACAGTAAAAATAGGCTTGGGAATGCATAATTTAGGAAATTAGGAACTTAATTAGGTCCAATAAATTAAGGGGGATAAAATATAATGTGAAATTGTTAAGGGTGACGATTTTTGACAATACAATGAATCATCAATGCTATTTATGTAATTTATATTAGGTACTAAAGAAGTGCCATTAGAATACAAATAAACATCATGTAGCAAAGATGATAGAACATGTACATCAACATACCTAGACTCCTCATGACATGAAACATCAAAATCACATAAACCTAAAGATATTGAACTATCATGATATATGTAGGAAATATATCATCACTAGGAATAACATCATAAGTAGTAAATGGAATTTTATCATACAAAACTTCATACCTAGATGTATCTTGAATGAGTATAGGACTAAAGCAAGAGTTAAGCAACTATCATAAGAAAAAAAAATGAGGTATCCTCGTCATTAAGCATGTCAATGTAATGTCAAATTGGTTAGGATGGAGGAAAAACATTCATATCTAACAATAAAAGTACAAAAGGGTGGATCCAAACTCTAACCAACTTAATTCTCAATTAGATTTGACAGGAAAAATAAGAAGGAATAAAGCTTAAGGTATAGGAAATGTTAGATTCACCAAAATGAAGAGGAGAATAAATAATATCTAAATATATCTATCTAGGATTATATATGCAATAAAACAATCAATAATCATATTAACCTAAATATAAGAGTTGAGTCTAGATAACTAAACATGTACTTAAGTAAATGCTAAAATCAACAAAGAGAGGTATATTCTTTTAGCTCTATGTGCAATGAGGAATATTCTATCGAGTCACATGCTTTGTGATTCAATAAGAGAACCAACTATTTGATCGATATAAGTCAAGCTCTAACATAGTGAAAAATGGAAGACTTTATGTCAAGGGTCAAATTTGCATGGATGGTCTCTTAAACCCCACATTCATAGTGCTAAACCTTATGTACAACCTTGAATTTGCAACTTTGAACCTTGTGTTTTATTTCTTCAAAAACATGTTTGCTTGTGTAAATTTCAATTGGGTAGTGCTTAAAAGAACTAGTAGGATCTACTATCATGTAGGGGAATCCATCACTTCTCATGATTGTAGTTAAGACCTATATACTAATTCAAAAATATGTGAACAATATTGAAGGAATATTAAATAGAATGCAAAATACATATGTTATTTATGCATATAAAGATATAATGATTGCTAGATATGCTTTGTATTGATAATGGAATGTCATTTCATGAACATGTCATCTAAAATAACCTAGGACACTTTTCTTTTACACAACACACTAGCATTCAAATTTAAATATTGTGTTTGTGAGTTGGTGGATAATAGCTAGTTAGAGTCAAGTGTGCTTGGTCCATGATTAAATTTGATTATGAAACGTGGAGGTTAAGACCACATTAAAAATCTTGACCTAAAACTAAAAACAAAAAATTAAAAGTTTTGTATTGATAATGGAATGTCATTTCATGCACACGTCATCTAAAATGACATAGAACATTTTTCTTTTACACAACACTCTAGCATTCAAATTTAAATATTGCGTTTGTGAATTGGTGGATAATAGCTAATTATAGTCAAGTGTGCTCGATCCAGGATTAAATTTGATTATGAAAAGTGGAAGTCAAGACCACATTAAAGATCTTGACTTAAAACTATAAAAAAAAAAAAAAAAAAGTAAGATCTCAATCTTTAAGAATGGAGACTCAAATTGAATTTAGGTTCAAGATAAATACTGATTTTTACATAAAATATATAACTAAACACAAAACAAATTCATTTTAATAAAAAGTCAAAAACAAATCCAAAATCAAATGAAAGATGCACTTCTCACCTCTTTAAATAAAGGTGATAAACAACATCATGTGTTGTCTAACAATTATGGTTCCTAGAAAAGCACCAAATAATGTGCATGCATGTTTGTGCCCCACCAACCACCCACTAGATACATGGCATCTCTCATAAAGATCAAAAAAAGTGTAGAAAAAGATAAAAAGGTAAGTTGTTAGAGCACTTAAACGTGTAGACAAAGACATTAGATAAACTCCAAAGAAGGACATATCAAAAATAAGTGTGCAAAGATCATATTTACAATAAATAAAAGTTTAGGTGGTGATTAAGTCCACTAAAACATTTTGAAACCATGAAATTTTTGATTTACCAAACTTTAGAAAAAGAAAAGTTAACTTGCACTCCAATTGGCTACCCTTTTCTTAATTAAAAAGTAAAATTATCATTTGGAGGGCAAAATTTTTATTGGGTCTTGTGGAACTTCCAATTTGGTGCCATTTTCTTAATTAAAAAGTGAAATTAGGGCAAAATTTTATTGGGTCTTGTGGAACTTCTCGAATTGTTAATGCTCCTCATTTTGTCAATGAAATTGACTACTCCCATCATTTATACGAAGTTGTTGAGCTTTCAAAGATTGACATGACAGTTTTGTCATTAATGTCATGTGAATTATTTTCCTTACTTTATTAGATATTTATGGATGTAATATCCACATTGTTGGTAGGACTATGAAGATTGCTTCATCCCCAAGGACATTATGTAGTCTAATATGATTGATTACTTCACAATATAACAATACAATCTTCACTTTTTATAATATTATGTTTCCCTTTCTTGGGGAAATAATTCTCACAACTATTAATGTTTAAGAATCTCAAGAAGTTCTCAAGAAGACGCCTTGTTTTTTTAAATTAAGATTTTGGAAAATTATGCCACTAACACATGCATTCCATGGTGCTCAATTATTCCTTCATTTGTGGCCACATATAAATAATAACTAGTTGATTTTATATATTGGTCTTGGGAATTTTACTTGGACTTGTATAGGATTAGAGTACTCTCAATCTTTAGTTTTGATTTTCTTTAGAAAAAGCATGATTGAGAAGCAAAGCCATGTAGAATATGATTAAAGTATACAGATAATTTTTGTTTTTAGCTGATACCAACGCATGCATTTACTGTTACCAAAGTAATGCTTAGCTTATGGCCACATACAAAATATATATTTTTATGGCTTATGTTTTGTCTCCTTGTAAAGGAGTTTTACTTATGTCATTGGATATGAGGACCCACCATAATTCTGATTTGAGCATGATTGAGAAGAACAGACGTATAAAGTAAATGCAATGGAACTTCAAAAGTTGCTTCACCACACCTTGCTAAGATGTGATTTGAAATACTATCAAAGCTTAATTTGTTGTATGGACCACCATTCACCTAACAAGATCATGCATTTCTTATCTTTCTTTCCACCTAGCCATCATGTGAACACAAGAAAAGGGACATCTCCACATAAATTTGTTTCTATCAACATTAAAAGTTTTTCATACCTTAGTGCTATAGGTCCTTTATGAAGGAGCATGCATCTAACACCAACCCACATTTTTTTTTTCTTAAATCATTAGTTTCTAATCATATTGTTCAGGCACCCAACAAAAGATTAAATATAAAATCTATAGACCTGCTCTTTCATAGAAGAAAAGGAGACTGTAGAGGGGAGGGAGTACATGGGATTTTTTTGGTGATTTAGGGGTATTCCCATGATCCAGTCTACTGTTCAACCTACCTTACCTTGGTCTTATATTTTTTGTCAAGTTGGGGTTCAAGAAGGGGAGAGCTCGAGGCGAGACTAATCCCCTGGGGATGCATGCAATCACCCGCAAACCATGTGCATTCGGTAAGCCCGGGCCTCGAAGGTGAACCCAAAAACAATGGGGAGCAAAGCCACGACCCAAGCCAACTTCACTACCCGTACGGATTGCCTAAAATCTCATGTTAATCCAATCCTACACAAAAAAGAGGCATCTCTACAGAAATTTATTCTTATCAATATTAAAAATTCTTCATACCCTAATACTACATTCCTTTATGAAGGAGCATGCATCTACCACCAACCCACAATTTTTTTTTCCCTTAAATCATTAGTTTCTAATCATGTTGTTCAGGCACCCAACAAAAGATTAAATATAAAATCTATAGACCTGCTCTTTCATAGAAGGAAAGGATGCTGTAGAGGGGAGGGACTACATGGGCCTAGGGTCCCATGTTAATCCAATCATATGTGAACACCAAGCATACATCTAATTGTAAATTTTCAAGGTGGGGAATGACAGCTTTACTGATATGTGGTCACATTCAAGCCAGACCCAATTTTATTTATGTTTTCTTCCTTTTGCACGTAACATATTCTTCATTGAGTTGAAGAATATAGTTTTGGGAACCTTCTTGTCCATTATCCATTTGTCCCCTGTTTTGAGAACTTCCTTTATAGGTGGGTCCTCTGGCCCCTTTTAATAATGATAGTTTTGTTGTTTTCCCCAATGTATGGTGTTTTACATGGTTACACTTAGACCCATTACAAATCCATATAAATTGATGTGTGTCTCAATTCAATCCCTCCCTTCTCTTCTTCTCGACGTGGGTGCTGCTGCTCCTCAAAGGAAGGTCTTTTGTTCTTTTCTTTCTGATAAGTCCTTGTTTTGCTCCCTATAATTAGAAGGCAGGTTTCATGTACCTTCAATTGTACTGCTTTCAATTTAGCTATCCCACCAATGTGACCGGCAAATGCAGTGGAGTCATAAAAATCAAGATCTTATCAACACTGAAGTACCTGCTATGAATCCAAGGAATTGCGGCTGAATCTTAAGTCTTATTTTCTTTTCTGTTGGACTTGTAATTTGTTTCATAGCTCTTCTCTTTTTAGAAACTTGTAGGCTTTTATCTTCTTTGGGTATCCTTGAAAACAAACTTTTGTTCTGCAATCATTTTATTCTTTTGACATCCCATTTGGTGAGTTGGGTGTAAGTAAGCAGCACATTAGCTGAGCTCCCCTCTAAATTAGGATACAAATCAATATTCTTTAGAGCAGCAAAAGGATCTCCAATGGAGTCTGAAGCATCAGGACCATTTTCACCTTTTGGAGCAGGTAGGGTTGTCATAAAGCCAGGATCTGATAGGTTTGTGCCTATTTTGCCCTCTTCAGTTGGCCTTCAATCAAGTCAGATGCTTGCTTGTCATTCAAACCAAAGAGTTCTTCATATAAGCTCTACAACTCCAACCCATCAAACACAGTTCAGTGATGAAGTCCATGCTGTGTTTAATGCCCAGTATAGCAATATCTGTCTTGATAGCAATTCTATGTACCAGCCATCCTCAAATCTGATTGCTTATCAGACTAAGCCCACTAGGAGTTCAGGATTGTCTGTGGAAAAGATGGGCCCAAGTCATGATGCACTGAATTCTTCTAGCAGTGCATCTGGGGGAAATGGAGAAGCAATCTGTCCTTCTTCTGATGAAGCAGAGAACCAACATATCATAAATGAGAGGAAGCAGAAGAGGATGCTGTCTAACAGAGAATCAGCAAGAAGGTCTCGGATGAGGAAACAGCAGCGTTTGGTTGAACTCAAGGCTCAGGTGGATCACCTGAGAGCAGAGAAAGGCCACATACTGAACAAATTCAATATTACTTCACAGTGCTATGCTGACATAACTGAAGAAAATAGCCTTCTGAGATCACAGGCATTGGAGCTTAATCAGAAGTTGCAACAACTGCATCAAACAGCGAATGCTCAATCATGTAGTGGATTCATAAGTTTGGGTAGTGAAACTGGGCATTGCAATGCTGCAAGTCTAAGTTTAGAATCTGGAAATGTTGATCAGTTTTGGGCATCTTCTGATCTTTTGTTTTGAAACACATTAGTGGGCCATCGTTTGCTCTTCATGATGTAGAATATAAATAAATTTTATTTTAAGTTTTGGGTTTCTCTTGTATACAGTTTCATTCACCATGGACATTAGGGGTTGGCTGGAAGCTTTGCCAAATACAAAATCTCATGGAGTCATTACTTGTGAACAGAAAAATATGGACCCCAAAGCAATATGGCAACTGTAGAGGACTATGGGTATGGAGAACCATTACCATACCCTTAAACCACCTAGGAGTTGGGCTTTGGTTATCTTTCATTTGTTCTGATGTTTCTTTCTTGGAATGTTTTTGGAGCTGTAAATCAAGATCAGGACTGTCTTGTCCATCTGTAAGCTAAGAAAACCAAATTCTAATGGTTAAGTCAGTTGTGATGGATTCTATCTCTCATGAGCATTTTGGGTTTGTAGAACATTGTAGGTTCAGTTTTTATTTTCCTGCTCTGGATTTTAAATATTTTCTTATCACAAGCACCAATATACCAGCACTGAATGAGTACTACACCTAGTCACATGAAGATTATCCCCCCAAAAGCCAAACAGTAATGACCATCAATCTTAGCCTGATCTGTGACAGTGGTTTTCTTTTGTATCCATTTCCAACATTGTTTTCCAGTATTCCATAACCTTCGAGAGAATTCATTCTATAGATTTATTTGCATATGCAATTCTTTTCTGTCCACTGATTATAGGTTCTTATCCATTTTTAAGTTATTTTACAATAATGTCTTTTTGATTGAAAAGTGTCATTTATTTCCAGAATTTGTATATAATATGACCTTATTCTTATAAAAATTATGTGGGCTGACCCACATTGAAAAAGTCACATTTCACCTTTATTAGTTAATTTTATAAAAAATAATGATATTTTAAAAGATTAAATGATACATTTGTATAAATAATCATAAAATTATTGTATAATTGTAAAGGTGAAAAGTGCATACATTATATTTTTATCTTTTTTTATGTTTATTTTATTTTGGTTGTTCTTAATATAATGATTAATGTACAAGTGGTATGTTTATGAGCAAAAAATTGTCAAGTTACTTGAACTTGTCTAATTCCATCTACATACATCTTCATGGATAGATTTAGATCATAAGACTAAGCATCCATTTTACTGGGTTAATCAATGCATGTGGAAATGAACTTGATTCATTTCTATAACATGAAATATCTCATAACTTTTAAATTGAGCCCATGACAACCCTTCCTATTTAACTCTTACTTGTCAACTTGAACTAAAAATGTTTCAAATTACCCACTAAGGCATTATATAAAAGGAAAAACCCTAAATCATTTCTAACAATCCAAGACATCTAAAATCCATCTAAGTATCACATAGCATTATCATTAAGTATAGAGCACTCATTGTATCATCAACTTACCTACATCAACATCAACATTTAGTGATAATTAAGAGCATCTTGCATGGTTTCTCGATGTCATTGATCTTTGTTTCAAATTGTCGAATCAAAATCCAAGGGTTTTGTTGGACTACTTGCCAACGTCTCCCTTCAGATTCGTGACATGGACTAACCACCTCCTGTGGATCTACTTTATCTCTGGCATTTGAATCGGGCGTTAATAGGTTGATCTTTTGGCACAACAACAAACACGTTCTAACAAATGGTATCAAAATCATGGTCGCGATTCTGAATCCCCTCGGGTGATGTTGATGGGGGATTGTTGGACTCATCACTAGCATCTCCCTTCAGATTCATGACATGGACTAACCACCTCCCGTGGATTTTTTTATCTCTAGCATTTGTATCTAGCTTTAACAGGTCGATCTTTTGGTGCAATGATAAACGTGTTCCAATAGGTTTAACCAAAGGAGAAGATCATTACTTTAAGAACTCTCAAAGATGTTCATCAACACCACATTGATTTATAAATACAAATCTAGAAGGTGAAGTGAATGGATCCAAGCATCTAGGCATAAGTAATTCATTTTTGTACACAACACTCATTTGCAATAGTAGGGTTCACTTCTACAAGTGCAAAGTTTAATTCTATGGGCATATATTTGACCCAAGATAGAAAAAGGTGTTTGGAATAGGATCATAGAGCAATATACAATAAAATGAATGCAAAGATAAAATATAAAAATAACACAAAACACAAAGACACATATATACGTGGTTCACCCAATATGGGCTACATCCACAGAGAAATAGCCAAACCTTCCTTTATTTTGTCTAGCAAAATGAAAGGATGCAACCTACAACACATATGTTGTAACTTCCTCTTCTCTCTATCATAGTCTCCTCACAATACAATACAATACAATCTACAAAGAGTAATACAATGTCGTACATAAAGAGGGGGCTTCCTTCTAGGGCAAGAAAATCCAACATATCCTCTATTGTCAGATGTGTGACATAATGATGAATGGTCTAGACTTATAATGAATTTAAATATATATAAAATGGCTTTTGGGGGTACTTCCCTCAAACCCCCACCGAGGCATGTGGCTCTTGGACCTCCCACTAGGGGATGAGCCCCCGAATCCCATGAGGAGGGTACCCCCTCTACACCCTCTCATGCTATAAATATTAACCAATAAGATCAGGCTCCATAACCAACAAAAGGAAAACATCTATTAGAAATTACAACTTTCATATTTTTGATTTTAGAGCATGGCTTTAGATCATGTAGCACAATCTACAATAGACAATATTCTTAAACTGTATACAAAGTTAAGTCCTAATCCATCTTTATTATTTTCAAAATTGTATTTTCATATCAATCATCAATCTCAACTCTTTAACTAAATGTTCATTATTTACATAATTCTAATTTTATTACTTATATTAAATTAAAAGGTTGTTTCTATTTCCTTTCAATAATAAATTTAAAGGATGGTAGATTTCAAAGTTATTTGATATGTTATTTCAATATTATTTTTAAATTATTATTCTCTAGTAATACAAGTGTTTTTCAAATCTTGTTGGTGTACTCTGAGGGCGTAGATATTACTATAAAATTAAATTAAATTAAAATTTTCATATTAGGAATCTAGTAAATGAACATGTCTTAATTGTGAAATAGTTAGTTCTAGGATAGTAAAAAGATAAAAAGGATACAATCTTGTTGACAAGAAAATGTAGAATAGTGATATGAGTTATTTCTATGTTAGTGTATTTTTCTCTATTGTGATGGATAAAGAAGAGAATCAAAACATATGTGGTAGGATTATGGAGTAGACCAAATAAAATGTATAGACACCTTCATATTGTATAAGCCAAGATCAAAATGCAAGAACAATGATAACTCCCACAAGTAAATTATAATCACAAAAATATGTCTATCATAAAACAAGAATGTGTGTGTATAATGAGGTTGCTTACATAAATAGGACTAAGAGAAATGAAGGTAGGTACGTAGGGGTAAACTATTGACTATACCTCTAAGAATGCAACACAAATTAAATCACTTGGGACAATTGTGAGGATATGTGTAAAGTCCTTATGAGTTAAGGCAAAAAAGTAAAAAGCCCAAAATTGGAATTAAGCTAAGTGTGAATAGGTCAACCTAGAAAAGGTGATAAACTAACTAGATGGATAATGACCTTATTTATCCTAACACCCCCATTAATTGTAAATTAGGAAGAATAAATACAATGATGATGGGTCTTGGTTACAAGGCCATGTTAGGTACCCATGTATAAAAAGTTTCTCATAAATGGAGTGAAGGAGAAAACTTAGTTGGAATCAAAACTCCTCTTCAAAAGAGAAAAGATACATAAAAGTGAAAAAGAAGGAAGGAGGAATTATCATGACCCCCCAAGGACTACTTCTCTCACATAAGTACAATAATGTTCCCACCATAAGAGAGAAAAGAGAGAAGGTGAATGTGACCCCCCAAAAAGGTCAGAAGAAAAGAACCCCATGCAAGGAAGTGCTCCTTCTAAAAACTAAGATAAGAAGAGAAACCATGCAACCTACCCTCAAAATTCCTTAAGTAGTTTTGGTAGATGTGATACGCTTGATACAAAAGATGATCCATGATCATTGAACAACGTGTCTCCCCTTGGGAGGAAACAACACCACAAATGCATGCAAGATGACTTCCCACTTTGGAAAGAAATATGCAGGAATAAAGATGGATTTCTTTGAATGTTACACATGATACAAAGACTTATATGATTCCTTTAGGTTCTTCTTAAAGGTCTCCAATCCATTATTAAATTATGAAAAAAGAAGAGGAGGATGAAGAAAATTTATATCCAAAGAAGATGATGGTGATGCAACTCCATCAAAGCTATCATCAAGGAAAACATAAATTTCCTTAATAGTGTCCTCCAAAATTGCAATGTAGTACTCTACAAACAAGGATGTTATGTTTGGTAGAAATATGTCTCAATGTCATGGATCTTAACAACTAATATCAATATCCTATTGCAATTAATCATTGAAAGTCATGGATGGATAAATACTAGATTTAGATGTAGCAACATGTGATGGAGGAGATGAGATGTCAAAGAAAGTCATTTGAATCTAGTCATAATATCTAAATGATGATGTTATTTCACAAGATATCTAAATGATACCAAATAATGAATATATACTTTTTGGATTTGAATGATTAGGTAGCGTAAAAGATACTATGATCAAGAAGAAGTTGCTTTATTTCTCCAATTTATCTACAAATGCATTCTTTTGTTGTATGATTTTTATTCACACAATAATCATATTGAAGAGAGGGAGACCAACCACACCAAGGCTCCAGATCATGGAGAGTTGAGAACGGAGGGTTTCCCTAGCTTACCTCAAGCTAACGGGTGTTTGGGATAAGAACTGAGAATGAAGAGCACTCTCAAGTGCTTCTATCACTCTACAAATTTGAAAGTTCAAATGGGGCTAGACGAGTTGGTTCCTATAGTCCAAACTGCACCTCAAACAACTCTCTATCCAAGGATGACAGTGTGGGTCTGCGACGACAACACGATGTGCTGGCGTCTCTCTAGCGCACTAGCATCCATACGGCCAGAAAATGTAAAGTACAATATAAAAAACCAAAGAAACTACTAACTACCTAGCTAACAAGTTTTAACAAGATAAAATTATGAAGTATGAAAAGTAACTGCGTAAAAGATAAAACAAGTAGATGAAGACAAGGGTGACAAATATCAACTCACTAAAGCTCTAATTTTCCAATGAGTTCCATGCACACATTCACCTACACACAAGCAAGAGGGAAAAATGTTGGGTTGTATAGGGGTTTGCCTCAGTCAAACCCTCGCTTTGGTGTTTCCACCTCCACGAATAGCCAAAAAAGCCATGAAATAGAAAGTATGATAAAGGAAAGAAGAAAAGAGAGTATTGAACACTACGAAAGATGCCACACTACTCTATCAAACCACAAAAGGAAAATGAAGTGATACCACCTCCACCCAAAGGCTCTCAAGGCCAATGAAGGGAGAATACAAACAAAGAGCTTTAAAAAGTTGACATAGCCACAACAATGACCAAGGGAGTTCTCGCAAGACTCCAAACTCATAGCTTATATGGTAACACCACACGTAGAAGGATGGAATTGATGGAGTAACAAGCTTGCTTGCTGCAATGCTCAATGGAGCTATGAAAATGCTTGAGAGAATGTGATAGATTGAATAAATGAGTGTGTATAGGATCAAGAATTGCTAAAGAGATGAAGTGTTAGTGAAATGGATGCATTTGAAGACCAAAATGGAAGAGAAGGAGTCATTTTTGGGTCGATTGGTCGCACAGAGGCATTAAAATTCATCCCCAATGAGGAGTATAATGTCCTTGTAGACTCCAGAGGTAAGAATCTGTCAGGGATGACAACACACCGCGTAGACGTCCACATGTCGTGCTCACGTCCCTGACAAAAATTCCCCCACCGAAAAACACAACATGTGCCAAGTGGATACATTTCGGATGGGTGATGTGGAATTTCACCTTCGGGTTTGATTTTCTAAGGTGAGGTAATGCAAAAGGGGAACTTACACAAGGTGTGCAAATACAATCCTATACATTTTTCCCCCACTTTAGCGAGAATGAATATCGATGAGTGTTCGGTAAAGTAGATCAAAGAGTTAGAAATGTATACCTGAACCGTCGAGGAAGCATACCATGATCTAGAAAACTCAAAAGTGTAGGGCAAGAAAGGGACTCCACAGGTACTCTCTCCTAAGGAGGTTAGAACAAAAGGACTTCGTAGCTCAGTAGAACTATAAAGTTGGAAAAGTACACCGAAGGCCTACAAACCAATGATAGATGAATCCCACAGGATGCAAGTGCTTCACAGGTCATCGCACCTACAAAGAAGGTGTTCCCCCAAGTACTCTCTCATGAAGGAATCCTATTGTAAGGGCACTCCACGAAGTCAGACTGGAAAGAAGCTTCACAAGTGCACCTGCAAAGCAACATGTTAATTTGTAGATAAAACATGTCAGAAAACAAAAAGCAGCCACACAAGCAAATAGACAGACAATCACGCAGATAGTCAAAAAATTAAAGAAATAGATTTCAAAGGGGTCCCTCAAGAACCCTTCAAAAGGAGAAGGGTCCACTCGAGGGACACGTTGTTTGAAAATGCAAGCATGTTTTTTGCAAATTGATTCAACATCGAGGAATCCTTTCAAAAGATGTTCACTTCATCAAGGAATTCGAAAGGAATAAAATGCCCCCTCGCGAGGGGAAGGTCGAGGCTTCTCTCGCAATGAAAGTTGTTCCCTCCTCGGAGGAAATTTTTTCAAGTTCTTTCTTTGTGAACCCATGACGAAGGAAACATATTCCACTAGGGGGTCCTGGGTTAGAATGCGATTTTTGAAAAAGATTTTCGAGAAAATATTCGTTGACTACTAATGCATTTTTTGAAAATCAAAGTTGACATGATAATCCCCCCTTAGGATGGTGTGTGTCGAACACAAGGCACGTGACATCCTAAGGAGAGAAAAGCAAGAATGAAGAAGTGATGATATGGCCCGTAGGACATAGCGAGATGTCACCGTGGAAATGTTGTCATGCAAACGAGGGAAAACACATAAGCACCACAACATCACAACTCAAGCAAAGAAGAGAGAAAGATAACAAAACTACAAAAAGAGAAATGACATCACAAACAAAGGGCACAAGGGCGATCTGATATTTCGGGGTTAGAGCTACTGATAAATATATATATATATATATAAGTATAGTAATAGTATAAGATGAACTGTCATCAACCCCCTACTATATCAAACCATGTGAAGAATGCATGAGAAGACAAAATAAAAATAAAAAATTGGGTCAACATGGAAGGGAAACCTAAATTCCCTCAACACTTTGCATCATCCCCAATTTTTCAAAATTCAATACATATAATAGAGGAAGAATGATGCCACAAATAGAGGAATTTTAATGACACATAATCACTCTTGTATCCACACACCTACAAGGGTGACAAGGGTCATCTAGGAACACATAACGCAAGAACAGGGGAACACATCATGACAAACACACACCTAATCTAAAGGTAAAGAAGAGGCACCCCCTAACACTCATTGACCAAAATGCCATATGCTTCCCAATCTAGATCATTATACGAGGAAGGCAGACGAGCTTGCAGTGGTGGAATGTTAAGGGGGGAATCCTCTGTCCCCTTGCAACAAGAGCTAAGGAAGTAGACTCTTCAGATCTCCACTCAATTCCCATGGAGCAAAAGTCTTTGACCCCCTTGCAACAAGAGCTAAGGAAGGAGACTCTTCAGGATCTCCTCCACTCAATTCTCGTGGAGCGAAGGTCAGCGATTTCACAAAAATCGCTGACAGGGCCAAGACCTCGTCTAAAGAGTTAAACATGCACCCCACGAGAGTACCATGTGTTACCTCAATGGGAAAGGAAGGTGGTGCCTAAGATTCACTGCCATCACAAGGATGATGCATACTAACGCAGAACCACCTTTTGAAGAGGGTGAACTCCTCTTTCGATCCACTTTGCAAGTGGGGCCATTCTCCACCTTTCGCTTTGTCAGAGGGTACAAAACCCCCACATATGAGGTAGAAGGTGTTGAGGAGGAGGAGAATACCACGACGAACACCATCGAGGTGTTTGACATGTCCACAAGCTTAGAGAACAACGGATGTCTGGAATGGACATCAAGAGTAGGGGCTCAACTGAAGGAGCAATAAACACCTGCACCTTTTTAGGGTCATGGGGTGTTTACACTCGTAGCAAGATCCGGAAGCATAACTAAATTTCATTGAGCTGAAGTAGAGGGAACGGGAGAGGAGGACACAACAGTAGGTGCTAAAATAGGGGTGGTCAATTCCCTTTCCTTCCTATGCAGAGTGGCCTACTTAGTTTCCAAAGCCTTTTGTTGACGCTTCGTGGTTTATGTAACTCCAAGAGCCAGAGGTCAAAAGTTGAGATGGAATAGAAGGCTCTTGCTCAACCATAGGAGTTTACATCATGACTATCTTTGGTGGAGGGAGAGACTCCTAAACGAGAGCAGGAGGAAGAGACTGAGAGGAGGCTAGAGTAACAACAGGGGGAATCAGCTCTAATGCCTCGATGGTGGGCCTCTTCCCATTCATTGCTTTAGGAGCAGGAGCGATAGGAGGCCACAAAGGTTGAGACATAGAGGATTCCCCACAAGAACCCTTCCCTCTACCATATCGAATGGGCCTAGGCACCATAGGAAGAATGGGAAGTTCAAATGCAAGACACTTGGGCTTTTGCCAAGCAGGCACCATAGGGTTCTCTCGCAAACGCAGAGCAAAATCCAATGATGCCACAATAGGGTGAGACGAAGCGACAAGGTGGACAATAGAAGAGGAGGAAGAAGAGCCTCAAGAGCGCTTCTCCTCTTCCCTTCTCCAAGTCAAGGTGGCATCATTGTTAGCTTTCAAACAAGCCCTATGCGAGATGGCATAAGGAGATGGAGGGTATCTCACCTTAGGCGTTAAGTGCCCTTTCTTGTAGTTCTCATAGGTCTAGTACAAGAGGTTTGTCCTTGGTGGAAGCAGACTAATGGGTGCAGGCCAAAGTGATCCAGAGAATAGCTACCATGTGCAAACGACGACTTATAGTTGGTGTCATGGATTACATGCATTGAACCCTCATGAATAAATTTTAGACATTTATGCACCATTGAGGGAACTGCATTCATAGCGAGTAACCAGGGGATACCTAGTTTCACTCTAAAGAGTTCAGACCCCAAGATTATGTTGAAGAGAAAGTTTACTGACTTAGGTCGAACAAGAACTTACAAGGTGATGCTACCAAGGGGAGGTACGAAAAGTCTGTTATGTGTACGGATAGTACTTTTAGGTGTGTTGTACCCATCTTTATGTAGGAAATTGATTGACATAATCTCCCCAGTTACAACATTCACCCAACACAGCGGGTTAACAAGAACACTTATTATAGTGTTTCCATTGATTCACATGGGTATGTAAAGAGGAGATGGCTCTCTATTATAACCCATCGGTAGGTCCTGTGAGCTGAAATTTATACAAGGAGCACTACTCGCAAGCTATGCAAAGGGGATAGGCAGATGCAAAAAGGAGGCCATCGTGTACACTAAACAACATTTTCATAGGGCCCCTAAAGGTTTCACAGTTGAATAGTGACCCAATTAAGGTTTTGTTCTATGACACTTATGGAACCTTCCAACTACACCACTATGGGTCATAGGTCAGGTTGCAAGGCTAGGCACCTCATAACACTCACACCCACAATGCTCCTAGGATACAAGGAAAGGCGCCTTCGGCACCACTACGAAACCAAAATGGTTCACATTAGGCTCACCAAAAATGTAAGAGAGGGGGACCAACCACACCAAGGCTTTAGGTCATGAAGAGCCAAGAGCGGAGGGTTTCCCTAGCTTACCTCAAGCTAATGGGTGTTTGGGATAAGAATCAAGAATGAAGAGCACCCCAAGTGCTTCTATCACTCTACAAATCCAAAAGTTCAAATGGGGCTAGATGAGTCGGTTCTTGAAGTCCAAATTGCACCTCAGACAACCCTCTATCTAAGGACAACAACACGGGTCTGGGACAACAACACAGTGTGCTAACATCTCTTTGGTGCGCTAGCATCCGTATGGACAGAAAATGTAAAGTACAGTATAAAACACCAAAGAACCTACTAATTGCCTAGCTAACAAGTTTTAACGAGATAAATAGAATTGTGAAGTACAAAAAGTAACAACGTAAAAGATAAAGCAAGTAGATGAAGACAAGGGTGACGAATATCAACTCACTAAAGCTCTGGTTTTCCAACGAGTTCCATGTACACATTCACCTACACACAAGTAAGAGGGCAAAATGTTGGGTTGTATAGGGGTTTGCCTCAGTCAAATCCCTGCTTTGGTGTTTCCACCTCCACGAACAACCAAAAAATCCACAAAGTAGAAAGTATGATAAAGGAGAGAAGAAAAGAGAGTATTGTACACTACGAAAGATGCTACGCTACTCTATCAAACCACATAAGGAAAATGAAGTGATACCACCCCCACCCAAAAGGTTCTAAAGGCCAATGAAGGGAGAACGCAAACAACGAGCTTGGAAAATTCATCACGGCCATAACAGTGATGAAGGGAGGTCTCACAAGACTCCAAACTCGTAGCTTCTATGGTAGCAACACATGTACAAGGATGGAATTGATGAAGTAACAAGATTGCTTAATGCAATGCTCAATGGAGCTGTGAAAATGCTTGAGAGAATGTGATAGATTGAGTAAATGAGAGTGTAGAGGATCAAGAATTGCTAAAAAGATGAAGTATTTGTGAAATGGATGCATTTGAAGACCAAAATGGAAGAGAAGGAGCCATTTTTCAGGTCAGTTGGTCACACAAAGGCATTACAATTCATCCCCAATGAGGAGTGTAACATCCCTATAGACTCTAGAGGCAGGAATCTGCCAGGGATGGTAGTGGGCCCATAGACGTCTGTACATTGTGCTCATGTCCCTGACAAAAATTCCCCCATTGACACACACAACACACGCCAATTGGATGCATTTCAGATGGGTGATGTGGAATTTTTCCTTCGGGTTTGATTTTATAAGGTGAGGGGATGCAAAAGGGGAACTTATACAAGGGGTGCAAATTCGCTCCTATACACATATTTAATTTTCCATTTATTAAGAGGATTATGAAGAATACTCAAATGGAAGGGATTTAGTGTAAGAGACATAATCTCAAAACCAACAAATATATAAGGAGAATCATTAGACTGCCCCTTGATTCAATCAATTCAGCTCCCCAATACAATTTTTGTGTTTGGCACTTTATTTTTAGTGAATTTACAAGTATCACATGGTGAATTTGATGTTCTATTGTTACAAATGCTAAAAATGGAGGCAAATAGTAAAAAATTAAAATTTAGACACTTTTAAGAATAAATAACAACACCATTATGTAGTGCTAAAAAAATAGCTATTTAAAAAATAATGGAACTCAAAAAAGAGTTTGAAAGTACCCAAACAAGCCCTTTTAAGTTCTAAAAATGGGAACTATGCAAGGAAACCTTTAAGAATCTATGGTTTCTAATAAATCTATCCACATAAATTATAAAATGATTACACTACTAGATAGGGATTTTTTTTACCTCAAATAAAAAACATTCATTTTTTTTTTGTATGGCCTAGATATTTGCCTATGAAGTTGGAATGCCAAAATGAAAGTGTTGATAGAGAGGGGGTAAAAATTTGGGGGTGAAGGATGATGTTAACATGATATCATGTTGATGTTAGCAAACATAAAATGCCAAAATTATTTGTTCGTAGTTAATCTAAAAATTATAATTATAGATTTTTTTAGCATTTACATAAAATTCTAGCGGTGTAAATTAAACCCTAGTGGTTAACATAAGATATCAATGTTTTGGTGAATATAGAATGATACAATTACATCAAATGTGAATGATTAAAACAATGTTAGGAGAGAATTAAATGGCAGGGTTGTTGATTGATGATTTTAAGAGTTTGAAAAAAAGGATTTAAAGGCCAATGAAATATGTTGCTACTAGGGGTTGAGACACCTATTGAGAGGTGGAAGCTGAGCCAAAGGAGTAGTGATGGAGGTACCTAGATGATATTGATTAGAAAAGCTTGAGGAAGCACTACCCATACAATGGAGTGGGTCTATGTCAACTAGTGCATTAAGGCTAAATCTCAAATGACAACAACAATGGTGTTGATGCCACTTTTGATAAGAAGAGCTATTTGTGAGGAGGACGAGCCCTAGATGACTATATCTTGGGTTTTCCTTCAAACCTTGGGTAAATAAAAATGTCTACCTTGATGCTTTGGACACTAGTGATGAATACTATTAGGGCTAAAGGAAATTATATAAAAAATCGAGAGACAGAAAATGTCCAATCTATAATAAAAAAACACCAAAAATATGCCACAAACTAGATTGATAGGCTAAACTTTTCCCACAAAAATTCTAAACTAGTGAAATAGTCTACTCAAACAAACAAAATTTATTTTTGAAAATTTTTTCTTCAAAATAAAAAAATTGCATTCATGTACAAATTCATATGGATTCCATACAGTATTGTATGGTACAATAGGTTATAGATTACAAAAAAAATTACCAAGAATTTTTGATAAAATGAAAGATAATTTTTTATTTCTTGGGCCTTACTCATTTTTTGGCTCCATGACACTCTGATGACAGTTTGTTAACTATTGATTCACCAAAATTCAAGAAGGAACTTGCAATTCATGTCTCTTATACCATGTTGGAGCAATCAAGATCAAAATATAAAAATAATGATAATTTCCACAAGTAAATTATGAGCACAAAACCATGCCTATCCTAAAATGAGATAGTGTATGTATAATGAGACTCCTTGTATTAATATGACAAGGAGGAAGGAAGGGAGGGTTAAACCACTTACTAACCTTCCAATAATGCAAAAAATATTAAGCCACTTAGGAAAAGTGTGAGGACATTGTAAAGTTCCTATGAAGAGAGACAAAAAATTCCAATTAGTTGGACTTAAGCTAAGTGTGAATAGGTCAACCTATAAAATTTGATAAACTAACTAGATGGATAATGACCCTAGCTACACTAAAACACCCTATTGAGTACAACTTAGGGAAAATAAATACAATGATGATAGGTCCTAAATACTAGGCAATGTTAGGTACCCATGTACAAACAAGTTTCTCATAAATGAAGTAAAGGATATAATGTAGTGGAAAATAAAACTTTCTCCAAAAGATTAAATATGCATGAAAAATGTAAAAGTGAAGAAGAAAGGAGGACTTATCATGACCCTCCAAGGACTAATTTTATCACATAATTAAAAAAAAAATCCCCCTCCATAGGAGAGAAAAGAGAAAAGGTCAATGTGACCCCCCAAAAAGTGAGAAGAAAAGAACTCCATGTGAGGAAATTATCCCTTCCAAAAATAAGATAACAAGAGAAACCATGAAACCTCCCCTCAAAATGCCTCATGTAGTACTAGTGGATGTGTGACACTAGATGCATAAGATTGTTGTGTCTTGCACCCATGCCCCATTTTGTTTCTAACAAAGTGGGGACCCCCTTTCTTTTCTTGTTGTCCTTTATGTTTCTTTCCTTCCTCCTTTTCCTTCTCCATTTTTGTTGTGCTCTCCCCTTTTTAATCTTATTTTTTCCTTTCTTTTTCTTGTGAGTGTTTGTTTGGGTGTTGGAGTTTCGAGATACCTATTGTTGGTATGCTATACCCATCGAGCCCAACCTCTGATGTCTGCTAACCACTTCCTCATCGTCTTCACTACCTTAGCCTTTCATGTGTTGGGGTTTTCCTCTAAGTGAACCCTCGATCCCAAAGGACCGATGATGATGACATCTTGTTGCCTCAACTATCGCACTAGTCACTTCTATCGTACATGTTTAATCTAATATCAAAGGAATTAGTGAAGCATTTAATGAGAGTTATGGGTGGTTTTGAGTAGGTTTATAGGTTAATCCAAGGTTTATTGTTCATTTACCTTATGCATTCAAAGCAAATTTGAGCTCTACAACTACCTCAACGAACACTTGCAAATTCTTGTGCTCTCTTTATCCATCATTTATGTTTGTGTTTGTGTTGGTTCGTCATTTGGGTGGCTTGTATTATAGTGGTCTTCTTGTTGTTTTTGCCTATCTTTTCCCTCATTTTGTAGAAAGCTTTAGTTATTCCCATGTTTTGATTAATCAAGCTAAAATTTACTAAGTCTTTCACGATTACGAGAAAGATCATATGGAAATCCGAAGGTGGGAAGCGGCCAGTCTCATGTCATTTGATGGCATGGGTTCTTGTGGCTTCCGCCTCCTTGGCTCCCGCATTGAAGGATCTCGTATAAGTAAAAATGGGGTATAAAATAAGTGCTAAAGTGAAAACCTTCGATCCTCAAATTTCCTCACGTTCTTTAAAAGGAGTTGACTCTAAAATCTGTTCTTTTTTGCATTGCGGAGTTTGTGCTACGAGAAGCCATATGCAAAAATTTGTGTTGCTCACACCATTTTTTGGCATATTCATTACCGACTTCCGATTAAGTGGCTTCCACATTGGGGTTTTCCACATGAGCCTAAATGATAAATTTACTAAATTGAAAGACTTGAATGACTTTGAATGAACATCTTCCATGTGCCAAATTGTTTAAACTTTGAGATTGCCAAGTCTTTTCTCATTGGGGAAAATTCAACGTGGGATTTCGTTTACGGGTTGCCATTCCATCGGCGTTGTTACCTATGGCACCATCATGTCACATCCCCACAACTCCTCAGCCCACACAGCCTCAAAACCTACAAAATGCTAGAAATTGCCTCACGAAGCTATTTTTAACATCCCTTTTCTAGTATTTGGTGAATTTATGATGATTTTTGGGCCTTGATGATATGTTTCTCAATCATACTAATGCCTCATCTTTTTGTTTAATCAAATCATCTTATTACGTGTTGTTCTTGCAGGTTTTATGGAATTTTTTTAGAAAGCAGGGAAGAGTGATAGAGAAGCGAAGATCAAAAAGGAAAAGGAAAAGGAAAAGGAAAAGGAAAAGATGAAGTACGAGTTCCATGGTGTGGAGGTCACCTCCAAAATTTCCTCAGATTGGGATAGAATATCATTCACCAACTTGGGACATATCAATATCGATGAATTCAGAGAACGTGTCCCAATCAATCCTAAAAGTGACATGGCATGAAAAATTATAAAGAGTGGCATTGAACACATAGCAAGGTTTCCACCATCTTTGGTTAGCCCTAATCTAATCCACGGGTGTAGGAAGTTCTACCACAGGGATTCTCGAAGAATTGTCACTTCGAAAGAATGGGTGGTGGCTGACTTATTGCCTCTGTCTATTGCACATACATTTGGGATTTCTTCTTTCAAAGAGATGGAGGCAACTGACAGGGCATATGCTCTTAATGTGTGGAAGGAAAATCCTCTAGGTTGTGCCCAGGTCATCAATAGGAAATGGATGCAAACTCCTCATCCTAGTGCAAGAAAGCTTCCCAAGAAGCTTTACGGGAGTGATTTTTTCAAGGAAGCAAATGATTCAATTACATTGTTGAGAGGGATCGCGGGACTTCCTATGTATAACATATTCAAGGAGTGGATGTGGTACTTCATCGAGGAGATTTTGAGGGGAAATATCATATTCCATTGGGAAAAGATGATCAGTGAAAAAATCCATGCACAGTTTGTTTTGTTGAATAAGACCTTGGATTTCTACATGACCTCCTATGTTGTGTATATATTGGCAACAAACTTCCTATATAGAGGTCTGACATGTAGAGGCAATTTGGGAACAAGTCTAAATCAAAACATTGTTTATGAATGCCACCCGCAGCTCCAATACAAAATCTTCAAAAGAAAATACAAGTAGGTAAATGATGCCTTTATTATATATATTCTTAGATAATTGTTAGGTGAAGCTAAAGCTATGGTGACGAACATTGTCTACTCGTTCATTTAGCTCCCCAAGTTCACATACTCCGGGATTGAGGGATTCTCAACCCTGACATCATATGGGTTGTTGAGGTATCCAACAAACAAGATGGTCTTACTTGATCTCACACGACAATTGCATACCTCGCACCATTTTTTTCAATTCAAGCATAGAGTTGGGGTACCTTACCCCATGAAACTAGGAAGAGGAATGTAAGTGTTCCTGACAAAATTTTTAGCAGAGAACTCTAATAAAGAGATTCAGGAGTATGTGCTCATCTTCCAAATTGCATGGGGAAGTGTTGACGCCTGGGGAAAGTTGAAAAAATAGGTTGGAAGGCAGCATGCACATAAGCCACATTTGGAGGACTTCTAGGAAAATTGTGAAAATGATCAAGAAGTTAGGAAGAGACTCTACATGAGAATGTCTTTGGAGCTCGTCAGAACTCTAGACATATATATATACGGTGCTCGATCAAGTGAAGGATGATGATACCAGATTAGATGAAGTTTCCTTTAATAAGATATCCAAAGTTCCACTTCCATTGATCGATTGGACTGAGGAAGAAGAGACTAACATTGATGTGGTCATCCATTGTGCTACAAAGGACAAAGTAGTAGCTTGATGATCAAATTGCTCAATTGGCGCAACAAGGAGTGGAGATAACTTTTGATGAATGGGAGCAAGAGAAAGCTCTAGAGAGTGATGAAAGAGGGAAAATGGAAGATGAGACCGAGGTGGGCTCATCAAGAAAGGATGTAACATATCCTCTTCCTACTCGCTTTTGAAAGAGGAAAAATACATTTGAGATGCATCCCACAAAAAATCCTTGAGTATATGAAAGAAAATTTGTAGAGGGATGGAGGCCTCCAAAGAAGGCTAAGAAGGGAGGCACTTTAATTATGGAGACTATCAAGGAGGATCCCTCTCCTTCTGAGGAGAATGTTCAAACCAATTCACCTACCCATCCTTCTTCACCACCAACATCCACTACACCACTCCCTTCAGCTTTTTCTCCACTTCTACCACATGTATCCTCTCCACCTGTGATGGACATCTTTGTCCACCTTTCATCCATCACTCCTATGACTTTGGTGATTGTGGTTGATTCCTCTTCATCTGCATCATCTTCTCCATCTTCCTCCTTGCTTCCACCCTCTCAACCTACCTTTTCTATATTACCACCTACTATCTCCCCTATCCAACCTTTGCCAACCATTTTGCCACAATCCTTCAAGGCCTATTTGCAAAATATGCCCCAAGGATTGTCAAAAACTTTGTTGTCCCTAGATACGAGGATCCTTATGTCTCAGCTTGCCACTGCTCTACCTACTCCTCCTCCTCCCTTGGAACCACCTAAAATGGAGAATACAGAGAATATTTGGGAGGAGATGCAACTGAAGGGAAAAGAAAAGCTTGAGGAGGAAGTCAGTGCAGGTGAGGATTTTGCTAATCTAGAGCAAGAAGAGTATTTTGAAGAGCTAGATGAGGGGATAAAAATTGTGGAATCTGATGAGGTCTCTGATGATGAGGAAGAGAAGAATCCAAAAGGAGGAGAACTAAGAAAGGATTTCAAAGAGTAGCTACACAAAGAGGTCTTTGAGGGAGAGGAAGAAGAAAACGAACAAGAAGAAGATAAGGAGGAAAAGATCTAAGAAGAGGAAGAAGAAGAAAAGGAAGAGAAAAAGGAAAAGGAAGTAGATGTTGATTTTTCTCATATTGAAAAAGTGATATAAGAAGAGAACATGGGAGAGGAAGAAAAGATAATAGAGGATGCTCCCAAGGATGAAGATAACTTGCAACAAGAAGAACAATGAGATAAGACATTTTTTGCAAAGCAAGCACAGGTTCGCTCATCGTTGGAGAAACAACTAAAAGATAAAGCACCAATATTATGGGATCCAAGGGCTCATTTTGAAGCGATTATGGCTCGTGTGGTACAAAAGCCCAAGGAGAGGAAGAAAGAAAAGGTACAGTCACACATCACAACCTATACTTCAGGCTCCTGAATGGTGCATGTGGCTACTCCTACGATGGACAAAGATGCCACCACCATTAAGCCCTCAAGATATCAAGTCATGTCAATAAACATTGGCCTGGAAAGTGGAGCACAAAAATTGACGAGTTCTAGGGGTTAGTGTCCAACATTCTAATGGACAAGGATTAGGCCACCAAGAAAGAATTGAAGGCATGGGTGGTTGAGTTAATTGCTTTCATTCAACAAATTGTTGCTTCTAACAAGGAAATTCCCATGGAGTCTCCTACTCTGACTATTTTTTCCAAGGAGGAAGTGAGTAAGGTAGAATGAATGAGAAGTTGGACTAAGTCCACTTTTGATTGGATCAACTGTGTAGCTACTATTGAGGATAAGGTTGTAGATGTTGGAGTGGAAATGCATAACCAGTTCCAAATTTTGAGGATGGAGGTTGATAAGGAAATAGAAGAGTGTAAAGCATTCCCAAGATACTATGACATGACTTTCCCAAAGCTACATGTGATCAAAGGTTTGTTTGTAGAAATTTTTGAACAAGAGAAGATTTTGACCAAGGAAGAGCTAAACAAGCTTGAGGTGTGGCTTTTTTCCATCGAATTCATAAGAAAAGTCCTTGCTAAGGTGTTTCCAAAGTTGCAATTCATTAATGAAAGAATCACTGATCTATTATTAGAGTGTGATTCAATTTTAGAGCTTTTACTTGGAGTATAGATGTCTACAACAAAATTGGATGTTAGGGAAATTAGACATGATTAGACATGCATGGAGTAAAATAGAGAAAGGAGCTACAAGTAATTTAGATGAGAACTTTTTGTATTTTGTTTCCCATGCATTTACAAGGTCAGAATAGTTGATTCAAAGAAGGCATTCATGTGCAGACCTACACACAGAGTTGATGGAGGAGTACAAATAAATTAACTTCAAGATTAGTAGAGCTCAGTTGCCTCCACAACAACAATTTTCAAAGGCTTTACTTAATTTTGTTAAATATGTTATAAAAGAAAAGAAAGCTAGAAATATTTTAATAGAAGATAAATATTTGTAATTTCTAGCTATAGGACAAAAGTTGTTACATCAAAGTGTGTGCACCCTATTTTGTGGATTTTGTAGGATATTTCTTGAATATAAAATAGGATAGTGATATTTTACATTCTTCTAGGTTCATATGTGAAAAAATTGTATATTGGAGAATATTGTAAATTCATTTAATGTATCCAAAACCCTAGAGGACATGAAATCTAGGCCATTGAATAGGATTTAATCCTAGCCATTGATTTGAAATGTAAAATCTATAAATAGCAGCCTCTTCTCATTTGAAAAGAGAGATATGAATTGTTGTACAAGGCATTTTGAATAAATACAAGTGTTGGTGATTTCCTTATGTTCTTTGGATGTATGCATGATTCTATCTTTCAATTTCATTTTCAGCATTATTAGTTTATGTTTAGTTTCATTTAATGGAAAAGTGCTAAGATATCTTATAAACTTCCTGCTCATACCTTTTGTATTTTTTTTATTGTAAGCTACTTTGCAAGGTTAGTTGAGCTAATTTTATGTACTCAAGTTCAACTGTGTATACTTATGCACCTATGTACATGAATGTTACAGTTTGAAAATTTGAAGATCATCTTTGAAGATTGCACTTGTTTTGTGATACTATAGGTTAACCTTGGTTAAGCAAAGATTAATCTTGGGAGTTTTTCTATCTGAAGCATCAACCATTACTACAACTGTCCTTAGGTTTTAGATTTAGGATTTCTCTTTAACCCTCATCTTTTGATATTTCTTTATAAACCTGTTATTATAGGATTCCAACATCACTACATTGTTGTATTTGATGATAAAACACTATTTTCAAACTGTTGTTCTAAAATTATAGTGAGAGTTCTAACCAATTCTCAGACTTCTTAATGCCTCATTCCAGTCCCATAAGCTTCTAGCCTTGTTAACCATAAATTCCCTTTGTGATTATCAAAACATTGCACCACTATTGAGTTGTTTTCTACATTTCCAAGACCCGACCTTATAAACCTTGGGGTTATTCTCTCATGTTTTTTTTGAAGAGAGTCACCTTTCAAGAGAGGTAGAACACTTGTGTTTTATCTATGTCGTGTAGTGCTAAAACAATCATCAACAAAATTGGTGCTAGAAGGAGGTTTGTTTGAACAAATCTAGAGTGTACATGGTCATTATCTCCTCAAATATTTTATAGAGTACTCATATCCATACCTAATAAAGGAGAGTTTCAACAGCTAAGGACCCCTACGTGGGCTAGGAGAGCCAAGTTAGGAGAAACTTCATCTTTAGCACCACCTTTCATACCTACTCCACCTTCTCCATCTTTTAGTTCCACATCATCCACTTCTTCATCTTCATCTTCATCCCACACCTTGGTTGCTACACCTCAACCATTACCACCTCCACCTCCACCACTAGCTTGGTTAGCTGCTAACACATCACCCCTCTCCTTCAAAGAATATCATGAGATGCCTAAGAACCTAGAGAATTTGTGTTCCAAGTTTTACACTAATGATCCCAATAGGACTGTAGAGGAACATATCAAGGTTTTTGAGGCAGCTCTTAAAAACAGTGTGATTGAGCACCAAGATGTGGTCTATAGACTCTTTCCATTTTAGTTAGGTCAGGAGGCATTCTATTGTTATATTCACTTACCTTCTAGATCAATAGGAGATTGGGATAAATGAAAAATACTTTTTTGCAGAAATTTAAGGTTCCTATTGATCCCACTATGTTATACAAATAGTTTGTGCCAATTAAAAGGGAGGTAAATGAACCTATAAAATCTTTCAGTAATAGGTTCCATATGGATTATACTAGGTTGCAAGACCCATATGTTGTAGGTGATGCTTCAGCCATGATAGTTTAGTATGCTACTCTAGATAATCTTATTGCAACTTTCATAAAGAGGATGCATCAACCCCCACAAATCGTAGTTGATGCCTATGTTGAAGTAGTCAAACAAAGTGATGATTTAGGAAATCATCTAATAGGCCCACTTCCTTCATTAGGCCCTATGCGAACCCCAACCTTGGTACCTACAAAACAAAGAGAATAAACACCTCAAGTTAGACATTGCAAGCCAAAATAAGGATTCCCCATGAAATCCATTTACAAATTCAAAATAGGAAAGAAAACAATGAAGAACACAATATAAATGACAAACTAGATTTAATCCTAATTTAAATATGAAAACTCATGATCCCATGGGGGAATTGGTGCCAATTTGATGTGAAAATTGGCCCTTTCCTAATTCCTAAGATGCAAGTTTCGAATGTTGAAGAGATTGATCCACTTTATTGGTGAAGAATGAAGACTCCAAGCCAAAAATCTGCAAAACCTAGCTATGACTTAATGATAATGGATGAAATTCAAGAGATATTTGAGCATGGTAACTTTGCCTAGATTGTGGATGATGAAATGAGGGTATGAGCTCTTTATTTATAGAATTCCAAGATGGATGAATGTCCAAATTTGAGCAATGTGGGACTAACATTCATCCAAGGATATGATGCCACTTGTCAAGCTATGAATGGATGATGGATGTGCAAGATTTGGGGTTTATGCCAATAAATGCATAATATTTGAATTTCAAATTTGTTGAAATGACATGCAAGAGGGAAGGGAAAATGCAATAAATGCCACTTGGCTCAAGGCAAAGGACATGTAAGATGAATTTATTGCCTTGTTGGATTTACATGTTGACTTGGAATTTTTCAATTCAAATTGAGAGAATATTCCAAAAGATGCCTTGTGAGGAAAATAGAGATTTAATAAATGAATTAAATCTATTTTCATGTGCAACTTGCATTATCTAGAGGATGTGACATGAGATGAGATTAAATTAATCAAGGGTTAATTAATTTAATGAGAGAGGTTAGATGATGTGACCTATTTGACTCAAATTTATGGATTTATTTAAATCAAATAAGAGAGAATATGATAAGAGGCTAATTAAATAAGAATTTTGATTTATTTAATTAAAAGGATGGTGTTAGATTAAATCAAATAAGGTTTTAATTTATTTAATTTAATGGATAGACTTTAGAGATTTAATCAAATAAATTGATTATTTAATTAAATAGGGATAATTAGATTAGATGGATTGATTTAATTAACAAGAGAAAGTGACTTAATTAGACAAAATGGTTTATTTAACTAAGGGATGAAAGTTGATGAATTTAATTAGATAGGGGGAATTTGATTAAATGGTTAGATCGAGGGATGATTCAGGAAGAAACGATGTTAGTAAGTCAGGATCAGATGCATAATGTCAATCAATATATTTTACGTCTCTACAGGCCCAATTGGAAATCCTAGAAAAATTCATGGATTAACTCAAGCATTAGCTAATCATACCCCTATGATGAATCAAGTCCCTCAATTTCTGATAGTGCCTCACCCAGGCCCTCCATTGAATCAAAATCCTTCCACAATCCCCTCCTATTTGCAAAATTCTAATCCACCAAATTATTCACAAAATTCCAATATACCAGCTTTCTTGCAAAACTTTGAAGTACCTCCTTATCTATAGAAGTCTACAACAACACAACCTATGCATCTTCAAAATTATGTCCCAACCCTAAGTCCAATTGAAAAAGATTAAATTAATGAGTTGGTTGAACAAGTTAAGAAGTTTTCCACTAAGCTAACATACCTTAGAAATCAAAATAACCAACTTCAAGCTTCATAGAAGAGTCTTCAAGTTAGTTACAATAGAGATCCGAGTCAAAGCTCGGGTCAAAATTTTGAGTGTAAGCAAGGTCAAAGGAAGAATAGAACATGGAATACTCAACCTAACAATGGAGGAGTTCCTACTCCACTTGACCCATCAAGTAATCCTAAAAATTCATCAAAAGGAGTTTACCTGGCTGAAGCTGGATTATCATGATGGTGTAGGATCTATAGCACTAATAAGCAGTCAAAGCTTGATTGTCCAGAATTCCAAGTTGTTTCCATCATATTTCAGATGGAGGTGCAGAATGCTACAAATAATGATAGCACAATTAGATGTGATATAGTGCCATTACACCCATAAGATTCAGTAATGGTGGTGAATCAACCCCCATTTTCTAAAGCTGAAGATAGTGAGCCTGAAGAAGAGCCTACATAAGATGTTTCCAAAACAAAAGATGTGTAACAAAGAAACTCTTTCTCAACTATTTGATGCAGATGTTGATTGCCTCAAAGAAGAGGAAGCTCATATGGATGAAGTTCAAATGTTCCATTTGCAAATGAAACCTTATAAATTACGGAATAAACATGTTGGTTGTCCAATTACTACTTCCACTCCACCAAAAAATTTCAATGTGCCTCCAAATCTGAACATAAGCAACAACCCTTTGTTTCTTGAGGTACCAACTAAGTATTTTGCAAAGAGGGATCAATTCAAGATTGAAGTTGCTCAGATGGGAGAGTATGTGGTTGAAGAATTGAAGAAAGTAAAGGTTGACTTCTCATACTTTGAA
Organism: Sequoia sempervirens; assembly: GCA_007258455.2. NCBI lineage: Eukaryota > Viridiplantae > Streptophyta > Pinopsida > Cupressales > Cupressaceae > Sequoia > Sequoia sempervirens. The sequence goes on along the minus strand of VDFB02271358.1, from coordinate 1,109,839,198 downwards.
TTATCAAGGGTACCACAAATCAAAAATTCCTTTTTCAAATTATTGAATGGGACTGCTCAACCAAAAGCTTCACAAGATGCAACAGCAAGAAAAGTTCCATCTAACATGACCAAAAATGAGCTAGTACTTAGAGAAATCATGGATAAAGGTAAAGGAAAGGAAAAATAAAAATAAAAAGGAAAGGGGAAGGAGAAAGAAAAGGCTCAAGTCTCTCAAGTAGACACTCCAATAAGCCTATTTCAAGAAAAATGTGAGGCTCCTCCTTTCTTGCTGAATGTGTGTATATTTGGAAAGAATTTGCAAAACTATATGTTAGATTCAAGTGCTTCTACAAATATCATGCCTTTCCAATATGTAAGGCCCTAGGTATTACTCCCACTCCTTCTCAGTGAAAATTAACATAGTTAGATAAGACAAAAGTGAATGTCATTGGGTAATTGAATAGAATCCCTATGCAAGTATCATTGGATCTGAGATTCTAGGAAATGATTGGCATTCAAGTAGTTGACATTCCTGATGCATATGGTTTAATTTTGAGTAGAGACTAGACTAGGATGCTTAATGGTTACATCCACACTTATCATTTTCACATATGGCTTCCTTGGAAGGGAATGCCAAATTAGATTCACATTGAACAAGAAACAAGGATGAAGCACATGATCACCAAATATAATAAGACGAATGAAGTGATGTTTTTAGAAATAGATTTGGGAAACTATATTTCTATGGCTGTGGAGGAAGATGATAAAGAAGAAGTTTTGATGCTATATGATGTGTGAAGAGATTTAACTCAAATTCCTAGCAGTAATGAAGTATCCATGGAATCAGATGATGTTGATCCTTAGACTGATGGAGATATTGGATTGTTTGAGGGCTTTCAACGATTTATGAAAAGATGCATACAAGATTAGATTAGTCTAGGAAATAATGTGGACTTAAAGGATTTACTACTACCGTGCAGATGAAAAATTCATGATGCTTCCCATTTGAATTTTGAATGTTGTCTTTTCTTGACTGGCGTTGAAGATATTAAGAAGTGGATCAACCTTTTTGATGTTAACACATAAAATTAGAAGGCTTAAAAAGAGAAATTACTAGAGCAACAAAATAGTCTTGAGAAAAGTATCATACTAAAGAATGAAGTACGCACTAGCAATCATAAAGGTATGCACCTAACTAATTTTCAGACTTTACATTGTGATGGGCCTAAATCAAAGAAAGGGGATGGAGTTGATTTCGAATTAATTAGCTGAACAAGTGAAACCTTCTTTGCAACACATAGACTAAAGTTTTATTGCACCAATAATGTAGCGAATATGAAGCATTAGTTCATGGTTTGTTAATCGAATTATATATGAAAGTTAGGGCATTGCAAGTATTTGGTGATTCTAAGTTTGTGATAAAGTGGGCTAGAAAGCAATACTTGTGTCATGATAGAAGAATGACTAACTATAGGAATCAATTCTGGGATTTGATAGAAGGCTTTGATGCCTTCAATATCTAGTTAATTCCTCATAGAAAAAACCAGACTACTGATGTCTTAGCTCAGGAAACCAACACTTTGCAACCTCTTTCATTTTCAGGATTAAAGAAGTTCACAGTCGAGCTTACTCCTACTCCATCTACACCGGATAATGTCACCAATTTTCAAATCTTTGAAGATGATAAGCATATACTTGATTTCATTACCAGCTCTGATGTTTTTTCCTCTCAAATTATTGATGAGGTAAAACTTGAAGAGGTAGAATTAGATGTATAGGAGTAATTAACTTGAAGACAAACA
>VDFB02271358.1:1109742241-1109830273 GCA_007258455.2 Sequoia sempervirens | reverse complement strand
CTGGATGGTTCATTTAGGGACATGGAGGAAAAATGGCCACACTTTAAAGAAGAACCTCGTAATCTCAAGCTCATTGGGAGGGCGGGTGTTAATCCATTTGGAAAGTGAGATCTACTTAGTGTAAGCCTATTTTGTTTATATTGTGGCATTCCTCCATAGATGTCAATAAAGAGGGAGCACATAATGTTGTCAATGATTGTTCCAGGTATTTGTTTACATCAATTTTCTTTAATGTAGTAGCATCTCATTTGTCTTATTTGTTGCATAATGACATATTTTTTTCATTCAATAGTCATGTACATTAATTTATATATATTGCAGTAAAATGGTTATAATAATTATGTAATGTTTATGTTCATTCAACTAGGTAAGTACCAAGTTAAAGATATGAAGGTATATATCGAGCCTCTTATCGACGAGTTACTAAAGTTATGGAATGGCGTCACTATGTATGGCGTCTCTAGACCAATAGGACAAAGACAATTTCAATTCCATGCAATGCTTGTATGGACAATTCATGATGCCCCAGGGCTAACACATTTTTGTGGTATGTTATAATGTTCAACTACACTTTAACAATATTTAATTTTATGAAGTAGATATCATGCATGTTTTTAAAATAATCTATTCATTATATATAATTATAAAAATTGACATATTTAATCCAATTATATATGATCTTAGGTCTTCAAACAAAGGGAAAATTTGCATGTCCAATTTGTGGTCCAAAGATGAAATCTCGTGTTCAACAAGTTTAGGAAGCAGGTGTTTGATGAGTATAGACACTTCCTCCATAGAAATCATAAGTATCAAACCTCTTGAAAAACATCTTTTCAATGGGAAAGAGGAGACTACATCAAAACAATGAAGAATGGCACCTCGCCTATGGAAGTTGGAATATAATAATTGTCGTCAAGGTTATACATCGGATCAAATTGTTTATCTATCATATATGATATGTTTTGAATTTATATTTTTATATTGTGTTGTGTTTACTCATGTTGTAATTGACAATGATTGTTGTTGTTAATTTGTTTAACTTATATGCTTCATGAAGGTCGTCAAGGCATTAATAGTTGGCTTCCACAGGGACTGAAAAGTTATCCCAAACAATTTAGTAGGTTGCCCTACTATGAGCAGCTACAAATTGTGCATTTGTTTGATACAATGCATATCAAAAAGAATATAACATAAATGTTATGGAAAATATTGGATGGAAGGCATGACAAAGAAAAAATTGTCAAAATTTGTAGTGACATTCAAGTAACCAATCATGCAATGAAAAATGTCATTCAATTAAATAGAGATGGAGACCAAATTAATATAAGTTCTTCCTTGGTTATTAACAGAGCAATAAAGCAATGCTATAAAAGAAGTCATACAAAAAAATTGATTTCCCACGATTTGCTGCGAACATAAACAATATAATAACAAAGAAAGGTGAATTTGGGTCAGGGATGAAAACACATGATTGGCATACCTTCATTAAGGTAATTATTCTGGTATATTATATACACTTGTATAATGCATGTACTTTTCAATGTATTGTGTTTACTAATTTTGGAAAAATAATGAAAAGATCATTTTATAATTGTTGCAGTACGTTCTACCTCTATCTCTCCTAGACAACTTTGACAACAATGTCAAGCAAGTTATATATGATCTTGGAAAATACATGAGGTAAGTAGTGATATTTGTTCAATTCGTTGTATACATCTTATAATTGCCATTTGTTTTACTTGTTATGTAATATGTATATTTTTGTTAAATCTCGTTAATATATTTGCGCCTTGAATCACTTGTAGATGGTTGTCATCTAAATAAATCCATAAAGAAGATATAAATTATTGGAAGAGAAAAATTCCTCATCTAATGTGTGAAATGAAAAAGTGTCTACCTTTGACATTTTTCAATGCACAAGAACACTACCTCATACACCAAGTTGAGGAGATTGAATTGTGTGGACCTGTACACACAAGGTCAATGTGGATGGTTGAGAGGCACTTGAAATTTTTGAAAGCTTTGGTTAGACAAAGAGCACATCCTGAGGGTTCAATAGTGGAGGGATATATGGTATACACTCCAATAAGCCTATTTCAAGAAAAATGTGAGGCTCCTCCTTTCTTACTGATTGTGTGTATATTTGGAAAGAATTTGCAAAACTATATGTTAGATTTGGGTGCTTCTACAAATATCATGCCTTTCCAGTATGTAAGGCCCTGGGTATTACTCCCACTCCTTCCCGGTGAAAATTAACGTAGTTAGATAAGACAAAAGTGAATGTCATTAGGGAATTGAATAGAATCCCTATGCAAGTATCATCGGATCTGAGATTCTAGCAAATGATTGGCATTCAAGTAGCTGACATTCCTGATGCATATGGTTTAATTTTGATTAGATACTAGACCACGATGCTTAATGGTTACATCCACATTGATCATTTTCACATGTGGCTTCCTTGGAAGGGAATGCCAAATTAGATTCACATTGAACAAGAAACAAGGATGAAGCACATGATCACCAAATATAATAAGATGAATGAAGTGATGTTTTTAGAAACAGATTTTGGGAAACTATATTTCTATGGTTGTGGAGGAAGATGATAAAGAAGAAGAAGTTTTGATGCTATATGAAGTGTCAAGAGATTTAACTCAAATTCCTAGCAGTAATGAAGTATTCATAGAATAAGATGATGTTGATCCTTAGACTGATGGAGATATTGGATTGTTTGAGGGCTTTCAAGGATTTATGAAAAGATGCATACAAGATTAGATCTGTCTAGGAAATAATGTGGACTTAAAGGATTTACTGCTACCATGCAGATGCAAAATTCACGATGCTTCCCATTTGAATTTTGAATGTTGTCTTTTCTTGACTGGTGTTGAAGATATTAAGAAGTGGATCAACCTTTTTGATGTTAACAAATAAAATTAGAAAGCTTAAAAAGAGAAATTACTAGAGCAAGAAAATAGTCTTGAGAAAAGTATCATACTAAAGAATGAAGTACGCACTAGCAATCATAAAGGTATGAACCTAACTAATTTTCAGACTTTACATTGTGATGGGTCTAAATCAAAGCAAGGGGATGGAGCTGATTTCGAATTAATTAGCCAAACAGGTGAAACCTTCTTTGCAACACATAGACTGTAGTTTTATTGCACCAATAATGTAGCGAATATGAAGCATTAGTTCATGGTTTGTTAGTGGAATTATATATGAAAGTTAGGGCATTGCAAGTATTTGGTGATTCTGAGTTTGTGATAAAGTGGGCTAGAAAGAAATACTCATGTCATGATAGAAGAATGACTAACTATAGGAATCAATTCTAGGATTTGATAGAAGGATTTGATGCCTTCAATATCTAGTTTTAAATTACTCATAGTAAAAACCATAATACTAATGCATTAGCTCAGGCAACCAACACTTTGCAACCTCTTTCATTTTTCAGGATTAAAGAAGTTCACATTCGAGCTTACTCCTACTCCATCTATGTGGTATGATGTCACCAATTTTCAAATCTTTGAAGATGATAAGCATATACTTGATTCATTACTAGCTTTGATTTTTTTTCCTCTCAAATTATTGATGAGGTAAAACTTGAAGAGGTAGAATTAGATGTATAGATGGAGTAATTAACTTGAAGACAAACACTATTCCAAGAGGCATGGTATAGTTGGAGAAAATATTTGACTTTGATCAGATAAGATACCAAAATCAGCAGGCAAAGAAGGATTCTTCAACAAACCAGTGTGATACATACAACATGAGTACCTCTGAGAACGTGAAGAACATTTGTATTGGTTAAGTCCATACCCTAGCTAAAAGAAAAGGAATAATTGAAGCGATGCATGTATATCAAGACATTATTGCATGGAGTTATGAGGATCTTAAGACATAGGATACTTATATTATCAAGCATACAATTCCCCTTAAGGCTAATGTAAAACCATTTAAGCAAAGGAAGCAACCCATCAACGCTCTACTTGAACCCATTATCTATAAAGAAGTACAAAAATTGTTGTCAGTCTATATTATATTTCTTGTAAGGAATTCTACTTGAGTCACAAACTTGGTACCCGTCCACAAAAGAATGGTGAGATCCACTTATGTGTGGATTTCCAAAATATTAATCATGCATTAGAAAAGGATAATTACCCGGTGCCTTCATTGGATGAGGTTCTACAAATTGTGAATATTTCTCAAATGATGTCGTTTATGGATGGATATTTAGCATACAACCAAGTTATGGTCCAATAAGAGAATAGAAATAAAAAAACATTTACTACAAAATGGGGAACCTTCACTTACAAGAATATGCCTTTTGGTATGATCAATGCTAGGGAAACATTTCAACATGCAATGGATACTACATTTAAGGAGTTGATAGGTAAATGTATCATCTATATGGAAAATTTGATAGTATTTTGTAAGAAGAGAGGTGATCATATTACAGATTTATGCAAAGTATTCCAAAGGTGTCGGGAGTTTGGCATTTCACTTAACCTAAGGAAGTGTATCTTCAGAGTGACTGAAAGCAAATTGCTCAGCCATGTGATTTTAGAGAAAGGGATATCAATTGATGCTGAAGGAATCCAAGTGATATTGAAGATCTAATCGCCTGTGAGTAAGAAGGAAATGAAGTCCCTTTTCAAAAAAATCAATTTTGTAAGGAATTTGTTTATAATAGGTTTTGTTGAGAATGTAAAACCTTTAAATGCAATGTGAAATCAAGATGCCAAGGTAAAATGGATGTTGGAAGAAAATAAGGCTTTTGAAGAAATAAAATGGTTGATTGTTGAAGCCCTAGTCTTAGTTAGTCCTGATTACATGAAGCCCTTTTATATTTACTCTTTCACTTTAGATCACTCATGTGTGGGAATGTTGTCACAAAAGAGAGAACAAGGTGATGAACACCTGATTGTTGCAAGAGTTTTTCCATTGGTCTCCTTGTGCTATGTAGTGCAACGCTTAGGTTCATGACATGGATTAACCACCTCCTATAGATCTTGGATCTTGTATAAATATGGAAGTTGTATCAGGCATTGATAGGTTAATCTTTTTGTGCAACGACAATGACCAATGTAACAATCGGTATCAAAGCCGAGGTCACAAGTTTGAACCCCTCACTTGCATTGAGGGATTGTTGCAAGAGTTTCACCCTTAGTCTCCTTGTGTTGTGCAGTGTGATGCTTGGGTTTGTGACTTGGCTTAACCACCTCCTGTGGATCTTGGATCTTGTAAAAAATTGGTGGTTGTATCAGGCATTGATAGGCCGATCTTTTGTTGTAATGACAACCGCCAATGCAACACCGATTGCTTTTATGAGTGCTCTACTCAAGGATGTTGAGTTACATTACCCAAGTGTAGAAAAACAAGCCTATGCATTATTCTGTGCAATCAAAAAGTTTAAACATTATATTTTAAGGAATAAAGTGTTTTCTATCGTATTGAACCCTACAGTGAAGATCCTTTTAATGCAGAATGAGTTGGGGGAACAAAGAGCTAAATGGGTAACCATGCTTTAGGAATGTGCTATGGAGATCCAACCCATGAGGTTGGTCCAAGGATAGGCATTAACATAAACAATGGTTGAATTAAATCTTGAATTAACAACACAACAATATAACCTCGAGGATGTGTCTCTAGATGGGTGGTATGATGATGTGGTGTATTATTTACTTAATCAGATTTGTCCACCATGATTGAATGTTGTTCAATGACACACTCTACATTTAAAGAGAGGTAGCTACATGATGAAAAGTGTCATATTATACAAAAATAATTATGAATGATTCTATCTTCATTGTTTAGGAAAGGAAGAAGCAGCGGCAGTATTGAAAGAATTTCATGACAAATTTGGGACTGGTCATGGTTTGGGGCCTTTGACTACACACCAAATCCTACAAGTAAGATATTACTATCCCACACTATTTAAGGATGCTCATACACACTTACGAACTCTCCACATCTATCATATTGTTATTGTCTAAGAGAAATATGGTGTTGTCTCATTACAACCTATAGCTAAGGTACATCCCTTCGCGCAATGGGGACTAGATTTTATTGGTATGATCACTCCACCATCTTCCACTAGCCACAGGCATATTTTGACTGCTACTGACTACTACACTAGATGGACATAATCCATTTCATGTAAGTAATGTATAGCTAACTTTGTTATAAAAAAATTAGAGCAATCTATTATTACTCATTTTGGATGTCCTTTTGCATTAGTATGTCATAATGGTCCAACATTTTCTTCTTTAAAGTTTTCGGGATAGGCATTTGATTATGATATTACACTAAAATTTTCTTCTAACTATTATCCATAAGGGAACAAGTTAGTTGAGTCCACAAATAAGAATCTATTGTCATCCATAAATTGTTGGACAAGAACCCTAAAGACTGGCATACCCAAGTATGGTTTCTTCTATGGGAAGATTGTACTCCATAAAAGGATGACTTGGGCACCTCCCCATATCATCTAGTCTATGGTCAGGGGCCTATTTTTCCCAATCACTTAAAGATCCTCACCCTACAATTCATTAACAAGTATTATGATGAAGGAGAAAGGCTTGAAGCTCGTCTTGCTGAGATCCTCCACTTGGAGGAAGAAAATGAAGAAAAAATTGAAATTTTTTCCAAGCACCGGGGCATTGCAAAATGTTGGTTTGATTAGTGAGAAAAGATTAAGGCCTTTAGAATCTCTAATTTGGTCTTATATTGGGATAAATCCCATAAACAAAAGGGGTAACATGGTAAATTCGACAAGCTTTGGCTTGGACCCTTTCAAATTTCTAAAATTTTGGGAGATAATGCTTATTGCTTGAACAATCTCATGGGAGAAGATGTCTTGATGCCTATTAATGGGCAGTATCTAAAGCACTATTTCCTTGCTTGAGCTACTACAACTCAGCCTTGTTGTACATAGTTAGTTTAGGTAGTTTTTTATAGGATAGTTTGCTTTTGGTTTGCTTTTGGTTTGCTTTCACTTTGTTGTTTCGTTTTAGAAGTAGAGGGTTTTTCTATTTTTTATAGATGGTAGTGCCATGTATAGTTAAAGGGATGTCCTGTTGAATGTTCATGTTTGTTTCTTTTATAAGCATTTATAAGTTATCTAGTGGTATCTATTAGTCTTGGTGATCAAGTTTCATTAATTGATTTTTTCTTGATTTAGAGAGAAGACATTATTTGAATCCTTTCACACTAGTCTTAGTCCTAATAATCTACATATTTTAATGTTCCTTGAGGGATTTGTGGTAGGTATCATGATATTTCTGCAAGGTGAAAAATCTAAAAATCTACTTCAGTGACCACTACAATTTCCAAACCTAGAATAATATTTGGTGCTTATCAATTTGCAAAAGAAAATTTATTGAGAATGAAACCAAAGAAATATCTTATAACTAGTTGTATGGGTGTGCAAGCAACTCTATTGAGGCTATGGATAGCTAGCTGGCAGTAGAACAATGTTCACTAGGATTGTAGATATCTTCATCGGGGCTATAGACTCCAAACTGGCACCGAGGCAATGTCTAGGTTACTTTTGGAGTTGGACTATCTACGTAGCCTGTCTTGGTTGAATGATTGCTTACCTCAAGTCTCCTAGGGAAAGGAATGAACTCAAAAAGCTGAAATCACACACAATTAAGGATTTAGATATGTCATGAATGGATTCAACTAATGATTTTTTTCCCCTTTGAGTAAGAATTATCTTGTGAAACTTTGATTTCGGTACTAACTAGAGATTATGGGTTCAGATGAATTCTTATCCTTGAAACGTTCAGGAACATTCCCAATAGAGTTTCCATTTATTGTGCATTTTGTACACACACCTCACTGAAAGTAGATACCCCCTCTTTTCCCTTTTGCTTTTGGGCCTGCTTCACTCGCGCTTGTTTTTTTTTGCTTTTTCCTTCACTTTTTGGCCTTTGGTCCACGTTTCCTTTGAAACTTTGAAACCCCTTGAAATGTTGGAAAATTTCAAAGTGACCTTTTGTAGGAGTTTCTTTGTGGGTTTCCATCAAGCAAATGCCTAAGTATTTCTGGCCATTTGCAAAAACTTTAGTGCAAAAATCCATCTATAGAAAGTCATTTGTGAGATTTCCTCCAAACAGTGTTGTTGACTTCCACACCCACATCCTTTAACCTTGCATAGCCTTAGCACCTGCATTCCATTTCCCTACATAGACTTGGAACCAACACCATGAGTTTCTTCATTTTAGGGTTTTCATGAAGTTTGAGATATCTAGCACAATAAATGCACCTAGGTTTATAAATAGGATGGTTTCCCCTCTCATTTTCACCTTGCACATTTTAGAAATCAGAAATCTACTCTTATCTTTGCCAAATTTTCATGGGTGATTCTCTTATAGCTTCATGCATCCAATGGGTATGATTTCTTGCTTGCATTTGAATTCTTAATTTTGTTGCAAATTTCATCATTGGGCAAAGCGGTCATGATTGATAAACTGTTAAACTTTAAAAATTAAAACCAAAACCTCATGTGTAAGTCTTTTCTCGTTGTTCCAAAATTTGGCTTGGGAGGTGATGGCTCTCACATCGCTTAGATCTACACCATTTAGAGGGTCCAATGCAAAATTTCATTGAGGTCACGCTAGAGTTTCAAAATGACCAGCTAAGGTTTCCACCTTGGTGTTTCCCATTGGATTTTAAATGATAAAACTTAGAATTCCTTATTTATTCCCATGTTTTGATTAATAAAACTAAAATTTTCTAAGTGTTTCACGATTGTAGGAAAGATCATGCAAAAATATGAAGGTGGGAAGTCATCAATCTCATGTCATTTGAGGACATGGGTTCTTGTGGCTTCTACCTCCTTGGCTCCCATATTTAAGGATCTCGCATAAGTAAAATGGGGTATAAAATAAGTGCTAAAGTGTACACCTTTAGGAAGCAAATGATTTAGTTACATTGTTGAGTAGGATCATTGGACTTCCTATGTCTAACATATTCGAGGAGTGGATGTGGTACTTCATCGAGGAGATTTTGAGATTCCACTGGGTAAAGATGATTAGTGACAACATCCATGCATAGTTTTTTTTGTTGAAGAAGACCTCAAAATATTACATGACCTCCTATCTTATCTATATATTGGAAGAAAAATTTGTGTACAAAGGTTTGACATGAGGTAATCTAGGAACAGGTCCAAATCAAAACATCATTTACAAATGCTACCTGTAGATCTAATACAAAAACTTCAAAAGAAATTACAAACAGGTAAATGATGCCTTTATTATGTATATTCTCATATCATTGTCAGGTGAATTTGGAAATATAATGTTGTACTATTGTAAATCTATGGTGAATAACTTTTGCTACTGCTTCATTCAATTCCCCAAGTTCACATACTTCAGGATTGAGGGCTTCCTAGGGACACCATATAGGTTTTTGAGGTATCCAACAAACAATATGGTCTTACTTGAGCTCACACGACAACTGTGCACCTTGCACCAATTTCTGCAATCCAACTACAGAGCTGGGGTACTTGTTCATGATGTTTTCTGCACACAACAACTTAGATAGAATATGAAATCCTATCTCTCTTGAAAGGTAAATCTCTATCAGCAAGCCTCAAGAGATAACCCCAAGGTCTCTAATGTTACGTCTTGACAATGCATAAACAACTCAGTGATAAATGTGAAAATGTTGGTAATCAAAAAGGGACCTTACTACAAGCAAATACTGAATCTTGAACTTATCAAATCTAACAATGTAATGATACTTCAATCCTAAATCTAATTCAAATGATAAAGAAATAACAAAAGATTAAGGTTTCAGAGAGATTCCTAAATTTAACACTACTCCTAAGATTAACAATGTAAGTGATGAAATACTTGAAATGGACCAATCCCTCATAAACTAATTCTAGCTCGACCAAGATAAATCTACAATCTTACAGAAATAGTGCAATCTTCTAAGGTGTTAAAGATTTTCAGATTATGAACATTCATCCAAGACAACCCAATTGCAATTGAAATGAATAAATCTCCACAATTGAACCAAGCACAATGAATATAAAGGTCCAGGCTAACTTTGCAAAGCAACTAACAATCAACTAGCTGCAAAAAGTATGGACCAAGGATTGTTGCAAACACTTCAAGCATCAAATCATAAACACTATTGAATCAGATCTAAATCTAAATCTAACATATATCTTATACCCTTAAGCAATTTGAAAGATAGAATCATAAGAACTGTGCAAGATAAGTCAACACAAAAGAGATCACCAGAAAATTGCAATGTCTTCAATTATATTGAATCACCAAACTTTAGCAACAATTCCAATGTTTTGTTACAACACTTGCTCAGAAATTGACTAACTTCTAACTCTGCTCTACTACCTAATTCACTCTAACAACTATCTCTATTTGTGTATCTATATCTTACAAATGAGGCAAAATGCCCAATTTATAGGAATCCCCAAAGCATGTTGGCCAAGCTGGGATTATACAATAATAAAATAGCCAAAAAAAGTCAAACCAACCAATGCTTACAATAAAAATGGCCATAAACAGGTCGGCCCAAGGAGAATTCAAATTAAGATAAATATGCATTAAATGCATGAATTCAATCCAGGTCGGCCTAGGAACTCCAATGCAATTCAAACCAAGGCAAGGAAAATGATAGGGAAATACAAAATTCGATGCAGCCTTGCATTAACTGCCCTCTCCAGCCTAAGCACACCTCACCAAGTCGGCCAAGGGGTGGAGTATATAATATTTGAATTTCCTTCATAGATTTGACTTCATCTCCCTCAAGCCACCACCATGCTAGACTCAGCCTGCACTCAGCAAAAACCAGCATTAATATCCATTATAACACTATCATAACATGAAGATCAAGATTAGCTCATCATCAATAATGTATTCATCATCTAAATAAATTCAAACAAAAATCGACATCAACCCAAAAACCTCACTCAATCGCAAACTACACAATCTGGGATTTCAAGCCAATCACAGAATCTAGGCCAGAAAGGAATTTCAGGGAAATCCAAGCCAAGTAGATTCTAGCGAAATGAGCACGAAATCAACAATAGATCATTAAAAATGCAGAAAATATGCAAATAATAGTGCAATCCATCAATTTAGAGCATGGAATAATAAGAAATTATCATTAAAATCATCCACTTCATCCAATTTCCTCATTCCACAGTGCTTCCCAGAAAATCCAGAAAAATCCGGTAGGGCCGGATTTTCGCAAAAATGATAATACTGCATGAATTTTGGGAAAACGAGGGGAAGAAGGAGAAATCGAGAAAATCTGACCGGACAGGAAAATCCCGAAGCTGGAAGAAAACCCGAAAATCGGCAATCTAACACGACTTCGCTCAAATTGATCGAAGATCACAAATTTGAGGACCCTGGGCAAGGAAATGCTTAACTTGAACCTCCTATAGATCTTTGAATTCTAGGTTCATTCGAAAACAAGTTAAGATGAAATGGGGACGCCCTACGCATGAAACCCTAGATTTTAACCATAAACGCACAGAGCAAGCTCGGGACACAGAAATTCAAACTCCAAGAAAAACTAAAACGTCAAAGCACAACTCACATTCATCAATCGAAAGCAAGGAAACATGTACATACCATGAATAAAATGCCAGTCGACTCCAGCAAAGACAAACAACAATTTGAACACCCAAGCAAGCAACAACGATGAAAACGCCCAGGGAATCACATCCAGATCAATAATTCACAAATTCAATATACCACAGCAAACCAAGTACCCAAGGATCAAATATCCCAACTCAAGAGAATGAAAATGATAAAGCAAAATGGCGTAAAGCTCAAAAAAATAACCAAGTTCAGAAACCCATGACAACAATAATTCCGCGAAGGCCAGAAATCTTCAAACTGTAGTGTAATGCAGGTTGAGCCGGACTTCGAGCGCAATCTGGGAAAATCCGGATGGGGCGGAAAATCCTAAAACAGAGCCAAAACTTGAACTTTGCTTAAAGCTTAAGATTTTCAATATGCAACATGGGGGAAACACTTAGGAAAGCAAGATAAATGTTTAAGCTCATGCCTAGGCAATACAAAACCTCAAAATCAAAGGGCCAAAATCACAAAAGCGAAAGCAAAAGAGGGTCCCTGCTTTCAACGGGGTGTGTGTGTGAATACTGCACAACAAATGGTGGCTCTGCTGGGAAAATGCTCCAGAGCATTTGATGATGAACAAGAATCATGAACCCAGAATCTCAGGTTTTGATCTCACTATCAGACAAACAAATCAAAATGCATGATCAAAGAATCAGAACCAAAAGGCAGACTGAACCTTCCATAGACTAAAAATCCAAGTGTGTGCACATGAGTTCATTTCCTTCCTTGAGCTACTACAGAAACCAAGTTCAACCAGGTCAGGCTACGTAAAGATTCTAACTCCAAAAGCAACCTGGATAGAGCCTCGCTGTCAGTCAGGCATCCATAGCCCAGACGAGGTTATCGCTATGACTCTCCTGAACATAGCTCTACTGCCAACCAAGCGTCCATAGCCCCGATAGAGATAGTCAGATACCCCTAATAAGTTGAATTCATTCTTTTGATTTTCAATATTTCACTTTTCTTTTCTTTTGATATTCTTTTCTTTTCACTTTTCATTTCAACCTGTGAACAATGAAGTTCACACTCAGGGAAGAGAACCATAGTGGCACTCAAGCATAAATAGGATTTTTCACCTCACAAGACCTCACAAGGATCCTACAACAACCTCAGGATTTTTAAGATGTATAAAAGATATAAGATTTTAGAATACTTCAAATTCAAATCAAACTGGTGACCCATCTTCCTTAAATCAAACATTTAGACTGCATGACGATAACAAAGACCTCAACCATCCTTTCAAGACACAGGATTAAAGTTCATCAAGGAAATACTCAGAACAATCCCAGACAAAAGAATATTTTCTATGCAGGTGCAACACATCCAAAAGAAAACAAGAAGACCTCCAAAGCAAAAGCAGAGCAAAAACACAAAACCGAAAGCAAACCTAAACTAACCAAAACAAACAAAAGCAAAGCAGAAAGGGAAACCTACTCTAACCAAAGCAAAGCAAAGAAAAACAGGAAGGAAAACCTAATCTAACCAAAGCAAAGCAAAAAAAACAAAAATAGAAAGGAAACCTAATCTAATTATGTATAGGAAAAGAGCTAAAAATAGCTCAAGACTGGAAATAATGCTTCAAATACTGCCCATTGACAGGAAATGGGATATCCTCCCCAGTGAGAGTTTTCAAGCGAAAAGCATTATCTCCCAGAATTTCTGAAATCTGGTAAGGGCCAAGCCAAAGTTTGTCAAATTTACCATGCTCCCACTTATGGTCATGGGCTTTATCCCAGTATAGAACCAAGTCAGAAATCTGAAAGGCTTTTTACCTTGGCTCTTTTATTAAACCACCTTTTGACTACACCATGATGTTTAGCAAAGTTCTCTAAGACTTCATCTCTTCTTTCTTTAAGGTGTAACAGCTCCTGTAGGTGGGCTTCACGCTTGTTCTCTTCATCATAATACTCATTAATGAACTGTAAAGTGGGGATCCTCAATTGAATTGGAAATACAGGTTTCTGGCCATACACAAGATGATAAGGGGAGGTCCCTATGCAAGTCTTCTATCTTGTACGATCTTCCCATAGAGCAAATCAAAGTTGAGTGTGCCAATCCTTGGGATTATTTTCTAGTAACTTACAGATGACCGTCAAGAGGTTTTTATTGCAAGACTCATCCAACCCATTACCTTGTGGATAGTAATTAGATGCAAGATTTATTATAATCCCATGATCAAAGGCCCAATTAGAAAATTTCAATGATGCAAATGTAGGAACATTATCACAAACTAAAGATAAAGGACATCCAAAGCGATTGATAATACTTGATTCAATGAAATCAATTGCCACTTCAGAAGTACACTGTTTGCATGAAAGAGCTTCAGTCCATCATGTAAAGTAATCAGTAATGGTGAGAATATACCTGTGACCAGTAGAAGAAGGCAGATTGATGGGACCTATAAAGTCCATCCCCCACTATGCAAAAGGTTTTACCTCAAAGACTAGTTGAAGTGGGAGAGTTGCATACTTCTCCCTGGTTGTTCTAGTCTGGAATACATGGAAAGTTCTGACATGCTTGTGTGTATCCTTGAATAATGTAGGCCAATAATAACCAGCCCTCAGAATTTGATTTGTAGTAAAATGTGCAAATCCATGGCCAGTACCATATCTATCGTGAAATTCAGTCATAACCCTTTTGGATTCCTGTCTTTCTAAGCACCTCAGGTAGATACCTTCATGATTTTTCTTATATAAGACAGCTCCCTTCAACATGAAACTGTCACTCTTTAAGCATAATTCTCTTCTCTATACTGCATTCAGGTGGTCAGGACATCTCTGAGTCAGGAGATAATGAACAATATCATCATACCATTCTCTAGGGGAAACATATTCTAGATTATAATGTTGGGCTGCAAGATCAGGGCCTATTTCTACCATTGTCCTTGTAAGTCCTTTCCCTCTTACTAGCTTCATGGGCTAGATCTCAATATCATACTCTTGCAACATAGTTACCCACTTAGCTCTGCACTCCCCTAGTTCATTCTGCATCAACAACAGCTTGACTGCAGGATCAAGAACTATTGCAAACACTTTGTTTCTGAGAATCTAATGTCTAAATTTCTTCACAGCTCTGACCAAGGCATAGGCCTGCTTTTCCACACTTGGGTACCTCAATTCAGAATCTTTCAATGGTGCACTCATGAATGTTATGGGATGTTCATTTCCTTGATCAAACTTTTGAGTCAACATAGCAGCACAGGAGTGATCAAAAGCAAACGAATATATGTAGTTCATGGCTTAGCATAGTCTGGACTCACCAAAACTAGAGCTTCAACAATAGCTCTCTTTATCTTTGCAAATGCTTCCTTAGCTTCTGCACTCCATTCAACTTTGGCCTCTTGCTTCAGCATTGCATTCAATGGCTTGACTATATCTGCGAATCTAGTGATGAACTTCCTTACAAAGTTGATCTTACCAAAGAATGAATTCATTTCTTTCTTGCTAGCAGGTGGTGGGATCTTGAGTATAGCTTCCACTCATTCTGGATCAATGGAAATTCCCTTCTCAGAGATAATATGTCCCAACAATTTTCCCTCTGTAACTCCAAAGATGCATTTCTTTGGATTGAGAGATATACCAAACTCCTTGCACTTCTGAAACACTTTACACAAATCTACTATATGATCACCCCTTTTCTTGGAAAAGATTGTCAGGTCATCCATATAAATGATTATGCACTTACTAATTATTTCTTTAAAGGAAATGTCCATGGCCCTCTGAAATGTGGCCTCAACATTAATCAAATCGAAGGGCATTCTTCTATAAGCAAAAGTTCCCCACTTGGTAGTGAAAGTAGTCTTATGTCTATCTTCATATTGTACCATGACCTGGTTGTATCCTGAATAACCATCCAAGAAGGACATCATTTGAGATCCATTGACAATCTAAAGTACTTCATCCAATGAAGGTACTAGATAATTTGTAAGGAAAAATAGAGGAGCATCTCAGAGAAACCTCCAAGAACAGTAGTGCCTTCGATAACTTTAATTTCTTAGGTTGCCTCAAAGACACGTACTACTATGTCCTAAAGTAGAAATAGACACAGTTATTTCCCACATTAATCCTTCTGAGAGAAGCACATGTAAATTCAACAACATGCATTAACAAATTCTACAACAAGAACCAACAGACATGAAAGATGAGACAGAAACCAGAACAAACAGATTTACGTTGGGAAAATCCTTTCGAATAAAAAACCCCACACTCCAAAGATCGAGCCATTGTATTATTCAACAAAAAATGGTTACAATACAATTTCAGGCTCATAGCCTTTATAGAGATTACATCTTGTTCATTATGGATACAACCTGGTAGCAAACTTTCCTCGAGAGACCAACCATGGCATTCATGATTAGGAGAGATTCCAACATAACCCTGCCTCTCTCTTCCTCTACTTCGGCCTCATGGCCTCTGGCCTTTCAACCAGCCACTCAAGTTTCTCTCTTCTTCTCTTTGGCTCTCATTCCCCCTTTCAAAACGTGCAATGCATACATATATACATTCATTCTCATTCAGCTCTATAAATCGTTTCAAGATCATAACTGTCAAACAACAATCTCCAAATCAACATATTTATCATCGTAGATGTTTCCATTTCTGATGTAGATTTTTCCTTGCAGAAAGTTCAGGCAACTGCTACAAAAATCCAACCGCCAACCATTTGAATATCACTTCCTCTGATTGGTCCATGAGCCACCACATAGGATAGTCTTCACTCAATCAACGACGATCAACTTGTGTCGCATGTTGGTGAGACACTAAGCATGTCTCCCTGATGCCACAAGACTAGATCGTCATTGTTGCCAAGAGTTATCACTATCGGCAAGACATTTTACCAAGTCCAGAAAGCTATCACTGAGACTTCGCCATGTCACCAAGACCTCACATCGAAGATCACAAGGTATCCCAAAGAGTTCATCAGTCGGTAAGACTATCGTTCTTCACCAAGACTTCATAACGAGCTCATCATATTATACCGAACTCCAAACAATAGTCGGCAAGACATATGCTTTCGCTGAGACGTTACTCTGAAATCTTCAAGTCATACCGAGTACTGAACAGTCGCCAAGAGTCATACCGACAACCATCGGCGAGAGTTCCCTCATCGACAAGACTCATACCACTCTGCACGAGGTTACACCGAGACTTCTTAAGTTACACCAAAGCACCCGACAGTCAGCAAGACATTCGTCTTTCACCAAGACATAATACCAATGCCTTCAAGTCACACCAAAGTGCTTGATAGTCGGCAAGACATTTGTCTTTTCCCAAGAAATCACACCGAGCACACCATGTCATACCGAGCCGGCAAGACTTTTGTCTTTCGCCAAGACTGTACACTGAGTGAACAAGTCATCCTGAAGACTATCGGCGAGACTCTCTAGGTTTCCAAGTCTTCACACCGAAGTCTTTTATCACCGCGAAGGCACTAAGGTAAAACCTTGTCGGCGAGACCTTCATCGATCACTGGGACATCATACCAAAACAAGACTTTCGGCCAAGGGTCTCCCTGACACCACTTGTCGCTCAGAGTCTTACCAAACCCTTTGTTACCTATCGGCAAGACATCACCCTATCGCCAAGACTTCATCCTGAAACACATGAGTTTCTCTGATGACTCTAGAAGATAACTATCGGTGAGACATTCATATTGGTAAAACCTCATACCAAAACTTAACCCTTTTGGCCAAGTCTCCCCGATATCCGATAGACACCAATTGTCAGCCATACATCTCCTAGTCACCAAGAGTTCCTGTCGATAGGAGCAAGTCATGCCGATTATCACATCGGCCAGATAGACCAAAGGTCATGCCGATATCAGCAAGACTTCCTATCATCACCGAGACATCATTCTGATAGTCCAAAGTTACACCAAAGGTTTCAAATGCCGATTGCAAAGACATTCAGGAGGTCACAGCGACAATTCAGGATCTACTATCAGATCGGCTAGACATCTCACCAATCACAGCGACCATGCTTTCTCAAAGGTTTTAGCTTGTGAGATTGAGGCAACAATTCCAACATAATTATCCTTTTCTGATGCTCTATTGAGGTTCCTAAAATCTACACACAACCTAATTTCACCATTCTTCTTTCGCACTAGAACCAAGTTTGCAACCCAAGTTGAATGTCTAACTAGGAATATGATTCTGGTAGATAGTAATTTATGCACGTCCTTCTGAATTATGGGTTCCAGTAGAGCATTAATTGGCCTTTTCCTTTGTCTGAAAGGTTTTTCTCTTGGATTGAGAGGGATAGTATGAGTTATGATTGATGTGTCATAGGTCTTTAAGTCTTCATAATTCCATGCTATCACATTTGGATATCTATGTAATGCATCGATTATTCCTTTCCTCTCTTCTAGAGTGCATACTTTACCAATGAAGACATTCTTGGCATCATCTTGAGTTCCCATATTATACTTTTCACATTGTCCACTGATGGTCTCTTTCTTGGCATCCTACTCCTGATCTTTGACCTTATCTAGATCAAAAATTCTTTCAAACTGCACCATTCCTCTGGGAATAGTATTAGTCTTCAGATTAATTACCCCTTCCAAGTCCATTTCTAGTTCTTGGAGTTCAGTTTCATCTATAATTTGAGAAGAAAAAAATCTGTACTTGTGATAAAATCTAAAATGTGCTTATCATCTTCAAATACCTGGAAGTTAATGACATTGTTAGGCACTAAAGGCACTGGAGTTAACTCAAATGTAAACTTCTTCAATCCAGACAGAGACAGAGGTTACAATGTACTAGTTGCCTGGGCAAGGGAGTCAGCTGTCTGGTTTTTAATTCATGGTATCAACTGAATGTTGAAGGCATCAAATCCTTCAATAAGATCCCATACTCTATGTCTATAATTGGTCATTCTTCTGTCATGACAAGAGTATTTTCTCCTAACTTGCTTGACTATTAACTCAGAATCTCAAAAAACTTGTAGAATCTTGACCTTTTTCTTTAATGCCATTAACAATCCATAGACCAAAGCCTCATATTTTGCTACATTATTAGTGCAATGGAATTGAAGTCTATGAGCAACAAAGAATGTCTTACCTTTTGGACTGATTAGCTCAAATCCTTCCCCAGCTCCTTGATTTGATTTGGATTCATCAAATCTTAAAGTCCAACAGTCAGCAACTGCAGATTTCCTAGTTGTATCTCTTGCACTGTTGTATCTCTTGCACTGTTGTTGTTTGAAGGTTCCTCAGAAAGTATCACTTTCCTCTCCTTAGGGTCTTCTTGGACATTCTGGATATCAACTTTGACTACTGGAGTGGGGTTGATACACTTCTGCACTTGTTCCACTGCAGTCTGGCATAAGCAACAATTTAGCTCAGAGTGAGAGGCATTATGAACCCTACACCAATTTGGCAAAATAAAATCTCTGAAATTCATCTTCCTACCAAACTGAATCTGATCCTCGATGCATTTCTAAATGAATTCCTAGAAATTATCTAGTAAACTGAGTTGTTTGTCTTCAAGATCCTCTTCATTTTCAACTGGTTCTACCAAGGCTTCAGTACTACTAGATTCTGTTGTAAGGTCAACAGACATTGTGTGGAACATAAGGACTTCCTCCACATCTAACTCCTCAAAAGGGGCTGCAAGCACATAGTTTCCCATGCTCACCTTTGTTATCAGAATTTCATTGGAGGTGTTATGATATTCTGTAATCATGTACTTCATCCTAGGTTCTCTTTCAATTCTAATCTGGTTTGGCACTCCGTTCCAAGGAAGCCACATATGAGAGTTATCAGTTGATACATATCTATTCAAGGCCTTGGTAAAGTCTCTTCCTAGAATCAGGCCATAAGCATCAGGTATATTAGCCACCTGTATATTAATAACTTGCTGAATTCTAGGGTCAGAAGCAACCTGCATATGAATCATGTTTAATTCCCCTACAACATTAACTTTAGTTCTATCCAATTGTGTAACTTTCTTTTGGGAATCGACAAGAGTAATACCCAAAGCTCTGCATACACCAAAAGGCATTACATTGGTGGAAGCACCTGAATCTAATAAGCAATTATGCAAGTGTTTACCAAATATACAGACTGAGATGAAGAAGGGAGGAGTCTCTGTTTTTCCTTGAAACGGAGTTAAGGGAGTATCTACTTGAGCAACCTGAGTTCTATCTTTCTCTTTTCCCTTATCTCCAGGAGGCACATGAACTTGATTATGAGTCTTATTTTTCCTTCCTACTGTTTGAGAGCTAGATACTTTGTTGATACTTTCACTAACTGATTTATCTTGTGATATGGAATTTGCATTATAAGCTCCTAGAACTGCATTTTTAATGGTTGGAACTCTCAATAACTCAAATGAAAAGAGACTTAACTTTAACTTCTTGAGTTCTTTTTCAACATATATAGCCAATTTTTCTTCACTTAGATCAGCAGGAGTCTCTTTTGGATAGTCCACCATCCTTTCTCTGCTTGCTTCAACATTTCTTCCTTTTGGCATGTCCATCTGTGCTTGTCCTTCCTTTGACAGATACTACTTAGACACATGAGGATACAATGGATTATTGTTGGCATTAGGATCTGGTTGAGTGGTGAATTTGTTTGGTGGAATGGAGGTGGTGAAGGGACCTCCAGCCTGCGGATGTCTATGTGGCATGTCTCTCAAATCATACTTCTTGATAGGCCTCTGGAAACTCTGTACCTCTTCAACATAAGCTTCTTCTTCATCCAAGGGGCCATTGTCATTTACTGGATTTTCATCAAACAACTGTGAAATCTCATCTCCATTGCACATTTGATCTGCCTCTTCCTTGAGTTGGTCTGATTCTTCTTCAGGCACATTGTCCTTGCTCTATGGAAAAGGAGCATGGTTCAGGACCAACACTGGTGAATCATAGGGAATAGATGGCACCATCTCCTAACTACTTGAATTGTTCTCCACTTCATACTGCAAAATTCAATTTGTTGTTTGGAACTCTTGATAATCTAACTCAGAATGCTGACTTGTTTTATGGAGCGTACACCATCCTGATAAAGCAGCTTCAACTAAAAATACACCACTAGGAGGTTTCTCTTGATTGACTGGCTGATTGACTGGTTGATCCAATGGAGTAGGGACTCCTCCATTATCAAGCCTTGTGTTCCAAGTCCTGTTTTGTCCTGGTGGTCATCTCCTGTCGAACCCTTGTCCACTAGCTTTCCCTCTATCAAAGTTTTGGCCTAAGGATTGTCCTCTATCATAATTTTGTCCTTTGTCATTGTTATATCCCCTGTCATTACTATATCCTCTTTCATTGTTGTATCCTCTATCATGGTTATATCCTCTATCATGGTTATATCTTTTGTCATTTTTGTATCCTTTTTCATGGTTATATCCTCTTTCAGGACGCTGCCCTCTATCAAAGTGTTGTCCTTGCTGATTTTCTCAATTTTCTCAGCTCTGATTGGACTGCATATTTCTCTGAGCAGCTTGCAACTGACTATTATGGTTCCTCAAGTAAGTCACCTCCATATTTAGCTTATTCACTTGTTCATTTAGTCTTATTACCATCAACATCTATGATCAAGGCTATTGTCTTTTCTTTATGCTCATTTATTCTCATAATTTCTAGCAAAGGTACAATAAATTTAACTTAAGAAAGCACTTGAAACATATCTACAGGTGTATTTTTCAAAATCAGACATCATGCTTTCATCATTCTCCTTTTTCTCTTGTTCATTACTTCATCCTAGCTTCTTTTGATTCCTATCCTCTGCAACAAGTTCAACAAAGTTTGTAATTACCTTGGTTTTCACCAATGACGAAGTCACATCTTCTTGAGGCTTTGGGGTTTCGTTCTTTTTTTCCAAAACCTTATCATTCTTAACCTCTTTGACTTTAATGCCATCCTTTTTGTTGTCAACCTTAACACCTTTGTTTCATTCCTTTTTCTCTTTAATAAATAGGCCAGCAGGCTTACCCTGTTCACCACCCACAATTCTATTTCTCAATTGAAGTGAATTCTCATCTGAGTAGCCATTTCCTCAGTCAATCTTGCAATCACTTCTTCTGATGATCTCCTGGTCAGGACTTTTATATGGAGGTTGGCTCACATTATTTTGGATATGTCCTGTTGCAATGCTAGTCCTTAATGACTAGTTCAAAACTTCAAAATTCTGTAGATATGGGGGATAGCTAGCATGAGATTGTGGATGAAGAGGTTGATTCACATTTTGCTGGGGATAGCTGACTGTGAGTGGCACTTGACTCATAGGAGGCCCTGGGTGAGGAACCATAGGCAACTGAGGAACCAGATTCATAATAGGAGTTTGATTACCAATAGCCTAGTTGAGAGTTGGAACTTGTCCAGGGTGAGCAGCGGGTCCTAATGATGGTAAAGGTCCAGAAAAATGTTTTCTTAAGGAAGTACTAACATTTACAGCCTTTGCATATGCATCAAGTAGGGTATTAGGAGGATTGTTTCTCCATTTCATGAAGGTGGTTGTCAGACTATCAAGCCCTTCATAATAGACTTCTAAAGTAGTGGCATCATCAACAACATAAGGGGCCTGTAGTTAGGTATAGGCACGATGAAACCTATTGTTAAAGGAACCTATAAGCTCATGGACTTCTCTCTTAACATTAGTAAACTGAAGATAGAGCTCGTTGGGACTAGTGTGAATCCTAAACTTTTGTAGGAATGCAGTCTCTAGCTCATTCCAATGCTGGATAGACCCGACAGGTAAGTGATTATACCAATAGAATGCATCTTCTCCTAAGGAATAAGGAAAGAGCCTACATGCTACATCCTCATGATTCATTCCTCTATCCTTAAGGCTAGTCTAAAATATCTTGATGTTTTCCTTAGTAGTTCTATTGGGATCATTAACATGGAACTTTGAACAGAAGTGCTCAGGGTTCTTGGGCATGACATTGTAATTCATGAAACTCAATGGAGATGGGTTATTTGCGAGAAAATCCATTGGTGGAGGTGGGGGTGGTAATGGTTGATTTATGGCTGGCTAAGGTTGTTGAATGAGAATGTCCTCAGACTCTGATGAAGATGAACTTGATGAAGATGAGGATGATGGAGATGATGGAGGTGGTTGGGTAGATGATGATTCTCCCCTTCTGCTGGTCCTTCTTGACCTAGTAGGGGCTGACAATTTTTGAAATTCCTCCTCTCCTGGAGTAGATTTAGTTCTTCTTCTAAATATTTTAGGAGAGATGGCAGACATAAATCGATCCAGCTTAGCTTATTCAGACCCTACTTCTAGCACCAATCTGTTGATGATGTTTTTTGCACAACAACAACTTAGATAGAATTTGAAATCTTATCTCTCTTGAAAGGTAAATCTCTATCAGCAAGCCTCAAGAGATAACCCCAAGGTCTCTAATGTCAGGTCTTGAAAATGCATAAACAACTCAATGATAAATGTGAAAATGTTGGTAATCACAAAGGGACCTTACTACAAGAAAATACTAAATCTTGAACTTATCAAATCTAACAATGTAATGATACTTCAATCCTAAATCTAATTCAAATGATAAAGAAATAACAAAAGATTAGGGTTTCAGAGAGATTCCTAAATTTAACACTACTCCTAAGATTAACAATGTAAATGATGAAATACTTGAAATGGACCAATCCCTCATAAACTAATTCCAGCTTGACCAAGATAAATCTACAATCTTACAGAAATAGTGCAATCTTCTAAGGTGTTAAATATTTTCAAATCATGAACATTCATCCAAAACAACCCAATTGCAATTGAAATGAATAAATCTCCACAATTGAACCAATCAAAATGAATATAAAGGTCCATGCTAACTTTGCAAAGCAACTAACAATCAGCTACCTACAAAAAGTATGGACTAGGGATTGCTGCAAACACTTCAAGCATCAAATCATAAACACTATTGAATCAGATCTAAATCTAAATCTAACATATATCTTATACCCTTGAGAAATTTGAAAGATAGAATCATTAGAACCATGCAAGATAAGTCAACACAAAAGAGATCACCAGAAAATCACAATTTCTTCAATTGTATTGAATCACCAAACTTCAACAAAAATTCCAATGTTTTGTTACAACACTTGCTCAGAAATTGACTAACTTCTAACTCTGCTCTACTACCTAATTCACTCTAACAACTATCTCTATCTGTGTATCTATATCTTACAAATGAGACAAAATTCCCAATTTATAGGAATCCCCAAAGCATGTTGGCCAAGCTGGGATTATACAATAATAAAATAACCAAAACAAGTCATCCCAACCAATGTTTACAATAAAAATGGCCATAAACAGGCCAGCCCAAGGAGAATTCAAATTAAGATAAATATGTATTAAATGCATGAATTCAATCCAAGTTGGCCTAGGAGCTCCAATGCAATTCGAACCGAGGCAAGGAAAATGATAGGGAAATACAAAATTTGATGCAGCCTTGCATTAACTGCCCTCTCTAGCCTGAGCACACCTCACCAAGTCGGCCAAGGGATGGAGTATATAATATTTGAATTTCCTTCATAGATTTGACATCATCTCCCTTGAGCCACCACCATGCCAAACTCAGCCTGCACTCAGCAAAACCCAACATTAATATCCATTATAACACTCTCATAACATGAAGATCAAGATTAGCTCATCATCAGTAATGTATTCATCATCTAAATAAATTCAAACACAGATCGAAATGAACCCAGAAACCTTGCTTAATTGCAAACTACACAATCTGGGATTTCAAGCCAACCGCAGAATCCAGGCTAGAAATTAATTTTGGGGAAATCCAGGCCAAGCAGATTCTAGCGAAATGAGCATGACATCAATAATAGATCATTAAAAATGCAGAAAATATGCAAATAACAGTGCAATCCATCAATTTAGAGAATGGAATAATAAGAAATTATCATTAAAATCATCCACTTCATCCAATTTCCTCATTCCACAGTGCTTCCCAGAAAATCCTAAAAAATCTGGCCAGACCAGATTTATGCGAAAATGATAATACTGCATGAATTTCGAGAAAACAAGGGGAAGGAGAAACTGGGAAAATCCGACCAGACAGGAAAATATCGAAGCTAGAACAAAACCCGAAAATCAGTAATCTAACACGGTTTCGCTCAAATTGATCAAAGATCACAAATTTGAGAACCCTGGGCATGGAAATCGCTTAACTTGAACCTCCTACTGATCTTCTTTGAATTCTAGGTTCATTCAAAAACAAGTTAAGATGAAATGGGGATACCCTAGGCATGAAACCCTAGATTTTAACCATGAACACACAGAGCAAGCTTGGGACACAGAAATTCGAACTCCAAGCAAAACTAAAATGCCAAAGCACAACTCACATTCATCAATCGAAAGCAAGGCAACATGTACATACCATGAATAAAATGCCAGTCGACTCCAGCAAAGACAAACAACAATTCAAATGCCCAAGCAAGCAACAATGATGAAAATGCCAAGGGAATCACATCCAGATCAATAATTCACAAATTCAGTATGTCATAGCAAACCAAGTATGCAAGGATCAAATATCCCAACTCAAGAGAACACAAATGATAAAGCAAAATGGCATAAAGCTCAAAAAAATCAACCAAGTTTAGAAACCCGACGACAAGGAAGAATTCTGGAAAAATCCAGCCCAGGTGGAATTCTACGAAGACCAGAAATCTCAGAACTGCAGTGTAAAACATGTCGAGTCAGACTTCAAGTGCAATTTGGGAAAATCCGGACGGGGCAAAAAATCCTGAAACAGAGCCAAAACTTGAACTTCGCTTAAAGCTTAAGATTTTCAATATACAACATGGGGGAAACACTTAGGCAAGCAAGATAAACGTTTAAGCTCATGCCTAGGCAATACAAAACCTCAAAATCAAAGGACGAAAACCACAAAAGTGAAAGCAAAAGAGGGTCCCTGCTTTCAGTGGGGCATGTGTGCAAAAATTGCAAAGAAAATGGTGACTCTATTGGGAAAATGCTCCAGAGCATTTGATGATGAACAAGAATCATGAACCTAGAATCTTAGGTTTCGATCTCACTATTAGACAAGCAAATCAAAATGCAAGATCAAAGAATCAAAACCAAAAGGTAGATTGAACTTTCCATATACTGAAAATCCAAGTGTGTGCACATGAGTTCATTTCCTTCCTTGAGCTACTACAGAAACCAAGTTCAACCAGGTCAGGCTACGTTAAGATTCTAACTCCGAAAGAAACCTGGATAGAGCCTCACTTCCAATCAGGCATCCATAGCCCCAATGAGGTTATCGTTGTGACTCTCCCGAACATAGCTCTATTGCCATCCAGGCATCCATAGCCCCGATAGAGATATTTGGATAGCCCTGATAAGTTGAATTCATTCTTTTGATTTTCAATATTTCACTTTTCTTTTCATTTCACTTTTCATTTCAACCTGTGAACAATGAAGTTCACACTCAGGGAAGAGAACCACAGTGGCACTCAAGCAGAAATAGGATTTTTCACCTCAGAAGACCTCACAAGGATCCTACAACAACCTCAATATTTTTAAGATGTATAAAATCTATAAGATTTCAGAATACTTCAAATTCAAATCAAACTGGTGACCCATCTTCCTTAAATCAAACATTTAGACTGCATGATGATAACAAAGACCTCAACCATCCTTTCAAGACACGGGATTAAATTTCATCAAGGAAATACTCAGAACAATCCCAAACAAAATAATATTTGCTATGCAGGTGCAACACATCTAGAAGAAAACAAGAAGACCTCCAAAGAAAAAGTAGAGAAAAAACACAAAACCAAAAGCAAACCTAAACTAACCAAAACAAACAAAAGCAAAGCAAAAAGGGTAACCTATTCTAACCAAAGCAAAGCAAAGAAAAACAGGAAGGATAACCTAATCTAACCAAAGTAAAGAAAAACAAACAAAACTAGAAAGGAAACCTAATCTAATTATGTACAGGAAATGACGAAGAAGTCAAGAAGAGACTCTACATGAGAATGTCTTTGGACCTCATCAGAACTCTAGACATATATATGATGCCCGATCAAGTGAAAGATGAAGATAATAGATTAGATGAAGTTGCCTTCAACAAGATAGCCAAATTCCCACTGCCACTAATTGATTGGAATGAGGAAGAAGAGACCGAAATTGATGTGGTCACTCATCCTATGCTATAAAGGACAAAGTAGTGGATTGATGATCAAATTGCTCAACTGGAGAAATAAGGAATGGATCTAACTTTTATTGAATGGGAGCATGAGAAAGCTCTAGAGAGTGATGAAGGAGAAAAAATGGAAGATGATGTTGAGGTAGGATCATCAAGAAAGGATGCAACATCTCCTCCTCCTATTCACTCTCAAAAGAAGAAAAATACATCCGAGAGGTAGCCCATGGAAAAGCCTCAAGTATATGAAAGGAAAGTTGTAGAGGGATAGATTCCTCCAAAGAAGTCTAAGTAGGGAGGCACTTTTATTGTGGAGACTATCAAGGACAAGCCATCTCTTCTCGAGGAAAATGTTCAAAACCAATAACCTACCCATCTTTCTTCACCACCATCATCCACTGCACCACTCCCATCAACTTTTGTTCCACTTTCTCCATTCGTATCTTCTCCCCCTATCATGGAAATCTTTGTCCACCTTTCATCCACCACTCCTACCACTTCGGTGATTGTTGTTGAGTCCTCTTCATTTGTTTCGTCTTCTCTATCTTCCTCCTCACTTCCACCCTCTCAACCTACCTTTTTTGTACATTACTTCCTATTGTCTCCCCTACCCAACCTTTTCCAACCATCTTTCCACAATCCTTTATAGCCTATTTGCAAAATATTCCCAAGGATTGTTTGAAACTTTGTTGTTCCTAGATGCAAGGCTCCTTATTTCTCAACTCGTCATTTCTCTACCTACTCCTCCTCCTCCCTTGGAACCACCTAAAATGGAGAATGTAGAAAAGATCTACAAGCAGATATAACATAAGCGAAATGAAAATATTGAGGAGAAATTTGGTGCGGGTGAGGATTCTATTGATGTAGAGAAAGAAGAGTATTTTGAAGAGCTAGAGGAGGGAATGAAAATTGTGCAACCTAATGAGGAGGCCTCTGATGATGAGGAAGAGTAGACTCCAAAAGGAGGAGAACTAAGCAAGGATTTCAAAGAGAAACTACATGAAGAGGTCTCTGAGGGAGAGGAAGAAGAAAAAGAACAAGAAGCAGATGAGGAGGAGGAAAATCTCCAAGAAAAAGAAGAAGAAAAGGAATAGAAAAAGGTAAAGCAAGAAAATATTGATTCTACTCATACCAAAAAAGTGATAGAAGAAGAGAACATGGGAAAGGAAGAAAATATAATAGAGGATGCTTGCAAGGATGAAGATAAAGTCCAAAAAGAAGAAAAATGAGATAGAAAAATCTTATATAAAGCAAGCACATGCCTCCTAATGGTTGGAGCAAAAATTGAAAGATAAGGTACCAATAGTACAAGATTCAAGAGCTCATTTTGAAGCAACTATGAACTATGTGGGACAAAATCCCAAGGAGAGGAAGAAAGTAAAGGTACGATCATACATCACAACCGATACTTTAGGATCTCGAATGGTGTATGTGGCTACTCCTACTGTGGAAAAAGAGGCTACCACCATTCAACCCTTAGACTATCAGGTGACGTCCATAAAGATTGGCCCAAAAAGTAGAGCACATAAGATCGACGAGTTCCAAAGGTTAGTTTCCAACATTCTAAATCAAATGGACAAGGATTAGGCCACCAGGAAAGAATTAAAGGAATAGGTGGCTGATTTAACTGCTTTCATTCAAAAAATTGTTGCTTCTAATGAGGAGATTCCCACGAAGTCTCCTACTTCAGCTATTTTTTCCAAGGAGTAAGTAAGGTACAACGAATGAGAAGTTGGACTAAGTCCACTTTTGATTGGACCAATTGCGTAGCTACTATTAGGGATAAGGCTGTAGATGTTGGAGTGGAAATGCATAACCACTTCCAAATTTTGAGGACAGAGGTTAATAAGGAAATCGAAGAGTGTAAAGAATTCCTAGGATAGTATGACATGACTTACCAAAAGTTGCATGTAATCAAAGGTTTTTCTACAAAAATTTTGGAAAAAGAGAAAATTTTGACCAAGGATGAGTTGAACGAGCTTGAGGTATGGATTTTTTCCATAAAATTCAGAAGAGGAGTCCTTTCTAAGGTGCTTCCAAAGTTGCAATTCATTAATGAAATAATCATGGATCTATTATTAAAGTGTGATTCAATTTTGGAGATTTTGGTTAGAGTACATATGTCTACAACAAAACTAGCTTTTGGGGCAATCAGAAAGGCATGGAGGAATAAAATAGAGAAAAGAGCTATAGATAATTTACATGGGACCTTTTTGGATTTTTTTTACCATGCATTTACAAGGGTGGAATAGTTGATTCAAAGAAGACATTCATTTGTGGACCTACATGCAGAGTTGATGGAGGAGTACAAATCAATTACCTTCAAGATCAGTAGAGCTCAACTACCTCCACAACAACAACTTCCAAAGGATTTTGTTAATTTTGTTAAATATGTTGTAATAGAAAAGAAAGATGGAAATATTTTAATAGAAGATAAATATTTATAATTTCCATCTACAGAACAAAAGTTGTTACATCAAAGTGTGTGCACCTAGTTTTGGAGATTTTGTAGGATATTTTTTGAATATAAAATAAGATAAAGATATTTTACATTCACCTAGGTTCACATGTGAACAAACTTTATATTGGAGAATATTGTAAATGCATTTAAGGTATCCAAAACCCTATAGGATATGAAATTTGGGCCATTGAAAGTGATTTAATCCTGGCCATTGATTTGAAATTTAAAATCTATAAATAGCAGCCTCCTCTCATTTGAAAAGAGAGAGAAGAACTATTGTACAAGGAATTTTGAAGAAATACAAGTGAAGGCATTGAAGCGTTGGTGATTTCCTTGTGTTCTTTGGATGTATGCATGATTCTATCTTCCAATTTTATTTTTCATATTTATTAGTTTATGTTTAGTTTCATTTAATGGAAAATTGTTAAGATATTTGATGAACTTATTGCTCATACCTTTTGTAATTTTTTGATTGTAAGTTACTTTGCAAGGTTAGTCTGAGCTAATTTTATGTACTCAAGTTCAACTTTGTATGTTTATGCACCTGTGTATGAATGTTACAGTCCAAAAATCTGAAGATTGCACTTGTTTTGTGATACTATAGGTTAGCCTTGGTTAAGCATAGATTAGTCTTGGAAGTTTGTCTATCTAAAGCACCAGACATTACTACAACTTTTTGTAGGTTTCAGATTTAGGATTTCTCTTGAACCCTCATCTTTTGATATTTCTTTATAAATTTGTTGGTGTAGGATTCCAACATCACTACTTTATTGTATTTGATGATAAAAGATTGTTTTCATACTATTGTTATGAAATTATAGGGAGGGTTTTAAGTAGTGCTCAGACTTCTTAAAGCCTCATTCCAGTCCCATAATTTTCCAACCTTGTTAACCATAAATTCCCTTTGTGATTATCAGTGAATCACATCACTACTGAGCTGGTTTTTGCATTGTCAAGACCCGGCCTTATAAACCTTGGGGTTATTTTCTGAAGTTTGTCTAAAGAGAGTCACCTTTCAAGAGAGATAGAACACTTGTGTGTTTTATCTATGTTGTGCAGTGCTAAAACACTCATCAAAATGTTCTTCTTGTAATTCAATTTGGCTTTGGATTTT
Organism: Sequoia sempervirens; assembly: GCA_007258455.2. Classification (NCBI taxonomy): domain Eukaryota; kingdom Viridiplantae; phylum Streptophyta; class Pinopsida; order Cupressales; family Cupressaceae; genus Sequoia; species Sequoia sempervirens. Next base: position 1,109,799,965 of record VDFB02271358.1, on the reverse strand, counting down.
TCATTTTCTTTCATTTGTTTAATTTTTTGTTTTGTTTTTGTTATTTTTTCAGTTTTCCCTTTTCATTTTTCTTTTTGGGTTTCACCAAATTAAATTATATCCTAGTGCCATAATCAATGATATTTAGGTCATCATTGTACCAAGCATCATACTTTTCTCATGCTAGATTCATTTTTGTGCCTTAGGTACTTTAAAATTTAATCCTTCAAACATCAAGTTTCGGCCATCCAGTTTGTTCATTAGCTACCAGTTTGATGTGCATTAAGCCAAACTCCTGACCCCCAAAGTTTGATCCCTTTATGTGCCTTATGTATTTTGAAATTAAATCCTTAATACATTGGGTTTTGATCATTTGACTTGTTCCTTACCTACTAATTTTATGTTCGTTAAGCTGAAATCCCAACCCCTGAAGTTCAATCTTTTAGACCTTAGTGAAAATAAAACTTTGGATTTCGGGTGTCGCGTTTTGGGGATATCCTTTACCATTTTTTTCAATTTGAGGTAAGATTTAAATAATGTGTTTGATTTCCAACCAACAAAACAAATATGCTTGAGTCAAAACATAATATATTTTTTAGATGTCAAATGTAGAGAATACATCATGCCAAGAGTTGAACTGATAGATAAAAGTTAAGCGGTACGCTCGAATCTTGGCACCCAAAATCCTTAAGCCAATTTTTGAATGTCACTGATTGATACCACCACCTTAATATTAAAGAGAAAAAAATAAAATTCCCTAGGAACAACTTCCAAAAGCTTTAACTTTTTCGAGGGGTGTCACTAGTCCTAGGGATACTTCTTAATTCCTAAGCTTATTGTGAATAAGAGGTATACTATATGTATGATCCCCAACTCCCAAAATTTCACAAATAAGAATGAGCTTCATTACTTTATTCTTAGTGTTCAAACTTCTTTCCTTTGAGCTATTTGATTCTTTGGTAAGTGGTAGAGCTTAGACTTGAAGCTTGATCCTCGGTATGACATGCTTTGATTAAAGTATTATTTTAATGCGCTTCTACTTCATCCTATAAGTTATTTACTAGTCTTCAAGGCTTGTTCAAATATGTTTTTACCTTCCTTTAAGAATTCTTTATTGAATATCCTAACACATGGTATTTTACATGCAAGAGATATGCCAAAAGATCCAATAGAGATGAAACACCAATACAAAGGTTATCACCCTCCTTCAAAGATGTTCTCTTGGTATATAGTTATTGGAGATACGTACCTTGGACATGTGGAACTTTTTGAATTAAAGACAAGAACATGTGCAACCACTTCATTGTCTAATTCACGTTTAGTGGAGGGAGTTTCCTTCCCATTTATTGTGCAGTCACCTGAGCTTGTTTTAACATGTGCACATTACTATAATGAAAGACCCAAAAGGGTTATGGAATTAGAAAGAGAAGTAGTGTTGGACTTAAGTTCAAACATGATTGAGAGAGTGTTTAGAATACATGCCTCTCCACAATACAAATCCATAGATATGAAGAAGGCAATGGATTATTTTGATAATAATGAAGCAAGTAGCCTTAATCTCATTAACAAACAATTGGTGATTACTCCATGGAAGATAACTCTCATGGTGGCCAAGGTGCAACATAGAAGTGAATTCAAGGAAGATGCTAAGGACTTGATAACACTGAGCAGATTTTTTGGATACCCTCATGCCAAGGACTTTTATCCATGGATGGTTTGGTTCATTTTAACCATTTATGACAACCAAAAGATTTATTAGGCCACCCTCATTAGTGACAACATTCAAGAACAATTGAACAATGTCCTTCAAATGGAAAAATTATACATGACATCTTATTTGGTGTATCTATTGGCTTCTCAAGCCACTTTTCTAGGATTGATCAGAGTAGGTTCCTTCCAACTTGGGGAAGTACCAATCCATAAACACTATCTGCAACTCAAGTTGGAGGATAGCTACAAAAATTTATATGTAGTCAATGACAATTTTGTCTTTTCTATAATTAGTGTTGGAAGGAGATTTCTCTAGGAGAATCTCAATTGAATCCATGGAAGAGCTAAAAAAATGGGGAAATTGGTAAAGTGAGTGCAGGATCATGGGGGTCCAAAAAGTGGTTGATGACTTTTTCCTATCCGAATTTGATGAAACAAAAAGGATTTATTGAGAAAATTGTCAGCTTTCTACCAATATAAAATGTTCCTTATTTTGAATTTAATAGATGATTGTTATTGATTTTCTACATGTATTATGACTAAAGTCCTGATTGATAGGATGATCAAAAACCATCTATAATTCTCAAACAATTTCACATTTTTTAAATCTAAAAGATGCAACACATTTTATGCTTCCCATACTATAGAATGAAAAAAATAAAAGATGAATTTCATAAATTTTTGACCAAGTTATGGTGGTCAAACAAACAAGTTTTAATATTTTTAAAACTTTTTAATAAAAAAATCATAACTAATTATTTACTCGCAAAACAAATTACAAAAAAAATGCAGCTCATCTAGGTAGGTGTCCTCTACTTATATTGAAAGTTTCAAAAAAAAAAATCTTGTACTTAGGTTGGTCAGACACAGAACTACTTTTTATTTTTTATTGAAAATTTAGTACTACTGCATTGAAATTTCAAATTTTCACCAAATAGATTTACATTTTTCCAAAAAAGGACTAGTATCTTAGAAACTACATTCAATTTGCTACAAATTTTGTTTTTACATATTTCTAAAATTATGATAATAACCTATTCAAATTTTTATGTCAAGTTTTTTAATGCTATTTTTCTGAATTTTTATTTCCACTTAAGGGCCTAGTTTGAACCCCCATGATCCTGCACTGACCCGGTATATCTAATTAAAATCTTCACTTACATTCGATTGGATGGCTTCCACAAGTCCCCATTAAAATTTCCAAGATATCTAATTAAAATCTTCACTTACATTAATAATAAAGATAACAAGTTATACTTCATTCGATCATCATTCAAGTTTAAAATTCATAATAAAAAAGCATACAAAAATAATATATTCTAAAGTTGGGGCAAATCAAGATCTAACACTAGCTTTGGAGGATGTTAAAAATCATAAAAAATAATCTACAAGAAATGAACACCAGTTTTCTAGCATCAATCCCATAGAAAATAAACTTATATTCCCTTGCACATTTCAAAATAATCTCTCTAAGTTGCAACACATTATATAAAATATTCACAAAATCTAGCACTTGCAAACTAGCATGCCTTATTTCATCAATAATATCAGTAGAGAAAGGAGGCTTTGTACCTGGACATAAAACCTCAAATGGTGTGTTGGTTTCTCATTAATTATTGCACTTTATCAAATAAGAAGAAATCTCAATAATTTTACATAAATTGGATATGATGAAAGCCTATGATAGGGTCAATTGGGAATTTTTGTCAATTTTCCTACAAAGATTTAATTTTCGTAAAAAATGGTACAAATGGATATTTATTTATTTATTTATTTATTTTAGACTACAGGAATCGGTTAGGTATTCATACCCCTATAAATTGTAGTGCACCTAGGGGTAAACTTTTTCATGTGACCGATGACACTGGTGCGACACGCCCTCTAGTACCATGGGGACGGTGGGAAGACTAGACCTCGTGATCTCTTTCCTGCAATAGGATGCTTTAGCCAATTGAGCTAGGCCCATTGCCCCTAGTACAAATGGATTAGCTTATGCATCTCAAGAGAAATATTCTCAATATTATTAAATTGTGCCCCTTGTAGATTCTTTCCCTCCTCTCAAGGTATCAAGAAAGAAGATCCAATCTTCCATTTCCTTTTCATTATTATGGGAAAACCTCTTAGTAGATCTATTACTACAAATAATTCTTAGTACAAATGGGAAGGTATAAAGATAAAATCATTCCTAGAAGATTTTATCCACTCTTTATTTGCAGATGATATTACTTTTTTGACTAGAAAAAATAGATGACAGAAAATTAATGGAGGTAATATCAACCTATTGTCTCTCTTCAAGGAAAGCAGTGAACAATTCAAAGTCAAAGATATTATTTGTCAATATTCCTCCTAGAATCAAAAGTAGAATTTCAAAATTATGGGCTACTCTTCTAGTTCTCTCTATTGCAAATACTTAGGTATAGCTTGCTTCTTTGGTAGAAATTAAATAAGTTCATGTGATAATGTGATCACTTCAATTTACAAAAGAATTTTTTCATGGAGGGGTAAATGGCATGCAAAATAACTTTGATCAAATCAGTTCTTAATGTCATTTTGATTTATATGTTGTCAGTATTAAAGATTCCTAAATGATCTATGATTGAAATTCAAAAAATTCTTAGATCATTTCTCTAGTTAGATAATCTTCATAGCAAAGAAAAGCTTTCTCTGATGTAATGTGAAAATCCTATAGGCCTAAATCACAAGGGGGTTTAGGGTTTCGTAATTTTGAAATTTAAAATAAAGATTTAGAAGAAAAATGAAATTATCCTCAAATCTAGATGCTAAATGATGTAGAATTATGCATCACAAATATTTAGACCTCATGGATAGGGATATAATTTTTTACATAAGTATATTTTTTAAAAGACTAAAAAATGTGGAATTTCCTATCTTCTTGTCATGAAATAATTCTTCCTCATCTATCATGGGTAATTTATAATGGTGAAAAGGTCATCTTTTGGGAGGATTCATGGATTGGACATAAACTTCTTCATCAAATTGGATATTAGAATCAAATAGAAACATATTTTAAGAGAAATAGGGTCACATAGTGTAGGATTATTTTCAAGTGGAGTTTTCAATTCTTCCTCCAAAAGTTAGATGGAGATTTATCAAAACTCTCTCCCTTAAACAATAAAAGATCTCAAAGAAGAGTTAAATAAAATAAAATATACTTATCTAATTAGGATGATTAAATAATCTAGACCATTTAAAAACTAGAAAATTATTAGTCAAGGAAGGATGTGCATCCCTAGAAGGATGGGCATCCCTAGTCAAGTCATACAATTGGAACCATTGACCATCTAAGCTTTGTTGGATTTCACATTATCTTCCTAAGATTGGGCTCCCATAGAGACAAGAGCTTACGCTCCCCTCAAGTTGAAAAGGATTTTTAAGTTTTATTGTGTTATGCCTGATGGTTCTATTTGAGTTGTTGTTGGAGCACAAATGATGTTGGACCCTCATTGTCATTTTCATTCTTGGAAGTGGGTTCTTGTTTCATTTCAAATGTGATGGATATAGTTTAATGACACTATTTGATGAGGCTTATTTACATGAAATACATTCATGACCATTTAATCAATGATGCTTAGCTCTATAAATCTCTTGATGAATGTGTTCCTCATGATAGTCAAGCCTTGATTGGAGGTATTTTGTAAAGTTTATTCTACCAAATTCTCTAAAGATCAAATGTTTTTCAATGCTATGACTACCAAATTTAAAAATGATTGCCCTCTTTCCTTCAAGATTGTCATTTTCACTCATGGAGGTCTGACTGATCAACAAATTCTCCTCAAGTTTATAATTATGTTCAAATCCATATGCATCCTCCTTAAACATCCTCTCCCTGCGCCAATTCTAGATTTGAAGGTAATTAATTCTCTCAATATAGATTGTGAGGAATCCCAAAGTGACGAGGACAATAAATCCTTTTCCTCTAGTTCATAGTTTTGTTACTCTATTTTTTGTTGATGTACTTTTGAATGTGTGAATCAATTGTATTCACCTTTTTTTCTATTTGAAACTTTTTTCTCAACTATAAGCTACCTTATATTACGAAAATATTCTAGAGTATGAATGATACCTTTTGTTGTAGCTCTATGTATTATATGTATTTTTGTAAATTTTCCTTCATATTAATACAATCTATGAACTCCATCCCTTTATCCAGAAAATATTATATCTTTTTATTTGTTTGAAAATAAAATCATAATTTTTTGAATGATTATTGTAGAAGTTTGTATCATTTTTACTATATATTGGAAGTTATTTTTGTTGGAGAATGTCAAGATCAAAGAGAGCATGAAAAAATTCCATAAGTGAATAAAATGTGCACAATAGTATTTATATCAAATATGAAATGAAGAGGGGTGGTGGGCCTAGCTCGATTAGCTAAAGCATCATGTTGTAGGCAAGAGGTCACGAGGTCTAGTCTCCCCACCGTCCCCATGTCCCCATGGTACCAGAGGGTGTGTCATGCTAGTGCCATTGGTCACGCGAAAAAAGTTTACCAGGTTCATTGTAGTTTATAGGGGGATGGATACCCGACAGATTCCTGCAGTCTAATATATATATATATATATATGAAATGAAGAGTGTATGATACAATGATCAAGCCTTAAATATATAGGCAAGGATGAGAGGTAGGAAGGTAGGATTGAACTATTGACTACCCCTCTATAGGTTGAACACTTGTGAGCTCATTTGACAAGTGGGTGAGCAAGTGTCAATAAGTGTCTCAAGTAATGAGGACCCATGTATCAATTCTATGAAGTGAGACAAAAGAAAAAGAAACCTAAGTAAACTTAAGCTAGGTGTGAATAGGCCAGTCCTAGATAGGTGATTAGCTAAATAGTTAGATAATGAAACTATTTACACTAATACTCCCTTAAGTAAAACTTAGGGAGTAATTATGTAATAGTGATGAGTCCCAACTACGAGGCCATGTTAGGTACTCATGTACAAATATCTCATAAAGTGGAGTAAAAGAGAAAAACTTAGTGGGAAATAAAAAACCCTCTCCAAAAGATAAATGCAATGAAATGAAATGTACAAGTGAAGAAGATAAGAGATATATGGAGGAATCATGATGAACCCCCAAGGACTACTTCTAGCATAAAGTACAATGGATGTTCTCCCCATAGGAGAGAAAATAGAGGTCTATATGAACCCCCTCAAAAAATGTGAATTCATGAACTCCATGTGAGGAAATGCTTCCTCCAAAAACTAATAGTAGAAGAGAAACCATACAGCCTCCCCTCAAGATGGTTTTGGTAGTACTGGTAGATTCTTGAAACTGGATACTAAAGATGATCCATGATTGTTGAACAACGTTTCTCCCCTTAGGAAGAAATAACACCACAAATGTGTGCAAAATGACTTCCCATTCTAGATAGGAATATGTAGGAAGTAGGGTGAATGTCTTTGAATTTTGCACATGATATAAAGATTGAAAATATGCCAATTATGCCTTCAAATGATGATCAATGATCTCCAAGTTAATGTTGATGTGAGACAGATGTTGATATGATGGATCGAGTACCATAGAAGATTCTATAATAGGGACCATGGATGTATGGTTATGTCTAGACTGATATGAATCTGATACTGTTGGAGATGATGATAACTCATGAATGTCGGCACAATCTTTCATGATAAAAACTTATGTAGGCAAGGCATGAGCAATATCCATATATGACAATGATAATACAACTTCATTAAATAGAAGATGAATATCCTCAAGGTGTCATCAAAATCTACAATCCAAGATTCAAAAAACAAACATGTAATTCCTAGTAGATATGTATCCCTATGTGGTGGATCTAGAATGATGAAAGCAATGTCCTGATGCAAAGAATCACTAGAACTCATGAATGAGTCAACTTCAGATTCATATGTAGCAAAAGGTGACATGGGAGATGAGATATCAATGCAAGTCATCAAACTACATTGTTCATCCCTAAATGATGATGTCTCACAAGATGTCTAATTGAGACTAGATGATGTAACTACATGTGTTGGAACAAAAGGATCATGGAAGAAAATACCATGATTAAGAATGATAAAACTGGCATTCTTTTGTTGTATTCCTTTTCTTTCCATAATATCAACATTATTTTGTTGTATGCCTTTTCTTTTCATAATATTGACATTTAGTTTTTCATTTATTAGGAGGATTACGAAGAATATAATCAAATGGAAGGGATTTAGTGTGAGAGACATGACTACATGAGCAAACAAACTAAAAAGAAGAAACATCTAGATTTCCCCCTTGATTCAGAGAGACCCCCCAAGATGATTAGTGCTAATTATAGCACCCCAAAACAATGTGCAAGAAAATTTTACAAGTTTGTGAACATTGAATGCCAAAATATTTTGTTTATAACTCAAGGAGATTTTACAATTTTTTGAAAAAATGACAACCCAGATCTTATTTTTACATGCAAACTTAGATTCCTTGTGAAATTATGATAGAAATTAAAACAAAATTTGAAAAATTTTGAGAAGTGGGGTGAAAGTTATGCCCTATCAAAATTTGTTTACAATGTTGACTTTGGAAGTTAAAATTTGATATTAAACAAAAACACATCAATATGAAAAAATTGGCATTAGAACAAGATTTCCAATGACTATTTACACTTTAAAAAAGATCCCCCATTTAAAAGCTATCGCAGAATGAAAATAAAAGCCCCCCTTGCAACACTTTGTCGACCATAAAAAAATCTCCTCCCCTTACAAAATTTGATAAGTTTTACAAAGTATTAATACAACTTTTATGATTAATAAAAATACAATGACTCCAAATATACCTATGATTAGGCAGTGTGGGGGTGAGAAATTTCCACTGAAGTTGAGGGTTTCTTGCCAAGTGGAGGTCGATGGAGGACTCGTGGGAGCTTGACCACTTCTTGAGGTGTCAAAATGGGAGATTGATTGACCAGGTTAGAACCAATTAGGACACTTGGATATTTCCACACCAATTGTCACATAAAGAATGAATGAATAATTGATTTTAATGACATCCACAAGACCATCAACCTATGGGAACCATAGTTGAACCATAAAATGGATAGAGGATAGGCTCGATCTATACCTATGGTGGAAATGGGATCAGGTCAATATTGCCATGGTCAAACTATGGAGTAAATAAACTCCAAAACACTCGATAATGGTAGAACATACCATTGCAAGTGTGAGGAGGTGCGAGGTAATATGCTTCCTAAAATAATGAAACTTCAAACACTTTTGATAAACCTTGTGGCTTATATGAAGTTGTTGAAGACTTTGGGGGGATGCGTTGTTAATTTCTATAACCCAGCAACAGATTAATTGCACAATAAATTCACAGAAAGAAATCTGATCTATAACAATTAATACAACTAGGTTAATTAACAACTAATAACAACGGAAGCAAAAATAACATGAAGCCAAACACAAAAAAAGACAATAACACAGATATACCCAGGAAACCCCAATGCGGGGAAAAACCTGCAAATGTTGGATCTTCTATTCAGCCTAACAACAAACTTTTCTTTCGAAAAATACAATATAAGTTTGCTACAACAATCTTGCATTTATAGAGCCTAGTTGCTTTACTTAGCGTGCAAGGAAAGAATCTTTCCTTGCTTTCTTTGGCTTTATTTATACATAAAATCACTCTAGGATTTATCTTATCCTCACACTCTAGGATTTATCTTATCCTCACAAACTCAGAAACATTCTATTTAAAGAATAAAAAATCTGTTGTTGCTAAAAATCCAACTCGAATTGATTTAAAGCAAATCTAATCTTGAGTTGCTTTAAAGCAAATCCATATCCCACTTTTTGAGCTACAAAAATCAACACTCCCTCTTAGCGAGGAAAGTGTTCTGCACCACACCCAACTTGTCCCTGAAGAATTCAAACTTGCTCTTCATCAAGGCCTTTGTCAGGATATCTGCTATCTGTTCGTCCGTAGGAATGTAATTGAGCTTCACTATCCCCTTCTCCACACAATCTCTGATGAAGTGGTACTTGATCTCAATGTGCTTTGACTTGTCATGAAACACTGGATTCTCAAAGAGTTTGATGCAACTCTGATTATCACAGTAAATGACTGTAGGATCCAACTCCTGATTAAAGAGCCTAGCTAGAAGTTTCCGAAGCCAGATAGCCTCACATGTAGCCATACTGGCTGCCATATACTCGGCCTCTGCAGAACTCAGTGCAACTGACTTCTGTTTCCTGCTGTACCAAGAGACTGCTCCTGATCCCAAACTGAAACTGCACCCTGAAGTGCTCTTTCGATCAGCTGTACTGCCTGCCCAATCTGCATCAGTAAACCCCTTGAGCTTCACTCCATCCTGCTGAACATACTTCAACCCATAATCAACTGTGCCTCGGAGATATCTCAAAACATGCTTCGCAGCTATCCAGTGCACACGTTTAGGTTCCACCATAAACTGACTGAGTGAGTTCACTGCAAAACAAATGTCTGGCCTGGTGTTGACCAGATACATAAGAGAGCCTATCAACTGTCTGTATAAAGTTGGGTCCACTGCCTCTGATCTGGAAGCATCAATCTTCTTCCAATTGGTCACAAGTGGCGTTGACATAGGCTTACAGTTTTCCATCCTGAATCACTTCAAGATATCAATTAAGTACTTCCCTTGTCCAAGGAAGATCTCTCCCTCTTTCTGCCACAACTCCAATCCCAGAAAGTAATGCATCAACCCCAAGTACTTCATCTCAAACTCTCCTGCAAGATCCCGCTTGCAGTGTGCTATGAGCTCCTCTGACCCTGTGAGAAATAGGTCATCAACATATAGCAACAATATGAGAAGTTCACCCTTCACCTGAACATAGTACAGGTTTGAATCTGCCTCACTCTTGATGAAGCCCACACTCTGCAAGTAACTATCAATGCGTGAATACCATGCCCTAGGAGCCTGCTTGAGTTCATACAGTGCTCTTTTCAACCTACATACATGAGAATCCCTCTCATGTGCTTCAAACCCTTCTGGTTGCTCTATGTAAATCTCTTCCTCAATCACCCCGTTGAGGAAGGTCGTCTTTACATCCATCTGATGAATCCTCCAACCCATCTGTGCTGCTATAGAAATGATACCTGGCTACTGGAGCGAAATTCTCATCATAGTCGACTCCTTCCTTTTGTGAAAACCCCTTAGCCACAAACCGGGCTTTGAACTTTTCCACACTACCATCTACAGCATGCTTAATCTTATATAGCCATCTTGAGCCCACCACAGACTTATCTTTTGGTCTTGGTACTACCTCCCACACACTATTCTTCATGATGGAAGAATACTCTTCCACCATGGCATCTCTCCACACTTGGTGCTTGGATGCCTCCTGAAAGCTGGAAGGCTCTACTTCAATTAATTCACTCATAAGTGCCACATAATCTGAATAACGTCTGGGAGCCCTTCTTTGTCTGACTGAATCTTGAGGATCACCTACATATTCTTGAGCCTCTCTTAATGTTTGCTCAGCTTCCTTGTTTCTCCTCTTCTCACTAATAGGAATCTAAGGCTGAGGAATTATTTGTTCCTCTATCTGATCATCCTGCTTGTTCTGCTCTCCAGCTTATGTGACTGAAGCTTGAGGAATTTGTGCTACCTCAACTATGGATGTTTGTTCCTCCTCATTCATCAAGTTACTTGACTTCTGAAGAGCCCTCTCTTCCTCAAACTTCACATCTCTGCGAACCACTGTTTTCCTAAGAGTAGGAATATAAACCCAAAAAGCCTTAGAAGTTTCACTGTACCCAACAAGGATACCCTTCTCTGCAGTAGGTTCCAACTTGGTTCTCTTCTCAACAAGAATGTAACAATACACAAGGTATCCAAAGATGCGAATGTGCCCCAAATCTGGTTTCTTACCAGTGAATGCCTCTTCTGGAGTCAATTTTCCCAACACTTTGTGAGGACTCCTATTCTGCAAATACACAGCTGTGTTGCAAGCTTCTGCCCATAAGAACCAAGGCAGATCCTGATCATGAAGCATGGCCTTGGCTGCTCCAACAATAGCTCTATTCTTCCGTTCAGCAACCCCATTCTGCTGAGGGTTGTACGGAACTGTCAACTCTTTCTTGATACCTTCCTGAGCACAAAAATCTTTGAAGGCATTTGAGGTATACTCACCTCCATTATCAGACCTCAGTATTTTGATCTTCTTCCCAGTTTGGTTCTCCACGAGAGCCTTAAACTCTTTGAACCTACTGAAGACCTCATCTTCATTCTTCATGAAATATATCCATGTCTTCCTGGAGAAATCATCAATGAAGGTAACATAATACTCATATCCATTCAAGGATGTTGTTGACATAGGTCCACACACATCTGAGTGTACAAGATCCAAAATCCCTTCGGATCTAGTGTCACTGCTTGGAAAACTAGTTTTGGCATATTTCCCAAGAGCACAACCCTTACACACCTCATGCTTTTTTGTCTTCATCTCAGGCAGCCATGTCACTATTTCCTTAAGAATATTAAGTGCTCCATGGTGAAGGTGAGCCATCCTCCTGTGCCACAATTCTCCTATCCCTTTACAACTACTAACCAATGCATGTGCTGGCTCAAACTGTAACCGAAACAAGCTGCCATGCCTGACACCAATCACTTTTGTAATCTTGGAATCTTTGGGACGAATATAGACTTTTCCCCTCTCAAAGGTCACGATGTAACCCTTGTCTTCCAAGGCAGAAACTGAGATTAAATTCTTTGTCATGCCATGGACATACAACACATCCTCCACCAACAAAGGTTTGCCAGACTCCCTCTGAAACTTGACGGTGCCAATACCAGTTGCATGATACTTGGCATTGTCTCTAAGCTCAATATAGAAATCCAGCTTTTTCTCCTCCAACTTGGTGAAACATTCTTTGACTCCCGTCATGTGGCGAGAAGCCCCACTGTCAATATACCATACCCTATTGGCAATTGAACTTGAGAAACAGGCAATGAGCGAAAACTCATTTTCAAATCGTGATGGAAACTCGTCCACCTCTGCTGTAGTAGCAAATTACTTCTTCTGCTTGTCCTTATTTTTCTTATTCGGACATTGACTGGCATAGTGACCCATCTGATGGCAGCAAAAACATTTAATCTTGCTCAGATCTTTCTTCTTCCCACTCTTGGAAGAAGAACCTTCTGATTGCTCTTTATTGGACTTCTTCTTACCCTTGCTTGCAAGAGCAAGATTTTCTTCATCTTGAACCTTCTTTGTCTGATCTCCTCGATGAGCACCTTCACGGATCTCCTCCTGAACAAAATCATCCCAAAGTCTTGCCCAATCAGGTAGCCAATCTCTGCCGACAACACACTTGACAAACACTTCCCAGTGCTTTGAAAAACCATTCAAGTCTATACACACCAACTTATCTTCTTTAATCGTCTCTCCAACAGCAGCAAGCTCATCCCTGACTTGTGTCAGCTTGGACAAGTAAGAGGTCACACTCTCGCCTTTGGACATCTTGGTATTATGCAATTTGTCCTTGAGCATCATCTTACGACTCTGATAGTCACTCTGATAAAGTTTTGTGAGCGTATCCCACATCTCCCTGGTGGTGTCTTTCCCTGATAAATGAGGAATTAAATGATCTCTTACTCCATCTAGGATAATCCTCTGAGCCTTGGCCTCTTTGACTTCATGTGAATCTAAGGCAACAGGATCATTTGTTGGTGGAGACACTTCTGTGCTAGCATAGATCCATAGTCTGTTCTCCTTGAGAACAGATGTAATCTGAACCTTCCACTGCAAGAAGTTAGACGCACCCTCGAGTGTGTCTTCCTATCGAACACTGGTTGCCATAGCTACAAAAGAACTGGAGATGAAAATCTGATGACTTTTTTTTTCTTGAAATCTGGTTACAAATCTTGGCTTCGTATTCAGAGTTTAGTGCTCTAATACCATGTTAATTTCTATAACCCAGCAACAGATTAATTGCACAATAAATTCACAGAAAGAAATCTGATCTATAACAATTAATACAACTAGGTTAATTAACAACTAATAATAGTGGAAGCAAAAATAACATGAAGCCAAACACAAAAAAAGACAATAACATAGATATACCCAGGAAACCCCAATGCGGGGAAAAACCTGCAAATGTTGGATCTTCTATTCAGCCTAACAACAAACTTTTCTTTCGAAAAATACAATATAAGTTTGCTACAGCAATCTTGCATTTATAGAGCCTAGCTGCTTTACTTAGCGCGCAAGGAAAGAATCTTTCCTTGCTTTCTTTGGCTTTATTTATACATAAAATCACTCTAGGATTTATCTTATCCTCACACTCTAGGATTTATCTTATCCTCACAAACTCAGAAACATTCTATTTAAAGAATAAAAAATCTGTTGTTGCTAAAAATCCAACTCGAATTGATTTAAAGCAAATCTAATCTTGAGTTGCTTTAAAGCAAATCCATATCCCACTTTTTGAGCTACAAAAATCAACATGCGTGAGGGTACTAGACTATTGGATCCCTCTATGCTGTAGGGTTTTTGGAGCCTTTTAGAGTCCAGAAATGCATTGAGAAATCGCGCATATCAACACCAATAGAGATCTACCTTAATTATTCTATGATAGCTGCCAACAAGAACACGCATTCAATCCATTTCTATCCCTTTGGAGAGCTGAAAAGGACAAAAGGTCGATCTGTTGTACATCCCACGACTTCAAAAGCTTGCATGGAGGTGGAGTGCGCCAAGCAATGGAGATGAACCCAATGCCTTGGAAATTATCCTGTTGAGCATAATGGAGGCTACGATTGGAATACCAGCTAAGCCACCTTCTCACAAACACCAGACCTACGTGGAGAAGGTGGAAAGAAAGACACCTCTATGAGTTGGTGAGGAATCGTCCACGCCTTTGTAATCTCATACATCTGGCGCTTTCCAAAAATAATGGATGTCCACACTAACAGGTCGAAGAGAAGGGACTCAGTTCCATCCCTTGTAGCCTGCACTTCAAATGGGTAATGGCTCCTCTGGACACCTAATTTTTTACTGACAAAGATGACAGAGTTTGATCAAATGAGCAGATGTAACTAGCTACCCAAAATTAAAATGGGCTCAAAGATCAAAATAGAGCCAAAAAAAAAATGAAAATTCTCAAAATTGATGAAATGAAAGGTTTTTTTCATTTCTTGAGCCTTCTAAATTCAATGGGGCTGACCATTTGGCTCTATGACGATCTGTTGATAGGGATATGTGTGGGAATCACCTCGATGTAGAAAGGAACGTGCTCTCATGACTTTGATACCATGTTGGAGAATTCCAAAATCAAAGAGAACATGAAACAACTTCCACAAGTGAGTAAAATATGCACAATAGTGTGCATATCAAATATGAAATGAAGAGTGTATGATACAATAATCAATCCTTGCATATATAGGCAAGGATGAGGAGGTAGGAAGGTAGGACTGAACTAGTGACTACCCCTCTATAGGTGGGACACTTGTGAGCTCACCTGACAAGTGGGTGAACAAGTGTCAATAGGTGCCTCAAGTAATGAAGACACGTGTCTCAATGCTATGAAGTGAGACAAAAGCAAAAGAAACCTAAGTAAACTTAAGTTAGGTGTGAATAGGTCAATTCTAGATAGATGATTAGCTAATTATTTACACTACCAATTTTTTGATTGTATCATTTTTTTATGGTTTCTTAATATCAAGTTGTACACTTTTCATGTTAGCCTTTTGTGATCATTATATTTTCTCACAACACTAGTATGGGAGTATTATACAGGGTGTCATATCATTTAAGAATAAAACTATATTACTTGTGGAGGGAATTGTACCATTTTATTATGGAGCTATTCATTCTATGCCAATAATTTTTATTAATTTGTGATAGATGATTGAGTTTTAACTAGTGTTTAACATTTAGAAGGTTTTATCTAATTTGATTTAGTAATATAAATTTATTTTCTTCTATCCTTTATTTCTATAGCTAACCATAGAAATTAGGTATTGATCTTTGATTCATACTATTATATTAAAAGTATTTATTGGGCTTTTGTTTTGGTATGTTTGCTAATATAAATAATTAATAGATGATTTTGTTGTTCTAGTACTTAAAAATACTACTTAAAATTTTAAACTTCTGTTATTTTAGTTAATTAAAATAAATTAGATGGTTCCCTACCATTTTAGAATAAATTTGTAAGTTTGGATAGCTATGCTACCAAGATACTAGTTTACCTCATTTTAAGTTATTATTATATCATTTAGTCTCTATAGCTTATCACCATAAAGTTAGTGTCCAAAATTATTGTATTATTTTACCTTGCCAACATTGAGATCTTGGTGATCAAAAAGTGTGAGGGTGTATGCATTTCATCAAATATTTATAAAAAATAAATAAAAAATCTAGTTCAAGACATTAAAATATGGTGCATTGATGTTCATATGGTCATGGTCTTGTCCACTTTCTATATCACTATCTCATGTGGCCACCAAGTGTCCTTGATAAATCTAATATATTTAGTTATATCCTAAGTTTTATATCGAGATGAGATGTCACCTTTTAGGAGTTACTTTAACTGGTTTTGAATATTGAAGTTTTCTCACTAGTATTCAAGTCCCAAAAATATTCAGATGGGATAAAACCTTTGGAGACTTAACTTGAAGGGTTTAAAATAAAAGAATTTGTTTCCTAGTAATCAGGTCCCACAAATATTTGAGAAATATGAGAGAGTTTGATGTAGGAGAATTATTTGGTTTGTGCAATCTTTCATCCACATAAAAAATATGTTGCAATCTTTGTA
The DNA here is from genome assembly GCA_007258455.2 of Sequoia sempervirens. Classification (NCBI taxonomy): domain Eukaryota; kingdom Viridiplantae; phylum Streptophyta; class Pinopsida; order Cupressales; family Cupressaceae; genus Sequoia; species Sequoia sempervirens. The sequence continues at coordinate 1,109,783,506 of VDFB02271358.1, read as the reverse complement.
GTTGCATATGTACAAGCCTAAGTTGTGCTTACACCTAGTTTTGTGTGCTAGTTTGTTCAAAATAGTTTTATCTTACATACTTTATATTTTGATTTATTTGAGTAGTTTTGGTTTCTTATTCACCTTATCCATGTTGGCACAACATTATTTTACCTTATGTAAACAAAATTCACTAGTGCATGACAATTTGAGTACAATTTAACTCAAAAAAATGTTTTACTTTGCAAAAAGATAAATGCTAGCCTTACCCTCTCTCTTTCATAATTTTTGCACCTCACAAAACCCTACACATAAAATATATCATCTCCAAGAATTTCCTTTTTCATATCCTTAGTCTCATACATTTACACAACCCCTATTCTATTCAATATTGACACATACATGTTCATCTCCATGTAACACACTCCACACAAAATTTATCCAAATTCATGTAACAATATAATCATAAATCTATGAATAAATATACTGTGCCAACATGTATTTCACATGGTTTCACATGCATATGCTTAATTATTCTCTTGTTCAACACCATGATTACTAATGTGTGGTGGCCTTTGCACCACATTATTCTAAGCTACAAATTACAACATATAGGCTCAAAATTCCTAGTGTCATCCTATCCACATGAAAATGTGCACTATATATTTTTTATATAAATTATTGTATTGTTGAGGCTTTGTTGTTATGTAGGAGCATCAACGGTGTAGGGCAATCTTGCATCACCCAAAAAAAAAAAATTCCTTATTTCTTTTGTTTTTTTGAGTTCCATGATGGCACTCAAGAGGTGTAAGACAGACAGGCATCAAAAATAGCGAAAAATGGTCACTTACTATTTTTAGCAAGTCATACTAAACGGGCTCATATGGACCTAAAAATTTACCCAAAAGAGCAGAGCTAAAAAAAAATCGGTCACGAAAGAATCACCTAAATACCTTGCACGATTTGGGAGAAATTAAAGTTTTTGTCCCGTGAAAATTCTCTAATGCAACTTCAAATTCAAATATGAAGACTTTAGAGGCACCGAAATAAGTCAAAATTTTGACAAACCAACTTACAATGGTCATTGCATTGTAGAACTCGTCGAGAGCTTTCCAATGATATGCAATAATAGCAAATCGGGTACCTAGATCAAAAGTTATGGCCCCGTGAAGTTGACCCTCTAAAAAGAGAATTTCATTAATATTTCTTCCTAGACCAAAAATCAAATGGCAGGACTTTTGGCACCAAAACAAACTAGAAATTTTCACTTTCTAGAACATTCTAGGGAGGTTATTGGGTAAAATAAAAAGGGATGTGAGGGAGTTGTAGAAGGGAGCTTCATTAGTGCAGATTGTGGCTCCGAATAACAACTTTTCTTTCAGAGCTGATTTTTTTTTGTAATGAATCAAGCTCATGAGGCTGTAGCATGTAAGATCTAAATATGTAAATTCATTTTTTGAAAATAATTGAAAGTGGGTTATCTTCTATCTCACATCTTTTTTGTTGGTATCTATTATTGTGTATGTGTGGTTTCAGACGGTGTAGCCCTCATCAAGTGGTATCAAAGCAGGAGTTCCTAAGTCTATAACAGAGTGTCAAACATGAGGTAGTTACAATAGAACCTGTGAGTTTGGGTTGATATCAAGATTCCTCCAAGACTTGCTCAGCATGGTAGGGGTAGAGGCAAAGGCGATGGAGGAAGAGATCCTCCTAGAGATGAAATTAGAGCCTTGAGAAGGAAATTAGAGGCCTTGTGGGATGAGGTTCAAAGGAGAGATATACATCAGGAAAGAGATGCCAGCGAAGATGAAATTGAAGAGGAAACAAAAGAGGAAGAAGAGGATCAAATGAATCCAGGAGAAGTTAGATTGTTGAGAGTAATATTAAGTATTGGAAAGAGACCCAAAATGGAGGTTTCAACATTCAGTGGAAGCTTGAACCCTAAAGAAGTGATCGACTGGATTAATGACATGGAGGAATTTTTTCGAGTTTGAGGAGATTGAAGACCCTCACTGGGTGAAGTTTGCAAAGACAAAATTGAAAGGCCGTGTAGGTATATGGTGGAAAGAGATCTAGCTTGAAAGGGGAAGACAAGGAAAAGATAGAATTTCTAGATGGAACATAATGGTGTCAAAATTGAAGAAGCAATTTATTCCAGTTGATTTTGAACTAGAGTTTCTCAAGAAAATGCAAAGCTTGAGACAAGGAACAAGGACAGTGAAGGAATACATAGAGGAATTTCATAAGGTTCTAATTCGAATAGGACATTCTAAGGCGAATAAAGAGGAAGTTGCTCAATCTATTAACAGGTTGAAGCCTAGCATACAAGAAGAATTGACGCTAGGAAGGATGACCACCATTGACGATGCTTATCAATTTTCCCTAAAGGTTGAAGAGTGACTGAACAAAAGGTTTGAAATCAAACAAAGAGGTGAAGGTTGAGGTGGAAAGACCAGTGGTCGGTCATATGGAGTTCAAAATGAAGATCAAAAGAAGGGTGAAGGATTCAGTAGCAGCCAAAACCAAAAAGGAGATAACACCTATCATCCTCGTGATCAAAATAATGGAGACCAAAGAAGAAGAGGGAGATCTGTACAAGGGCCAAGAAGAGGAGGCTCTTTTGGAACCTGTTTCTAGTGCAAAGAAGGACATAGAGCTTATGAGTGTCCTCAACATCAAGGAAGGACAAATAGAAGAACCTAAGGGTAATGCACGAGTTGCACATGTAGATGAAGATGTTGAGTCTTTTGTTGGATGTTGCTGATATGTGGTTGTCATTGATGTCAACACTATTGGCATTAATGTCTTTAAGGTTGTATATGTCTAGGATATTGAGAAAATTGTAATAAAATAAGTTGTAGGTTGTCAGTGGTGCAATGAAGTTTAGTATGTTGTCTAGCTCAGTATGTTGATGATAAGAGGTTTCAGATTAAAGGGTTTGTTGTTGAGTATATATAGTTTATCCACCTGAATTTTCAGAGATCCGCATGAAGATTTGATCAAGTTATGAGTATCTGTGTTTTGATAGTTTTTTGTTTCTTCAGTTGGTGTTCTTGAAAGAAGATAATGTGATTCTAGTAATTTAAATTGTTGTGGATGATTTTTTGGTGATTCATGATGCTTTTGGATGTTTCTCGATCGTGCTCTATCTGTGTTGTTGATTCACATTGATTGTTGTGCTCGCGATTGGTGATTTTCTTCTATGTGTTCATGTTTTTCATGTTCATGTCTGACAAGGTGATTGTAGCATGTTGTGGATCTTCGAGGAATAATTTCTGGAGGTGTTTCATTTTTGGGGATGTTGTTTTGGGTCTTCACTATGTTGTGGTCGACATTGGTTGGTGTGTATTGAAAAATTTTTATGGATTGAGCCGACATTTTGTACTCATTTTATATTTTGTTGAAGTCGACATGTAGATGATGTTATCCTTAGTTGTGGATATATGTGAGCGATTGTTTATACCATTTGAATGTGTGGTGTGTGCAAATAATGTTCTAATCTTTCAAAAGTAGAGGCAAAGTATGAAGAAGAGTGAGTGAGTGAGCAGATGTTTATGTGCTTAACCAGAACTGTAATAAGGCATTAGAATATGCTATTTTCTCAGTTCAAAATATTGTGGATGTAATCAAATGTTTCTGTAAGACAGTGTGTCTTCCTTTGGGTAGTGAGCCTTTTTGTATTTGAGTAGTGAGCTCTAGGCAGTGTTCCTGAATGCATGTTCATTCCTCATTTATAATTCTTTATACTTTTAGTAGTATAATCTTGTGGACTAACCTCCATCATGGTTTTTCCCCTAACAAGGTTTCCACGTAAAAGATCTTGGTGTTATGTGTGTTTATGATGTGGTGATGGTTTATGCTTTCATGTTTATTTATCAGATTTGAGAATAATTCAAATAAGTATAATTGTTGTGACAACTGATTCACCCCCCCTTCTTAGTTGTATTTCCTTGTGTTGCCAACATCTTCACATTCTAAGGATGCAAAAAGAGGAGGTTCTTGTTACTAGAAGAGCCTTGTTGAATGAGGAGAAAGAACCAACTCAAAGGAAGAATTTGTTTTGCACCAGATGTAAGTGTGAAGGTAAGGTTTGTAATGTTATTATTGATGGAGGTAGTATTGATAACCTTGTTTCAAAAGATATGGTTAGTAAGTTGCGGTTGGAGAGAATAAGGCATTTGAATCCATACCAGATTGCTTGGTTGTAGAAGGACAATAACGCTTTGGTAAATGAGCAACGTCAGTTAAAGTTCAAGATTGGAAATTACCATGTTGAGGTATTGTGTGATATTATGCCTATGGATGTTTTTCATGTGTTGTTAGGTAGACCGAGTCAGTTTGATCGATGAGTAGTACATGATGGACATGCCAACACCTATTCTTTGACAAAGGATGGAGTTCTTTATAAGTTGAAGCCCCTAAAAGAGGTAGGGGAAAAGGTATGCAGTAATGCAAGAATTTGTTTGGTTGACAGAAGGAAGTTCCTAGAAGGTATGAAGCATGATCATATGTGTTTTACATTGATTCCTAGAGTTGATAAAGAAGATACTATTGATGTGCCTATAGAGGTTTCAAATTTTTTGAATGAGTTTCAAACTATTATTTCTGATAATGTACCTGAAGGTTTGTCTCCAACAAGAAATATTAGTCATCAGATGGTCCTGATTCTTGGAGCTAGTTTTCCAAATAAGGAAACTCATCGTATGACTCCAGTAGAGAGTGAGGAGTTGAATAGATAAGTGCAAAAGTTGTCATGAAAAGGATTGATTAGGGAGAGTTTGAGTCCATTTGCAGTACCTATAGTACTAGCACCAAAGAAGGATGGGGAATGGTAGATGTGTACATAATCTAGAGCCATCAACAAGATCACCATCAAGTATAGATTTCCCTTGCCAAGAATAGATGACATTATGGATTGTTTGAGTGGAGCTAAGTACTTCACAAAGATAGATTTGAAGAGTGGATATCACCAGATCCGTATTAGAGAAGGAGACAAATGGAAGACAACCTTCAAAACCAAGGAGGGCTTGTAAAAGTGGTTAGTCATGCCTTTTGGGCTAACCAATGCACCGAGCACATTTATGTGGCTTATGAATGAGGTATTGAAAGAATTTTTAGGAAATTTTGTTATTGTTTACTTGGATGATATTTTGATTTTTAGTAAGGCATTGGAGGATCACTTGATGCATATCCAAACAGTTTTTGAGAAGCTAAGGGAGGATAAGTTGTTGATTAATTTGAAGAAATGTAGTTTTGTTAAGAGAGAGTTGATGTATCTGGGATTTGTTGTCTCAACAAAGGGTCTCAAAATGGATCTAGAGAAGGTGAGAGATATCATTGAATGGCCTACTCCAAGGAGTATTACAAAGGTAAGATCATTTCATGGTCTAGCAAGCTTTTACAAAAAGTTTATTAAGAATTTCAATACTATTTGTGCACCTCTAATTGAAGCAATGAGAGGGGATAGAAAAAAGTTTAAGTGGACTACAAGAGTAGCCAAAAGTTTTGAAATGTTGAAGAATAAAGTTACTAAGCAACCTATTTTGGAACTTCCAGATTTCAATAAGGTTTTTCAGGTAGATTGTGATGCTAGTGGAACTGCCATAGGAGTTGTTTTGAGTCAAGAAGGTAAGCATGTTCCCTATTTTAGTGAGAAGTTAAATGATGCTAAGAAGAAATATTTTGTCTATGATCAAGAGTTTTATGCTATAGTTCAAGCTTTGAAGAAATGGACACTATTTGTTGTCAAAAGAATTTTTTTATATACTGATCACTAGGCTTTGCAATATCTCAATAGCCAAGGAAATTTAAATCAAAGGCACTTAAAATGGGTTGAGTTTGTGAAGAGTTATAATTTTGTTTTGAAGCATAGGAGTGGAAGGTCAAACAAAGTTGCAAATGCCTTAAGTAGAAGGATTTTTTTTTATAGAGATGAATATAGAGGTTGTTGGGTTCAATGAGCTCAAGAGTTTGTATCCAGAAGATCCAAACTTTGCAAAATCATGGAAGGATTTTTTGGAACCTGTTACATTGGATAGGACGAGGTAGTTGGATTTCTTAATCCAAGATGGGATGTTGTTTAGAGGAAGCCAGTTGTACATTCCAAGGAGTTCTGTGAGATAGAATCTAATCAAGGAGAAGCACGGTGGGGGATTGGCTGGACATTTTGGTCAAGATAAGACCATTCCTCTTATCAAGGAGAATTATTATTGGCCACAGTTACAACAAGATGTGAAGAATTTTGTACAAAGTTGCAGAGTGTGTCAGATGGTGAAAGGAACAAGTTAGAATATTGGATTGTATTAGCCATTACCTGTAGCTGAGAGGTCATGGGAGGATATTAGCATGGATTTTTTTCTTGGCTTTCCAAGGACACAAAGAGGGCATGACTCCATATTTGTGGTGGTGGATAGATTTTTGAAGATGGCACATTTTATTCCATGTCATAAGACCAATGTTGTTATTCATATTGCAGAGTTGTTTTTCAGAGAGGTGGTGAGACTACATGGTCTACCAAAGAGTATAGTTTCATATAGAGATACCAAATTTGTTGGTTATTTATGGAGGACATTATGGAAGAAATTGAAGACAAATTTGAAGTTTAGTTTTGTACACCATACCTAGAGTGATGGAGAAACAAAGGTGGTGAATAGGAGTTTGGGTAACCTGTTAAGATGCTTAGTAGGAGATAAGCCTAAGTGATGGGATTTGATTATACCACAGGCAAAATTTTCTTATAATAATTTTGTCAACAAGAGCACTAGTAAATCACCATTCCAGATTGTGTATGGGAGTAGTCCAAGGACTGCTTTTGAACTAAGGAAGATGGACAATAGGGAAAAGAGTAGTGTTGAGGCTGAAGATTTAGCTGAGCACCTGAAGAATTTGCACGAAGAGATGAAGAAACATATCATAAGATGAACTCACAATACAAGTCTCAGGTAGATCAAAAAAGAAGGTATAAGGAGTTCCGAGTAGGAGATGAAGTCATGGTTCATTTGTGAAAGGAAAGTTTTTTAGTCGGTACATACAAGTTAAAGAAGAAGAAGTTTGGACCATGCAAGATTCTGAAGAAGAATGATTTAGGAAATGCTTATGAGGTAGAGTTTCTTAGTGGAATAAATATTTCTCCTAAGTTCAATATTGCTGATTTTATAGAGTATCATGAAGGTGATATAGAGGAGGGGTCGATAAAAGAATAGTGGAAAATTTGAGCACCTACTTTAAAGAAGGAAGACATAGAAGAAATCTTAGATGGCCATGTGGGTAGAAGCACAAGAAACAGGAAATATGTAGAGTACTTGGTGAAATGGAGAGGAAGGTCTGTTGAAGATTCATCATGGTTGTCTGAGGTTGAGGTTAACTATCTTAGTTTCCCTCTAACTCCTTAGAAGTGACAGGGTCACTTTTCAAATTACCTTGGGTGTCTGATGCAGGAGCATCCATCGGTGTGGGGAAATCTTGCATCACCCAAAAAAAATGTTTTTCCTTATTTCTTTTGTTGTTTTGAGTTCCATGATGGCACTTAAGGGGTGTAAGACAGTCAAGCATCAAAAATAGAAAAAAATGGTCACCTACTATTTTTAGTAAGTCAGCCTAAATGGGATAGTATGGACCAAAAAATTTACCCAAAGGAGCAAAGCTGAAAAACATTTTCGGTCATGAAAGAATCATCTCAATACCCTGCATGGTTTGGGATAAATTAAAGTTTCCATCCCGAGAAATTTCTCCAATGCAGCTTCAAATTCATATATGAAGACTTTACAGACCCTAAAATAGGTCAAAAATTTCATGAACTGACCTACAATGGGACCATGTGTTGTAGAGCTCATTGAGGGCTTTCCAACGATATGCAATAATAGCAGATCGGACAACTAGATCAAAAGTTATGGCCCCACGAAGTTGACCCTCTAAAAAGTGAATTTCATTAAAATTTCTTCTTAGGCGAGAAATCAAATGGTGGGACTTTTGGCACCAAAACAAAAGGGAAATTTGCACTTTCTAGAACATTCTAGGGCGATTATTGGGTAAAATAAAAAGGGATATGAGGGAGTTGTAGAAGGGGGCTCTATTAGTGCAGATTGTGGCTCTCAATAACAGTTTTTCTTTTAGAGTTGATTTTTTTTTGGTAATGAATCAAGCACATGAGGCTATAGCATGTAAGATCTGAATATGTAAATTCATTTTTTAAAAATAACTGAAAGTGGGTTATCTTTTTCTCACATCTTCTGTGTTGGTATCTATTATTGTGTCTATGTGGTTTTGGGCAGTGCAACCCTCATCAAGTTGATATCCCATTTGTATAAACACCCACATTGTAGAAGGTATAGGTAGAGAAGATCCAACAAAAAAATCTACTACATACATGCCATTATACATATTTTCTCCTAGATGCAAATTTTTTACCTTTCAAAGTCTTCTACGCCTATTTAATGCCTCATTTACTATCTAGCTTAGATTTTCGTTACATATTCCAAAAAATTGTAAATTACTAGAAATTTTAGAAATTTATCAACCAATACACCTAGGAATAGAATCATTAGCATCAAATCTTGAAAAAAAAAAAAATTAACCAATATTTTTTTGGATTTGACTATGTAGATTTTTATTACCGATGTTTTGGATCAAAATCAATGATCCATTATAAAGTTATCAAAGCTATATTCCTTTCCATGTTTATATATAAGGATATATCTATTACTTTATGTATATTTACATAAAATTCCATCTCTCCTAAGCTCTATTTCATTTTGAAAGGTAATTTTTACTTTATCCTTATATTTCATTTTATTTTCTATTCATTTAATCGTGTCTATTATTTTAATTTTGTTTGCCTTATATTTTATATATGTTGACCTCTTATCCCCTTATCATATTTTTTACATTATCCCTACCCTTCTTATCTCTCTTTAACCCAAGGATTATCCTTGATGATCCATATCTTATAGCTTCTAGGTTGTGCCATTTTATCTTGTACCAAAATTCCCTTCATCTATTTAGTCATTTTGTTTTTGGTAACATAATCTCATTTATATTCTCTTTATTTCATACCTTGATGAGGGATCATAGAGTTTGATCCAAAACACTGGTAGTAAAATCTATACAATCAATTCCAAAAATATAATGGCTAAAAATTATTATGGACTATGGAAAATTTATGGGTTTAACTCTATTTTTGTTCCTATCTAATTTTTTCACATCTATATAAGGATTGTGCCCCTATTTCAACATCTAAAAAATCATGTGAAAATTGGGATTAAAGCATAATGACAGGTGAAAATCTACTTAAATCTTCAATAAATGTTTAACATCTAATAAATATAGCTTTATAAATGTATCACCAAGAACTCTTTAAACAATTTCATGATTGCATGTCTCAACTTGTACCAATGACATCACATCCCAATAAAAAAGCTATAATAAATCACCATGATCCCTTTAATGTTCTAGTAAAACTTATATTATAGTGTTTGAATGTAAGATCAATTCCTTTACACTATAATTCTATATATAATAGATGAAATATATCACTTATCCATCAATAAATTCACCAACATTGATAATATCTCCTGTGTGACACTAAAAGTGCTTGTCATAGTTCATCACTAGTGGTAGATACTTAGTACACAACATGATAAAGAGAACCAATAAAGTAATATTTGGAGCATATTTTTTAACTTAATTTATAGGATGAATATTATCCTCTTAGGTAGTATGATGATAAATGTATGAAGTTATAGCAATTACTTTAGGTTTGAGAAAAAATAAAATCTTACATCAATGAGTTTCATGACTATCTACTACATGCATATGTGAGTACATGTCGAAGCACCCCTGAGTGTTTAAAAAAATTAGTGGGCTTTCATCACTCATTCAAACTAAAATGGAATTTCTTGTGTGAGACACTTTAGGCTATACTTTTTAAAATACATCCAAAATAGAAGTGAAGGCTAAGATGAAGCTACAATATTTTTTTACCATGCAAAAGCAACCCTACATGTGAGAATAAATTTGGGCCTTATATGCCACACTGTAATATGTCTATGCAAGAATCATAACAAATATTTAATCACCTACACCAAACCCTATTAGATGTTGGACACTTCTAGAGACTAAGAGGGGGTGGAATAGTCTACACAAAACTTAACCCATTTTGGAACATGAAACACTCAACACAACTCAAAATCCTTTAGTAGATAAAGATAGAAATTTAAGCAAAGCAGTAACAAAAAAGAATATAGAAATTTGAATCTTTAACAACTCCATAAAACTTTACCAATGAAAGATATAGTAGTAATCAAATTAGCGGGAAAGAGAAAGAGATAGAGAACACACACATGCACAAGAAGACATCGAATTTACATGGAAAACCCAATAAAGGAAAAACCATGGTGAGAGTTAACTCACAATATAAGACTCACTACCTTAGAGTAACATACAAAAATGACTTGCAACACTAAAGTACCAACCAATTCCAGAAGAAAGATATAAGGACCTGATGAGATTCACTATCTCAAAGTAGGATACAAAAGATTTACAAGAGAATTACAAAGATTTCCAACACAACTCTCTATTGACTGAGGCATTCAAGCTCAATTAAACTTTCCTTTTATAATCTTTAGCACTATCTATGCTAGAGATATTCAATACAACTCTCACACACACTCTTTCGTACTTGTACACTACTCATCCTTGTTGCATCTAAAACGATCTTGCATTTATATTCACTGCAACACTTTAATTCTTCAATTAGGTCAGCCAAGAAGAGAATAAATTTAATGAATTCAATTGGTTGGCCACCAAAGAATAATGTGATCCTATCCCAAGGATAGAGAGGACCATGATGGTTTTCAAAAAAATTGTGGTTTTAGTCAATCATTTCAAAATTTTGAGCTTTCTAGTAGTCATTTGTTGGCTAGGGTTTGTTAAAGCTCTATTTTAGGGTTCACCTAAGGTCTAAAACCCTCTTTAAACCCTAATATTTTTGTTTCCCTATATTTTATTTCTATTTGCTCATTGACTGGTTGTAGGCAGTTGTCAGTTCCTTTAATCACAACTTAAGCCTTTTAAAGTCATTGCTGATTGAATCCAAGTCCCTAGTTCTCTCAGTTGCCTTCTTATTTTAAATATTCATTGCAATCTTTCTTGTGGGTATATAAAATGTTTTTCCTAAGTCTAAAGTCCTAAACCCTAGTTCCAAGTTTGATTTATGCCTTAATGTTCCTATAAAACTAGTCATGGCCCCTTTTAAGTTACAACTTAGTGAATGTGCTTAAAAATCCTTTAGTTACCTGCCAGGTGGGCCCCATGCTGCTAGGTGTTCACTTTTCATTGGTTCCGCTAGCTTGTGCTCTATATTTTATTCTTTAATCTTTATCCGTGAAATTGCAAAACGACACCACGTGTTTGACCTTTGGAAAGGTTTATGGTAAGCATTTGGTGGGCCCGAGATCTAACAGTTATGAAGGTATCATGTGGCACAATCTAGACCATTCCCCACAATTCCATAAGGAACCCTTCATGAAGACTGTTAGATGGGGTTAGAAATCAAATAGCATAGATAAAAGTGACAGCCAACACTTCTAAACTATTAAACCACATCCAAACAAGAGAAAATAAATAATGAAGAGAATGAAAAATACAAAACATAAAAGAAAACACTCCCCATTATGGTTGATTCTTTCTCTTGCTCTCCTTCTTCTTGTTATGCAACTTTGCCCTCAGATTTGTTGAAACACTTGTGCAAAACCTGCAAATGGTAGCAAGAAAGTTGGAGAAAAATAGCTGTTAAAATCAAAATGGAGAAGGAAGGTTGCTTTTATAGACAACCATTGGAATGGACGGTTGAGATTAATCTTCTAGAAAGATTCCAAGATCAATGGATGAGAATGCATGAGAGAGATGTTACAAAATGGATGGTTGAGATTAAGTCTCAGAAAAGATGCCAAGATCAACGGTCTAGAATTGATGCACCAAGAATATGCCATGCATGGAAAAGCTATGACGTTGACGGCTATGACGCCTGACAGCTATGACAAACATGCAAGGCATGCAGGCTATGACAGAAATGAATGTTATGACAGAGGATTATGATAGAGCATCTTTGACTAGGTGGAGGTGCATAAATAATTTATTTTAAATTATTTATTCAAAATGGAGGAAAATGACAAGTGGAATGGAAAATAAATAATTTATCCAAATTATTTATTTAGAGAAAATGAAAAGAGGAGCATTTAATTAAATTTATCAATTTAATTAAATGGAGAGATGGAAATTAGACATGGATAATTAATTTGAATTATTTATCCAAAAGAGAGGAATGAAACACAATTAAATAATTTTGACAATTATTTAATTATAGAAGAATAAAAGGTCAAGTAATGATTATTATTATTATTTGACTATAGATGAAAGATAAATAATTAAATAAAAAATGATTTATTTAATTATTGAAGAAAGGGATATATTAGCGACGCAATTAAATAATTTTAATTGATCAAGATAGAATAAAGATGAGAAGGTGAATTAATTAAATAATTAAAAACTATTTAATTAATAGAGGAATGCAATCACACCTAATTGAATAATTAAAGTTATTCAATTATCAAAGAACAATGACCAAGAAAAATGATGCTCGCGGACTTAGGACATTTTTTAGTGTCTACAAAGACCATTATTGACCATGAAAATGCAGGATGTCGCCACGTGGCAAAGTTTAAGCCATTCAATGAGGAATCTTATAATGTCAACATAATTTTCTATGTATTGCAATCATAAGGAAGATATTAAAATTGCACATCTTGGACACATGGCAGAATTTGAGAGGCTTTATGTCATTCCATAGGCCTCTATCTGTCTGTCCAATGCATGACCATAGAAACACAAGGAAATGACACATGGGTTTCTCTGACCTTTTCAAAGATGGTGAGGCCCCCTTGTAACAAGGAAAGGGGTGTCTATGTGGACAAAAGCTATTGGCCCATGCTTTATCAAAGTTGGTCAACTTTTTTCAAACTTGCTTGAATTCATCTGAGCCATCTGATCAAATAGATCAACAACAAATCAACAGCCAAATTTCAAAAATGTAGAATAGGTAGTTGCAAGCTCATTAGTTCATACGAGGGAAGATTAATGGAAAACAATATGTCATAGGTTTGAATTCAAGTGTCTTTTCACCATAAAAACTAGAATTAAAGCTTTATTGCAAGTTATCAAAGCACTCAAAGCATGAGGAGATTAAATTTGGTGAGTTTCAAGCTCTCATCATCCAAAACTAGGGTTTTCATTATCCACGCACCTATAAGTGAAATTCTACTCAATGATTGCTTATTTCCTTGCAAAATTACCTATATCTGCTTGCTTTCGTGTTGAATTCCAATCTCAATTATGCTATAAGCCAATTTTTTTCTTATTTACATCTAAATTGCTTTGAATTTTCCGTAGTTATTTTTAAATTGCATACAAAACCCTAAAATCGTCAAAGGAACCCTAGTTTTTCCTATATTTCTATCAAAATGTCACCTCCCAAGTTACAATCATCTACTTTGACCCTGACCCGAGCCATACATGATGAAATTCTAGTCCAATTACCTAATTCAACCAATATTAAAGTCAATCTAGTAAAATCAAACTACAAGGTCTCAAAGAAGATAAGGGTTTCTTAGACAAGTATTATGGGGTTAGAGATTGGTGCAGGAGCACCCTCATGCTCAAATTTTGGTTTTTGTCCTTTTTTGTGTTGCTTGATGTAAATAAGGTCATTTTGGACTATTAATGATCATTTGGAGTCATTCTAGACCATTTTAGAATGTTTTGGAGTCATAATGCAAATGATGTCAAAAAAATTGTCAAAATTGTAAAAGTTGTCATTGTGAAAGGTCAGAAGTGCATTAAGGTTACAACTTTGATTAGGAAGTTAGGACTGGGTGGTTGGTAGTTGGAAAATACTTGGGAAAGCATAAATACATGTAAACATGAATCCCAAGGTTGGGAAGGTTGGAAAATATGGGAATGAAAATTGGAATCAAGTTGGAGCAAATTTTCTATGCATTTTTCCAGTAACAGTCATGTTCTTTCATGTGGTACAGATCTATACAACCTTTTTATGACCTACACATGATATAGTTGGAAAGATAATTGAGTCAGGTTTCATTTGGTTTTGGTTTGGTTAAATTTCATTAAATTTAGAGAAATTTATAGCATTTTTTGTAAGAACGGGTCTGAATCTGCCCTAGGGTTTCTAGTGAGCAAGAAAAATCCATATATTTTCTTCCCTCAATCAAAAATCTCTAAAAATTGGTGAAAAGTTATGTTTTGAGGGTATCTAAAAACCCTTTAGAGTATATTTCATAGTTTTCTATTTTGATGAAGTTACTAATAAAATTTTGCTTGCATTTGGGTGTAGACAATCCAAAGAAAACCATCTTAAAAGTAGAACAGTCAAATTTTGAGCCCCTCCGTACAAAGCAATTGATGAGTGCCTCAGAAATACTTTTAAATAGTCATTTTATGGTTTAAAAGACTTGGTTAGATTATGAATTAACATGATTAGCGGCAGACTATATGTTGATATATTTACTTGTTTTACTTTATGTTTGGCTAAATTAGTAAATATATTAGAGGTAATTATTTGCATTGAATGTGTTGCTTTTGTGGTGACAATGATGAGTTAATTATGTTGTTTGAATATTTTACTATCATAATTAGTATCCTATTTTTGAGGATCTTATTCAGGGTATTTAATACTGATGATTGATGACTTAGTTCAAAGATAAAGTTAAACTCCCTATTTAACCACATGAAGACAATCACGCTCCTGATCGCTCCAGCTGGATGATGAATCACTGAAGTTTCAAATCAACTCCTCTTATTCAGTTTAGGAACTTCTTGTCCCACCATTGATCTGGCATTTTCCCTCTATCTATTTTTTAGTTTTGTTTTAGTCTTTAGTTTAGATGCCTTGTATCTTGGTGGCTAACACCATGTTTTGAATTCAATAAAGGATATTATTATAAATGTCCATCTTAAGATTTGCTAGAAAATAAATACTATTTTAAAGAACAAAAATGAATTGCAAGGAAATAATGATTAATCTAGAAAACATAAATACTAATTTCCATGAAAAAATTTCTAACAAACTTCAATTCCAACTTTCCATAAGTTCCTATCATTGCTTCAATTTAACTTAACAGCTAATCACCAAACTGAATTCTTGCAAACATCTAAAATTGAATATCTTAATAAAATTTATGATGAATCTAACAAACCATTCTAATTATGATAAACTAAACTTAAGAGTGATTCAACCACAATTGTTGAAAGTGATTCAAACTAACTTAACATTCTAGATTTAACATCTAACACTTCAAATTTAATATTCATGAACAGAAATAACATAAACTCAAAAAATACCAAACAAGATCAATTCCTTTAGTTGAGTGGGTCCTGCTCTTCCTCAGCTAAGACCTCTTAACACAGTAATTCAAGTTAACTTCTTTTCTTCATTTAGATTGATCAAAATCAGGACGCAGAACAAAGTATTGTAACCATTACAAGATTTCTTAGCTGAAAATTATCTAACTTCTATCTAAAATCGAAACATGGATATTTATAACTATATCCTTATATAAATTCACAACATGGCATTAACTGCCAAGATTCAAGGCATCCAAACTAAAGATTAAAAATAAAACTAAAGTAGAACTAAAACATAACTAAGAATAGACATAGAGAAATATGCCAAATCGGCACTGGGACTAGAAATTCCCAAACTAACTACAAAATAAGTTGATTTGGACTTGAGTGATTTAGCATCCAGTTGGGCCAATCAATGGTGTGATTATCTTCCTTGATTAAACAGGGAGTTTAACTTGATCATTAGTCTTTTAAATACCCTGAATAAAACCCTTAAGAAACGGATACCAATTATGGCAGTAAAATATTAACACTGCATAATTAACTCATCAATATTATCATGAAAGCAACACATTTAACATAAAACACTACCTCAAATATATCTACCAAATTAGCCAGACATAAAGCAAAGTAATTAAATATATTAGTCTATATTCTATCGCTAGTCATGTTAATTAACAAAAATAACAAGTCTTTTAAACATTAAATGATTAATATGAGAGTATCTCTAAGCCTCTCATTGGCAACCCTACCCTATTTTTGGATATGGGTAAGAATGGTCAAATGGGTATCCTAAATGGCTCCCCTTTTTTGTAGATCATGTCTGAGTCAAAAGATATGTCCAATTTTCATTTTTTAAAGGTTACAAGCAAGAATGAGGGTTTGTTAAGGAAAAACCCACTTTTTGATTAATAAAGGCACTTTTTTAAGGTTATTTTGAGTTTGATTACCCCTGATCTGCACCAGAGATACTAAATTAACCCTATCTTATTGGGAGTTGTTTAAACATTGGTATGGGAAGAAGAATGCCCTAGTTCCAACCTGCAATGTGTGGACATTAGACTTAGGTAAATTGGTTGTCCCTAATGTCTACCTTGATGTGGATATGGTAAAATAAATAGCTACCAACTATGATGAAAATATAAAAGTTGTGAGAACACACTTGGGTGGTAGGATGGAAAAATTGGATAAGTAGTCAATTATTGATGTCTTCCAATTAAACCCTTCTACAAGAAAGCCCAACCGAGAGGAATTTAGAAGATAGTATGAGAAGAATAAAAGTACTTACAGGGAAATTCTCTTACCTAGGCTCAAATTTAAGGACAATCATAGAAGGACTGTTAGTTCATCTTAGCTATAGAACAAGAACCCTTTTAAGTGGATGGTTTTGAAGGGTATTTTTCCAAAACATACCACACATTGTGCCAAGTTCTAGGATTTAATCCTCTAGAGAATATGCATGTTGCTTTCATGTTTATGGTTGCAAACATCGAAAACCTAATGGTGAATGAGGAATATGACTTTGCTTCTTACCTATTATATGTCATTCATAAGGGGTTGGTAGCCATTAAGAAAGGGGAGATGGGAGTGATGTTTTGGTGGTATTTACTTTTGTACCACATATTCCTAGCTTGGGGAAGGAAGGATTTAGGTGATCATTTATAGATCAAGACAAAGGATAAAAAGGGTGAGGAACTCCCAGTACAAATGTGGACACATTTGCTTGATAGGAATTCTCCACAACCAAACTATGTGACTTTCACCAATTTATTTGTTGATAAACTAATGTATTTCTTGAAAGGTAAAGTATTAAGAGTGTCAACTAAATTGCATGATTTTCTAAGGCTAGCTGAGAGAAATCTAGAATTGGGAATCAAGCACAATTGGGAAGATGTGATTGTATATTTAGATTACACTATTCTAAGGGTATATGGGAGCCATGTTTCTCCATATGTGTTGCCTAGGTTTGTGCCACTGAGTGTTGGATTTTGGAAGTAATGTGGCAATTGTCTTATGTTGAAGGGGCCCACTTGGCCAATTAGAAAAAAAGGTTCTTTCTTCCCACACCTCACAATATTTTCAAACTTTGATATGAACAAGGATTGATAGAAACAAATTCTTGAGGTACTTAATCTTTATAGGATGAAGCCAAAAAGGGCCAAAAACTATGGTCTAGAAGGATTTATTGATTCCTTGAGGAAAAGAATGAACAGGTCAAGGTTTTATCATTGGATTGAATATGTTGAGGATGTTATTAGAAACCAATTTGACATGGAGATTGATTCTAATAAAGAAAATTGGATTGCTTTTGAGAAATTTGAGAATGTTAAAAGAAAAAGTGACCCCTCTTTCAAGGGAGTATACACAAATATAGACGATTTGGTCTTAAAAATTAAGGCCATCTTGTAGAATTTTGACAGAATTATTGGGAAGGCACCCAAGGTTCAAGAATAAGATAAAGGAAAAGCTCATGTACTAGAAGAGAGGCCAACATATCAGCCTCCAAAAAGGCCTTATGTTTTTACAAGGAGGCCCAAAGGAATTTTGATGAAGAAACAAACAAGGGGTTATCCTTCTCCATCAGTTGAGTCAAGATCTTCAAAACCAATGCATCAAGCACCCATTCTCCACCACATAAATTCATTGATATTGATTCACCACTAATGGAATCTTCACCAAAGATGAGAAAAGTTGAAAAAGCTCAACTTGTTGACTATCCACCAAACTCTAAGGATGAATAAGTTGTAACTACAGATGGAATCATGCAACAAATGTCATCTCCTCATAGATATGATGA
Source organism: Sequoia sempervirens (assembly GCA_007258455.2). Lineage (NCBI taxonomy): Eukaryota > Viridiplantae > Streptophyta > Pinopsida > Cupressales > Cupressaceae > Sequoia > Sequoia sempervirens. Next base: position 1,109,765,316 of record VDFB02271358.1, on the reverse strand, counting down.
CTTTCCACCCCCATAAAATGGGATTACTAAGGAAGATTTGGGAGGAATTGATAATGTTGATGATATCAGAGATGAACCCTATAAAGGGTTCATGGATGATGGCACGTTTGTGCATAGTGAAGTGCTTAAGGAATTTGTGTGAAGAAATAGAAGGGATGAATATGAGATAAGATTGAAAGAAGAGATGAATAAATTCCCTGATCAATCAAGGGAAGGAATATCAGAAAGGTTAGTGCTTCAAATGAAAGCAGAACAAAAGGAGATGACCCAGAAGAAAGAAGAAAAATAGTCAAGGAAAGTGGTATTCTCTTATTACCTAAATGGGAAATAGTGTTAGCTATTACCCTTGATATTGTAAGGAAAAATAACACTCAGGTATTTGTAATTGAAAATGAATCATTTTATGCACTATTTGGGTATGCATTCAGTCCTAAATGAGACACATTGGCTATTTGGGCCCTTGCCCCAAACACAAACAAGCACCATACATGTCATATGTCTCTCAATACTCACATACAATCTACTTTCTCTATTGCACCTTCATCATTATCATCATCACACCACACACACCACAAAAACTCCAAAGTTAATCTTGACTATATATATCCATATCAAGTGTAACTTTAATTAGGTCGACCTAATTAGAAGTAACACATAGAATTAAACATGTCGTCCTCAAAAAATTAAATCCACATCTCGTGCCATAATTCAAAATTCAATTCTCCTTAAGATAAGTTGGGATGGACCTAATATACATCTCACATATGATAAAATTACTTGCATGTCCTCCACAAAACATCAAACATGTTAGGTTGACCCAGAATAAGACCTAAACACAAAACCTTCATATGCACATGCAATTCGCCATATGTGTGACTTCAAAACTTGATCTTCCTTTGAATTCCCACTCAGATGACAACTAGTAGCTTATCCTCATCATCACAAAAAAAAATAATTATCCACAAAGAAATGTGGAATCTTCCACACTGATACACTATACAAGGAATGACTGCAATATACAAGGCTAAACTCTGGCATCCATATCTTTCAGAATACTTCACAAAATGTCACAAAATCTTAAATGTAGATGCAATTGATGATCTCAAGCCATCATCATCACACCACACACACCACAAAAACTCTAAAGTTAATATTGAATATATATATATATCAAGTGTAACTTTAATTAGGTCAGCCTAATTAGAAGTAACACACAAAATTAAACATATCATCCTCAAAACATTAAATCCACATCTTGTACCATAATTAAAAAATGAATTCTCCTTAAGATAGGTTGGGATGTACCTAATATAGATCTCACATAAGATAAAATTACTTGCTTGTCCTCCACAAAACATCAAACATGTTAGGTCGGCCCAAAATAAGACCTAAACACAAAACCTTCATATGCACATACAATTTTCCATATGTGTGACTTCAAAACTTGATCTTCCTTTGAATTCTCACTCAGATGAAAACTAGTAGCTTATCCTCATCATTGCAAAACAAAATAATTATCCGCAAAGAAATGTGGAATCTCCCACACTGATACACTGTACAAGGAATGACTGCAATATACAAGGCTAAACTCTATCATCCATATCTTTCAAAATACTTCACAAAATGTCACAAAATCTTAAATGTAGATGCAACTAATGATCTCAAGCCTACAATTAGAATCACAAAGAGATATATCAACTTGCAGTGGAGTACTTTGACCCAAAAACTGACGCACTAAACCACGATATTGTCAGAAGGAACATAGACAAATTCTTGTATAACCATGTTTTTTGGATCAACTTGTTCTATCCAAATGTCTTCAAGAATGCTTCCAATACATGCTATAATGATCATAATAATTTTTACATCAATCAAAACACTAGATCATACAATATATGCACCTCATGCTCATGTTTCCAAACAACATCAATAATGACAAACTTCCAACATTGCTCTGATACAAATTGTTAGGACACACAAATATAATGAGAGGGGGGTGAATCAATATATCCCTCAATTTATTCCAATTCAAACTTATTAATCAAAACTTATTACTATCTTAACCAGATAAAACATTCAAAACACAACACAACCACAACACCATATTTACATGAAAAACCCTACAAGGTAATGTGTCGCCAAAAAATGTATAGTTGACATTTTTATGCTCACTTGAGTCTTTCTAATGGACTTTGGCTTGATTTTGCTTGGGTTTAATGTTGTAATTTGGCTTAAACATTCACATTAGGTCCTAAACATTCAAATTATGATGTCTTGTGAAGGTGTTGTGAAGTGTTGTAAAACATTTCACTTTTCTAGACTTTATTCATTACAATTCACCTAAAAATCACCTTTTCATCACTTATTAAGTCCTATTTTGAAGTGTTGTAAAGTCTTGTAACAAGATTTCACATTTTTCTAGGCTTAATTTCACTATTTACACCTTTCTTATGCTTTATTTGACCCCTTAATGTACTTCCCGACCGTTTTCAAGTGTGTTTTTGAGAATATTCTTGTTGGACAACTTTTAATGCCCCAAAATTCCTGACACCCACTTAATTTTCTTAAGTGGGAAAAAGTCACCAATAGGAGTGAATTAGTCCTTTTTGGTACAAAACTCAAAATAATTTTAAAATTCTAGCAAGAATTTTTCCTCTAACCCTTGAGGTCAGCTTGTGATGTGTTACTTTCAGAAAATTTTAATAAAATCGGGTACAAATAAGTGTTTTTCTAATTCACTTGCATTCACAAAACATCAATCAAACATTTGAGCACTTTGCATCATTCAAGCAATCATTATCAAGTCAATCTATTAGAGCACTTCATTGTATATCTTCAAATTTTGAGCATCAAAGGTATGGTAAGTTTATGGCATTTGCATGTTATCTATTTATCTAACTCTTTTCATTTCATTGTTTAGGGTTTGATTACCAAAGTGGGGTTTGACCAAGGCAAACCCTTATTCTCTAACCCTCAACCATTTTTTCCCTATTGCATGTGTGTGTGCAGACTTTTGTATGCAAATTTATCAAGCAATTAGGTGTTGAAAGGTGGTCAACAAGTCTACAAAGTCAATCAAGTCAACACAACCCTAGTTCAAGATTGGAGAGGCTTTCTACCCCGTTCTCTATAGAATCAAGTGCAGACACCTATCAGAAAAGAAAGTGCAAACCTGAGACTTCAAGATTTTGTCCTAAATTCCTCTAGATTTGTAGGAGGACTAAGTGGCTACTAGTGGCGAATTAGTCCTACTTCCAAGCCTGAAAACTTATTTTGACATTTCTAGATACCCATTTAGCAGATTGCTATTCCAGCAAAATTTCTTGAAACTGGGACTAAGTCGCCTCACCTAGCGTAAGTGTTCCAATCGACATTTTCAATCAATTTTTTCAGGATTCCAAAATCTCCCAACATCAAGCTTCAGATTCCAGGTGCACCTCTTTCATTTTGTTCTATTATTTCATCATTTAAGTTGCATTTTTAGGCATTTTTGCATATCACATTATGTTTTCTAACACTACATTTTCTAGTTTTGCATCATTAGAACATTTCAATTTCATATTAGAGCATTAGGAAATCTTAATTAAGCATAATACATCTCATTTACATAGGATTTGAGTGTAAACCCTTGCATTTTGGGACCCTTTTCAATCTCCTTTCTCCTTTTTAGGTGAAAAACCCTAGGAGGAGTAAAGCTTTGTGAGGGAAACCCAAAATCATTGTTTATAGGTAAAAACCACATTGAGAAAGCTGCTTGGAGCTACTGTCCAAATCCAGCCTCACAAAAATAAACAAGATTTAAAACTCATTTTATGGATAAAACCAAAGGAAGTTTACAACTCCCTGCCAAATACAACACTTATAGAAAAGATGTTGCAACCTTGGAATACAACACTTAAAGAATCAGATAAACAACTTCCTATGCAACACCTATGTTGCCTCTAGCTCACTGCCTGCAACACTTCACTTCTGCTTTTAGCTAACTACCTCCAACAATCACATATGCACTTTTGTCTTCAACTCACTACCTCTAGCATTCACTTACACACTTATTTCGGCTCACTACCTTCAACACTTCACTTATACTCTCTTTCTTTCAGCTCATTGCCTTCAACATACATCAAACACTTCTCTATACATTCACACTCATTCATCTACCTTCATCTCACTGCTTTTGGTATTTAAATTGAACACATAACACTTCTTTGATCACACACTTGATCCTTCATTTATACCTTTTGCAGGCATCAAAAACTTTCTCCTTGTTGGCCAAACTAAACCGTGTAGACATGAAATGTACAATAGCCATAATAATTCAGCTCAAAAACATCTGCAAGAAAGGGAAATCCAAACTAGGAGATAAGGACCTATTTTACCTCTACACACAATCCCATGCTAGAGTGCTCCATAAAACTTGGCACAAACAACTTAATGTACCAAGTCATCCCAACAAACATTTAACCCACAAAATATTAGATCCAGACCATAAGTGGTACCAAAGAGACCAAATAACATAACATGGATTACATTACAAGAATTGAATGATATTCAAAAACATTTTCATGCCCTCCTTTTACAACTTTATGCAACATCATGCTAGTGCAAGCAAATAGACACAAAACTAGTATCTTTTGCAAACCCAGACAACACAATCTTGAGATAGAACATTGAGAACTCAACTTGTGGTATACTTCAACAACTGAAACTTGAAGGGATAAGATGATAGATATTGTAAACTCATCCTCCAAATTTCAAGACCACAACAACTGAAAAGAAATGCAGAGTGTTTCTCTAAATCTTCCATGACTGCAACAACATAATCTTCACTCTACTAACTCAAGAAACTTTTGCAGTTCCTTCTATGTTCTGAACATAGGAACACACATGCTTCGTACTTGATTCAATCTATCTTTCAAACTACATGACCTTATCTTCAAATGCAGAAGAATGTGAAGCATTCTCCAGAGCTTTTTAGTGCAACTTCTTGAGCCACTGACTATAAGAAATTTGTTTATACATTTGACATCAATAGATAGTGAACAGCATCATTCACTTATATATATATAGGTTTCATTTAAATAATAATCAAATAAACTTTTATAACAATAGGTAAATTGTAAAGACAATAAGACATAATAATAATATCTCCTTTTGATTATTGCTAAAGACTTAATCAAAAGAGCTAAAATGATTATGACTTAACCATATGACCCAACCACGCTAGCCAAGACACAAGATAAACTCAATGATAATACTAGGGTTACCTGGATTTGATACAAAATCTTATTTGAGTATGTGATCGACTCAACAATGGAATTTACCCATGTCTATACTCTTCTCTCTAGTGATACTCTCCCTCTCCATCTTGGAGGGTAAAATATAATCAGGTACATTCAACTTAGAAAGTCATCAACATAGTTTTTTATTATCCACAATATCATAATCATTGATTAAAATTAATAATCATTACAAATGAAACATTTTTCATTGCATTTACAATTTCACCAAAATATCAACGTACATATAATCATCCATTAATGTCAAGAACACATTTTTAACTAAAAGTTAAAAGTAATTACAAATCAAAATTTGGGGTGTAACATTAATAAAACTATATCAACCTGATATAATATTGGTTGTTCACATATTCTGATTTTTCAAAATTCAAGTTTTTAGGTTCATAATCAAAATACAAAACAAAATATCATAGTATAGAGGGTTTCAAAAGCGGGATGTGATAGGGTGTAAAAGATAAGATCAATTCAATAATCAGATATTAAATAAATACAAAATAGAACATTAAAACCCAAAACAAGGGTGGTTGGGGTGTGAGAAAGATAAGATCACATAATAAATGTCTAAACTATAATATAAATAAATTGATAATACATGAAGAAAGATGGATCCATGCCTTAATTAGATCTAAAATAAAGATGTTAGTGGAAAAATAAATTTCAAACCTTGATGAAGGAGAAGAAACTATAATGGGAAACCCCAAGTCATTGAAAGATAAATTTTGGTACTCCCTAAACATAGAATACCTAGAAGATAGAAAGATTTATTTCTTTGTATTAAGTGTAAGAGAAATTGGAGATTTGTAGAAATACAATATTGGAACTATCTAAATCTAATCTATAATAGAGTGTATATGAACTAAAAAATTTAGTGTAAATTGAAATGTTACATAAAAATGAAGCATTTTCCCCTAGAATCTTACTTATATAACACTATAAATAGACTAGGGAGTTTGAAATACTACTTTGGTGAATTTTTGGTCTTGAATGAAGAAATTTTACAAATAAAGTGTTCAACTAAAGTTTAGGGGTGCAAGTACATAGTTCAAAGGCATAGAAGGCCCTTCTAGACTTAATGTTCAAGGTTGCAAGAGTTCTAGAATTCATACGAATTATTCTTCTATGATCTATATCACCTTCCTTGCTTGCACAATACTCATTTTTTCCCAATAGTAAGAAATCTCATGCTAAAATTTGAAACAAGAGGGAAAAGGGTGTATTGTAAGAGAAATTACCTCAATCAGCCCCCTTTTTGGTGTATTAACATTATTGGAAAACTTAGGTGCATGTAGGCATAGTGATAAGGTGAATATGGTGTCTACAAGGTATAGTGATCACAAGATCAAACCCTAAGATAAATTAAGAAAACAAGTAGCATATAATTGTTATGGAGAGAAAGTGAGGAGACAAATATTTATAAATTATGGATGCAAATAGTGGAAAAAGGATAGAAATGTCTCAAATTTAGTTAGGAGAATAACGGGAAGAATTTTCAAATTTGGGATTTGAATATAGTGGAAGGAATTGGGTTCAAAAATAGCTTCATATGAGGGAAATGGTGAAATAGATTATAGAAATGGAAGAAAATGAAGGAAATCACAAATATTGCATGGCTTCAATGGCACTAGGAAGTTTTTGATCTTTAAATATTCATACTTAAATAATATACCTTGCTCTCTCATGGAATATCTACAATTCACCGATGTGTTGGAGGAAAATGGTTGTAAGTTTTCTAATTTCCAAGTCATTGTAGGTGTTGGAGGGCAAAAGGACTTAAGGCACAAAGAGAGGTAAATTCATTGTTTAAAATTTGAATATAAGCACTTGCACTATGTAGCATAGATGATTGAGCACTAGCATCAAGTAGTGCAAGTGTCCTTGAAGATTTCAAGAGTCCAAACTTTCCATTTTGTTAGGTGATATGATCCTAAGGTGAGGAATGCTTGCATTACCCAAAAATATAAGGTGATCATCTAAAATTAGGTAATTTATGGCCCTATAATATTGTAAGAAATTGTCAAGTTCACCAAAAATATAAGGAAAATAAATATTTTCCCTAAATTGTGTAAATTATCTATTCTACTTACATAAATGTGCAATCAAAACGCACACAAATTAACCTAGATAATAGAATTGGAACTTGACAATTGAAGAAAAATAAATATGATAATTAAACAAGTGGTTAGGTGTGCTTAACTCTATGGTTTATGATCAAGAAATGGCATTGACGATGCATTAAATTTATTCATTTCCTCTAAAAAATTAATTGCCTTGATCTTATGATTATTTTAAAATTCACACTACCACAAAAAATGGTGGTCAAACTCATCTATCACAAGTTTTATCCCAACAATTGTGACCCTAATCTACCACACAAACTTGATCTATGTTGTATGGGATTAAATTGGAAAAATATGTGCCCCAAAAAATACTCACATTTACCTTTTTGATATCTAAATTTGTCAAAGTGGTGTCTAGAGACACCTTTGAAGAGCTTACTGACTGAATATGTGAATAGGTTCTCATAGTTCAAACCCCTTGGCAAGCTAAATTAATAATGGGGAGTAATACCAAACATAAAACATGAAGACATACAGATGGTGTATAAGATGATGATGATGTAGACCTAATTATTCATTGCCCTTTAGAAATCAAAGTGTACTTTAATAATTCTAGCATGTGATCTCCCATGAACTAATTACATATCAAATATCTTCAAATACCATGACATGGCAACATGTCACACAAATATGGGTTATCTCAACTCATAATAGCTAGTAGAAATGGGCAAGAAAAGTTAGAATATGAATTTAAAGATTTGAATTTGGAGATCATTCCCACACTCCTTGAGGTTGAATTTGATTAATCCTAAGCCAAGGTGGTGATCTTAAGATAGAAAGAAAACATATGGAAGTGTGTTAATTATGAAATAGAAATAAGTAGATAGCAAATGCATGAGAATAAGTGCAATGGGGTGAAATAATAAAGGAATTTCCATCAAAGTGGACACAAAATTAAATGGACAATGGCATGGGTATTGCTTATTTCACCATTACAATTATTTAGAAAAAGTAACATTTTTAACTTCAACACCAAGAAAAAAGCCTCTTACACAACAAACTCGGTCTATCAATGTGTAGATACTAAAACTAGATAACAAGCTCTTTGTAGGTTCCAATGATGGTAGAAACAAAGAGAGCAACTACCAAACCCAAAGCTTAAGATTGCTCTTATGCATTCCAAACATTCATTGAATGTGTGGACACCAAATAAGTATCCCCTTTTCCTTGCTTGATTTGGGGATAACTAATAATAAATTGGACTTAATATCATCTTGATTTAGTGTTGTGAGGTGTTTTACACATCCACATTAGGTCTTAGACCTTTGCAAATTGAATAAAATGCATGTCTTGTAAAGGTGTTGTAAAGAATTGTAATGACTTTCACACTTTTCTAGACTTTTATTAAGCATTTAAGTCTAATGGTCCTCCTCTTCCCCCCTCACTCGACTTTTGAATTAAATATTATTTTAATTCAAAAGTTAGCTCTTCCCTCTTCCTCTATAATTAAATAATTATTTCAATTATTTAATTATTCATTAAACTTTTCTCTCTATAATTAAATAAATGTTATATTTATTTAATTATTTATCCTTTCGTTATCTCCCTAATTTAATTATTTAATTATCCCTTCTCTCTCCATTAAATAATTATTTTTAAATTATTTAATGTTTAACACTCCACCTTTCCTCTATAATTAAATAATTATTTTTAATCATCTAATTATTTGTTCTCACCTTTCTTTTTAAATAAATAAAATTAATATTTTATTTATTTCTCCTATGTTGGCCACCTAAATTCTCCTATCACCTCTTTGTTTGTACCAATATTATCTTCCATCTCAAGTCCTTATATATCCATGTCTCAATTAACCTCCACCTTTAATTAAATTATTTTCTAAAAATTTTAATCTTGGCCCTTGATCATGATCCTTATTCTAACCATTCACTTAACTCTCTATAAAAAGAGACCTTTAACCCTAATTTATAATTCATCCATATTGCCAAGTAAAGCAAGCAAGAATCAAGCATTCAAGATAGCATTCAAGCTCTATTCTAAAGCATTCAAGAGCAAGATTCTTCATCCATTGTTGCAGCAATTTAAAGATCCATCATCATGGCAGGTTTCTAATTACATTGTTTCATGTTTCATTATTTTATTTCATCATTTTGGTTTAATTACCTAAACGAGGTTTGACCAAAGGCAAACCCTCAATCCCTAACAATCAACATTTTCTCTCTTCCTTTGTGTGATTGTAGGTCTAGGTGCTTTGATGACTTGGACATGATTGAAGAATAGGTTTCAAACTTGTTGGAGTCATCTCCCTATTGGCAAGGTCAAATCTACACAAAAAGTCACTTATAGCCTCAAAAATTAGGGTTTCGGATCTGGACACCTAGAGGAACAGAAAGAGCAGACCAGGAGCTATAGATTACACTTTTGAATTTCTCAAAATTTGAAAGTGGACCAAGTCGCCATCAGTGGTAAATTAGTCCTACTACCAAGGCCGAAAAGTGGTTTCTGCAGTTCTGAATACCCTTTTGTCTGAAACTTGTTCCAACAGAATTTCTCTGAAACAGGACTAAGTCGCCCAACATGGCATAAGTGTCCTAGTAGGCTTCAACAATGAATTTTGCAGGACTCCAAAGCTCCTCTCCATCACTTTCTAGTTTCCAAATGCACCTCTCCAATCTCATTAATTTTTGTTAAAGTTTACTTTCATTTCTAGGTCATTTTGCATATCACAGCGTGTTTTCAAACACTCTGCATTTTCTTAGTTTTGCACATTAGATTAGAGATTGCAAGCAAGAACAAGGATTCCCCATAAAATCCATTAACATAGCTTAAATTAGGAAAAAAAATGAAAAACACAATGAAAACAACAAAATAAAGATTGAATTTTAATTAAGCTAGAAAATTCATGATCCCATGGGGGAATTGGTGCCAATTTGATGTGAAAATTGGCCCTTTCCCAACTCCTATGATGCAAGATTGATGTATGTTGATGATAATTGATGAGTGATCCACTTTGTTGATGTTTGATGAGAGCTCCAAGCCAAAAACTTGCATAACCTAGCTAAGAACTCAATGGTGATGGAAGAAATTTGATAGATATTTGAGCATGGTAACTTTACATAATTTGTGGATGATCAATTGAGGATAGGAGCTCTTCATTTACAGAATGAATTGAAGGATGAATGTCCAAAATTGAGCAATGTGGGACTAACATTCAACCAATGGCAAGATGTCATTTGTCAACCCATGAGTGGATGGAGGATGTGCAAGTTTTGAGGATTGTGCCAATAAATGCTTATTTTTGAATTTGAATTTTGTTGAAATGACTTGCAAGAGGGAAGAAAGAAGCATTGAATGCCACTTGGCTCAAGGCAAAGGACATGTAAGATAGAGTTAAATGCATTGTTGGATGTACATGTCAACTTGGATTTTGAATTCAAACTTGGAGAATATTCCAAAAGATGCCTTATTGAGGAAAGTAGAGATTTAATAAATCAATTCGATCTATTTTCATGTGCAAGTGGTAAATGCTAGAGGATGGGACATGACAAGAGATTAAATTAATCAAAGTTAATTAATTTAATGAAGAGGATTAGCTGATGTGACCTATTTGACTTGAATTTATGGATTTATTTAAATCAAATATGAGAAGAAGGTGATAAGAGATTAATTAAATAAAGATTTTGATTTATCTAATTAAAAGAGATGATGTTAGATTAAACTAAATAAGGTTTTAATTTATTTAATTTAATAGAGACTTTAGAGATTTTAATTACATAAAATTGACTATTTAATTAAATAGGATTAATTAGATCAAGATTAATTGATTTAATTAACAAAAGAGGTGAATTGATTTAATTAACAAAAGAGGTGACTTAATTAGATAAAATGATTTATTTAATTAAGGGAAGGAAATTGATGAATTTAATGGTTAGACTGAAGGATGATATAGGATGAAATGATGTTAGTAGTCGGGATTAGATGCACAATGTCAATCGGTACATTTTACGTGTCTACAGTAACTACTCCCTAAATTCATTCCCTCAAGTCCTTCAAGAGAAGAATCCAACATCTATAGAATCTTTATTCTAAGGTCAATTCCACATGGTTATCTTAGCCTCAAGCTAAAGTAAAGTTTAATTTAATCCAAATCAATTTTTGAATGTATCAAGTCATAATTGACTTTGCACCTTCTCAGCATCTACATAAAATCTCTATGAGATCTCTCAAGCCTTGGGGGAAGGATTGGAAGTGGTAAGTCAACACTCGTTTTCATAAGTAAACTCTAAGGAAAGGTTAGAAGTAGCTCTCGCCTCATGTTCTAGTGATTCACAAGTATAACGATAGATGGTTTCTAGAGTAGCCCAGTTTTATCTACGCCAAAAGATTTTAGACAATCCAATGTGCTATTGTTAAGTCCATAGTGTTCTAATTTGCATTTGATTTGGTATATCAAAGTCTACCTATTGCCCCCTATTTGGTTAAGCTTGGCCTTTCCAATCAAAGATGTTATTTTTATGGGAAACCTACAATCTCTCCACACCTAGTCTGATATTGTGTTCATGCTCAAGATGCTTGGTATCAAATACATTATTTTTCAACCTTTAAAGCCTAAACTATTCACTTGGCATACTATCATTTTGGGAGATTTTTTTTTTTGCATTTAGCTACAATTTTTGCCTACTCTTTTGTGTATATGAATTTTGCTACTCATTCCAAATCGTTGGTTATCTCTAATGCTCCCTTGTTGATTCAAATTCAAGCCACCAAGGTGGTGTTGAAGCTCCATCATCTCCAAACTTTGATTAACCATTGAATAAATGCTCCTTGCATAGTGACAAGGTACCACCTTCACCAACCCCATTACCAAATCCCCCCATTGGTCCAAGAGGCACATCCATTCCAAGTCCACTCACCACAACTAAGAAAGTTGGCATAAGGCCACCACACCACCCCACTGTTGCCCACAAGGCATCATTTTGCATGTACCCTCCTTGATCTTCTAGCTACAATGGGAGACCTAGTTTGTACTACCACATCATTCTACATCTTCATAATGGCTTGAGTGTGCCTCTCTTCATCAAGGGAAATTCCCTCTACCCTAACTAGCTATTTTTGCGCATTGACATGTCTAGACCCTTATTTAGGAGGAAGAAACTATTGTTAATCATGGATAGTAGCCTATGCTCAATAACAAAGATTGGCAAGGTGACAATAGTATAATCTTGGTTATCAAGAGCTCTCTCCTACTTTTAAGATTGTTAGAAACTATTGTGCTAATGATAGATAATAGTCAATGGTCAATAACAAAGATTTGCAAGGTGACAAATAGTATAATCTTGGAGAGAGCTCTCTTCTACTTCTATGATTAATCTCATAACTTTGACAAATGTTTCCTTCTTTAACCATTGTGACTTTTTCTTGTTTTGAAGCCTTTTGTCTTCTTGTTTTGATCCCAACTTTAACAATTTATAATTAGGACATTATCCCATACATCTTGCATTTTCAAAGATTTGACTATAATATTTAACACGTTTATTTTAATATATAATATTTTCACAAAAGATAAATTAAAATATATAACAATACATATAGTACAAGGAAACTAGTTGGCGAAAACAATCCACCTCACCTCTGAACTTTTATTGGAGAGGCTTACCAACAAAAAGGCCAGGCCATCATTATTGCTTTCCAGCTCAACGACCTTTGAATAAATGTAAAGGTTGTTCCAAGCTTTTAATTATTACCCAAGGAATCTTGACCGCCTATGTTTAGTAGTGAACTTATCATAATCAAAAGTCAAAAATGGGGTCAATTGTCAGTGGTCCACCAGTGATGAAGTTGCTTCATGAAGTTACTCGGCTGACAAGCACCCCACCAGATGTTCCATGGACTTTGGTAAGAGTCATTCTATCCCGACACTAGCATCTTAACTTTAGGAGACAGGTCATTCATACCTCCAGAGTAGGGTTTTTTCAATCCTCTTCAACAAAAGCCAAACGGAAACGTCAAATGCCATCGACCCCAAATTTCAGAACAAGGATTTGTCAACATAGGATTCAAAAGATTTCAAGTTTACGATTGAATTCATACATTGACAACAGGAATCTCTGCCCTTATCTCACTTTCAAGCTCTTTGCGCACTGCAAATTAGAAACCCATCTACATGGAAATCTATCAAGAGCAAATATCCCCAACATGACATTAAAATGGCATGGATTGTTATCCCTACACTGCCTTTGCAAATGGCCTGGAAATTTAATCTAGTGAATGTTGTTAAAAATAGACAAAATGAGGAGGCCACAACACCGGATAGGAATTGGGTTCACAAATAAATATAAGTAATTTGACAATTCATGTATAGGAAACTATACAGTGACAAATAATGAAAAAAGCCTGATCCGGTGTTCGGTGTTCGGTGTTCGGTGTCGGCTCACTTTAGGCAGCCCAGGTCGTGGATTCGACTCTTGCTTGCAACGGTTTAACTTGAAATGTGTGGTGATTACCGGTGGAGTCCACTGCACACCACCCAAGAGGTTATAGGGGAGCTTGCCTTTGTCAAAAAGCTGAACTCCAGGTCACTGGGCGAACCTGCCGATTCCTCTCAGTATAAAATATTAATGGTGGTAATGCAAGAAGCCTGTAGTGCTTGAGCATCTAGCAGGAAAATGGGAAGTGGACCAGACACTTAACACACATCGGCTAAATGAAGGGAAGTGTGCAGAGCAAAAGCTCATTTTGATCCCCTCCAACTTGTTCTTGTACCAATTGTGTCATCACAGCATGCTGCTTAAGATTTACTAAAAAAAAATATGCCATTTTTAGAGCATATTGTCCAGAAACATTTACCCTTACAAATTTATGAGGCTCGAAAGAAGGAAAATGTGTCTCGAAATATTAAGCGTAGATGCAGCAGCCTTGGTCATTTATTAAATATCAAAATGAATTAGCAAGCACGAGAAAGAAATATCTAACTAGATGCAAAACTCGAGACATACTCGAAACTCTAAATATGAATTGTTTTAAAGAATTCTGCTACAAATGTTACATGCCAGAGTTCTCTATTAGAATCTTAAGGGAATAATATAATAGTCAAGCTCATTTCTTCCTTACTTTGATGAACTGTTATAATTATAAATTGTTATGAATGCATTTGTCACTCTAAGTAAGATCTGGTGCTGGCATTGTTTCTCCACCAAAATAATGAATACCAGAACCAATCAAATCAAATCAAACATGAAAGAACTGATGCCACCACTTGTTAATTTTTATGAAACCACAATAAGTCTGAACCCACAGTTCTCACACCAGCTTTATAAAACATAGAAGGCTATAAACCTTCAAAATGGCATGTAGAACCTACATGGTATTTTTCATATACAATTCAAATAATGATTCATAAATACGGTCAAGGGAGAGGATACAATAAGGCATGCGAACCTCAAAGCACATGCAAAAACAAAAAGAGATTCAAGGAGAAGCCCTGAAAGTAAGACCTTCCAGACAGCTTTTGCCCTAACTACTGGTTATTGCTGATCTTCATCCAAAAATACTTTCAATGCCTCCAAAGCAACCAAAATTGAAGAGTTGATTAGATGAGGTCCAATCATCCATGTCATGAGCAGTATGTTACTTTTGTTGCAAATGTGAATAGTTAACTGTACAATGCTGCCAAAATGCAGAGGGGCCATTGGGCTGTTCCTGAACCATAGAAATTGGCATTAGCTACTTCATCACGCTTAAACATGCAAATTTTAAGAGATTGATCTTCTGGATTGCTGCATGAAACTGCCCAGTTTTAACTTAACACTAATTTCGTGTTGCCTAGAGAATTATTAGTCAATCCAAAAAGCAAAAGACTTGATTTTTATCGCATACCAGGTAAGGCAAGCATCAAGAATAACAAGACCCTTGAACATAAATAAGCAGCCATCTATCTCCACGTTGGTTGCTTCATTCCACTTCTGTATTCCCAGCCTCCTTCAGGCTCCTTTCTCTTCAAAGATTCTACTGGTTCTGGTTGGCGCAAGGCTCTGAATGGGAGCTCATCGCTGGAAAAGTGATTCACAAAAGGCATCTGCCTCAATGTGAGCCTCTCATCTCTGACATTTACATCTGTGAGCTCTGGAACTACATCACTTCTATATAAATCCCAAGTTACTTCAGACTCCTTCCTCTTCTGACTAGGAAAAATAGGTGCCTGCCGCATGGCAGTTCTATCTTCTCGAACATCTGTATCAGTATGCTCTGGCCCTGAATTCAAATCAAAACTAGGGCCTGCATTCAAATCTAAGCTTGGTCTAGGCCAGATGCCATTGCTGCTCGGTGCAGCTCCAATTTCAGAAAATCCTGGCAAATAAGATCTGGAAGGGGATGGATGAATTGCACCAGATGTCAGAAATGGCGGAGCCATTGGCGCATATGAAGCAGAACCTGATGAATCCAAGAAAGATGCTGAAGCTGGAAAGGGTGCAGAGGTAAATCCAAGGTTATATCCAGCATATTGAAAAGCGGATGAGGGGGTAATTGGGTAATGAAGGGCTGAGGCAGTCGATGAGAGAGGCTCAGCCGATGGCCTGCACATCTCAGGGTGGAAAGGTGGAATGCTCTGACCTTGTCCTACATTGAAAAAAGTAGGTGACACGGATGAAAAAGGAGTATCTTGCCTTACTTGTGCTAAAGCTGGTATAGGAGGTGAAGAAAATGTGCTGCCAAGCTGATTCCAAGGTGGTGGATGTAAACTGACCATTTCACTGTCCATTTTGAAACCAGTAAACGGCAAACTTCCATAGCCAGGAATCCATGAATTCCTGCGTGGATCAGCAAGATCAGCTGTGGCTGTATCATCCATACCTAGCCCAGCATTCAAGTCAAAGTCATGTTTAATGGTCTTGCTTATTTTAGCCGAACTATGCCCCTCAGTATTTACTAATTCCGAGGCTAAAACTGCTCCGTTTTCTTCACTCTCATCAAGGCGGTTGAGATCAAGATCAAGCCTTGAACTTGATGAATTCTGCATTGTGCGGTTAGGTTTGCTAGCCTCATCTATCGGCTCTTCCTCGGCAATGTTGAGATCAAAATCAAACAAAGGCCGAGCTGGTTTGGAAACTGATGCAGCCGGTACATGAGACGTGGTGCTTTCAGTAGCATTTTGGCAGCTCTCTGGGATCTTTCGGGGCTCAGCTGGGCGAAAAGCACTTGTTGCAGCAGAACCTTTCCAACCCAGCTCACCTTTTCCCTGAAGCACACTCGGAGGTGGAATAATGCCACTCAAGCTAGAAGAATTGACAGGATGAAAAGCAACTGGCGTTATAGGAATAGAAGCAATGGGGTAAGAAACTGCATTGATTGTCTCATGTGGACTCTCTTCTAAATGAATTCCTTCATTCAAGTCAAAGCGAAGCTTTCCCGGTGCTTCCAAATAAGAAGATAATTCAGCCTTCACAGTTTCTTTAGGTTCAACAGCAGTGAAGTAAGATGAATTTTGCAGCTGAACATTATGCATAGGCTTTTTAGATTCATTAGATGAACAAGATTCTCGTAACCTCTCATCCAAATCTTCAGTGCCCAAATTTTTTATTGCTCTGCCCTCAAATGACGGATAAGTACATGTCTGTTCTGCTTCTTTGTCTTCGGAATAATTCGTCTTTTCCTCTTTCACTCCTATGTAGCTTTTTTTATCACCAGCATCATCTTTTTCATCATTCTTCTGATCTATGGAGTCCCATGTATGTCTTTCAGAGACTGGATTGTCTATTGATGGCACAGCCTTCTTATGCCCCAAGTTTGTTGCCATCTTATCATCACTCTGAACAGAGACTTTCACGTAGTTTTCCGTCTCTTCCTTCACTTCCGTTACCACCTGCATTGTTGCTTCCTTCGCTACCTGCATTGCTACTTCAATTGCATCTTCGCCAGGGATCTCATATGCAGACTCCTTTGGAATGCTGGTAGCACCATTTTTCTTTTCACCCATTTCCTCTCCTGATTTTCCATAAATTTTAAGACCAGCAGAAGAAGCATCAACCGAAGAAGCAGCACCGCTCTTGGCATGCAATGGGGTTTCCTTCTCCTCAACCCCATTGCCCTCGGGATCGCTGAAATCTTTTGCCGTGTGTAGTGTAACTTCATTTTCATTGCTTCTACCATCGTCTAATGATCTGCATGAAGGAGATCGAGGTCCGGTTTCACTAGGCAAGCAACAAGTTCCTTCGGCTTTCCCTCCAGCGGTTTTCGTCTCAGAGGAGTTTCCTTCACTTGTTTTCACATTTTCGTCTGAGTGCCCGAGATCAGTATCAAGTACTCCAGCAGAAGTTCCCAAACTTGGTGTGCCTTCGCCAGAGCCTGGTTTGAGATAATCGCAATTCCCCTGGGCATCCTTTACATCAGGCTCTGGAGCTACTTCAATTCTCCCAGAGTTTTCAGTGATACCACTCATAGGTGAATTTTCTGAATCAGTCAAGCAAGCTGTCCTTGCGCCCAGATGCTGATTTTCAGAGTCTTTAGCATTCCTTTGTTCCTCAAAGGCTGTTAAAGCAGCATTTGCCTCAATCCTCAGGTTTTCATCCGCAGCAATAGAGGCTAGGAGACTAATCCCCGCATTAATATCCTCAGTCCCGCATCCATTTGATCTCGAACTGTTAATCTTTGAAGGCTCGTGAGACATTTCATTTGCTTGCTGGCCTTCTTGAAATTGGCGGCTTTTCTTATACTCAAGAGTGCAACATTCGGTGGAACTAAATGACATGTAAGACTCAGATGAGTGACAATCCATTTCATTTCTTCTTTTGGGCACATCTGCATGCTTTTCGACATCATCATGTCTGGAAGATGAAGTTTTCATACTGGCATTCTCTATAGGAGTATTCTGCAACCTACTCTTTCTATCTTTCAATTCCAGAGTCCTTTCTCCAACGTTTGAAGATGAGTCTTTGCTAGAGGGTACTGCCGCATCTGCAAACGAACTGCTAAGAGAACTTCTAGCATTATTGGGAATCCTCAAAATGAGTCTTTGATTGTTCGCACATGCTTCAACCTTTATGGACTCATTTGATATTTTTTCACAGGCAGGTACAAGAGTTTTTTTGTCCATACCTGCACTGGCGCTTCTGGAAAGTGGCTTCCCTGACCCAGCTTCCTTAGACCCAGCATTTGCTCCTTTACTAGTTATATGGGGTCTTGAATTTCCTACCTTTGTGTTTCCAGCATTACTGACAGAACCCTTTGAATCTTCTTTCCAGTTGCTTACTGCATTTTTCATAGGTCCAGTTGACCACATAACACCATTATTTAATGGCTGGTTGGAATTACTGCTCCTCTCGTCAGGAACAGATACACCATCAGTTTCTCCAGGTGGGCTGTTACTTAATTGCATCCTAGAAGGACTTTCTTTGTTTGAGGCTCCTCCGCTGGTGGAAAGAGCTGCCCCACCCTTTTTCAAATAAAGTGCGGCCTCTCCCATGCTCGAGCTGTTGGTAGTTGTCGTATTTTTCACAACATTACCAAAAGCCCCGGAGCTTCTCAAATTTGCATCCAGAGACCCTCCATTCTTTACGACACTAGGTGAATCCTTGGGCACTATTGGCTTGTAAGGGCGACAAACATCCTGCTTGGATCCAGTCTTAGCTTCTTCTGATTGCTTCATTTCTGCGTCTACTCTTCTCTTCCAAGCGTCCACCAATTTTTTGGCCTTCCTGTGAATCTTTGAGTCTGCGTGATTTCTTAAATTCTTCACCGATTTACCAGCATTGGAGGTTTTCAACGCATCCAAGTCCACAGGCAGCTTCTCCAAAGCCTGAAGCAAGGTCAAAATCAGATCATCTATGGTCCTATCGCTTTCTTCTGAGATCCCACCATCTCCAGGTTTTCCTTTGTGGGCATCTTGGAGCCAGTCATTCAATAAAGATAACCCACCCAGTTGGACAAATTTCTTTAAACAATCATCCCTAACTGTAGAACTAATCACAGCTGCAAGAGAGGTTCTCCTAAGTGCAACGTCTTTCAACTTCCTGGAGCTTTTATTCAGATCTTGTTGCATAAGCAAGTACAACCCATCAACTGCAGAAAAGTTGACAAGACCCCCATCCTTGTCAACAAGGCTGCTGATTTCTGGAGGCTCTGCTGAACGCTTTTTTTTGGATGAATCAACACTCTTGTCACTCCTGTCTCTTTTCTTGGTTCTCCCAGAAGCAGAGTATGCAGGACTTGGAGGATGTTCAGGGTTAGACTTCGACTTGCTTAAAGGGCTTGCTGAGCGCCCTCCAGCTTGCACAGATGACTGCATTTCAGGTTCTCTTCCTTAGCTTCTCTGAGTACGAATTTGGCAATTCTAGATCCCAGTATCTGATACAAGAAAAACCCAAAAACTTATTAGTAGAATCAATAACCTGTACTTCAGAAATACCCATAAAAAATATAAGTGAGATTGATCAACAGATTATCTTTCGCACACTTGCAAAGCAAAGAGATCAAAGAAAATCATGACCTTGGGCCTAAGATATTTTGCAAAACAGAGTTACCCAATAAGAGATCAAGAAAAAACCATGGCCTCAGTCTTAAGAAATTTTACCATACAGAGCTACCAAATAGATCAGGAGAAAACCAATATTTTGGACCAATAAACGATAACGAATAAGATCAACGATATCTATTAAAATCATTTTCTGTGCTTCTATCAGAAAAAGAAAACAAATGTCCAGATAACCATCCTGTAGAAAAGGAAACATGCATGGCCAAGACCAGAAAAACAAAGGAACAAACCAAATCAAACAACATAAGATCTTAATTAACCTGCAACTAAGGCAAAGTTAGAGTGCAACGCCACGGTGTTTGAATCACATATAATCACAAAAATTATATATTTGCCAATGACTGGTTTTTGGTTGCAATGGTAGAATTAAATGAAAACAGAGGAAGTACCATAGACAGTCCTTACTGCCAGAGATCCATGAGTTTCATAGATGTGAAAAACAGACAACAACTCCAAACAACAAGATTTAGTCAAAATTCTGAACATTTAGCGCTCAACGAAAACAACGAAAAGGTCAGGCCACCACCAGATTTGTAGTCCGAGAAACTTCAGAAAACAAATAATCAGAGACTAATGCTTACAGGTTTGATGTGCTTCAAAAGGATAGATTAAATACGCACAGGTGACTATCCCAAAACACTTCAGGCTTACTACCGTGGCTTTTTTGCATCCACTCAAATCTTAAGATCTTACGACACGCTTTCAAAATAAGGCTTTATTCTTACCTAATGACTAAAGCTCTGATCTATGGCACTTATTTTACATATGTGCAACAGCTTATGCATAAACACAAAAAGTCGGCTCACAGTAACAGAAATCGGACCACATATTTAACCCACTCAAGACACATAATAATGGGGGGCAGATGAAAAGCCTCTGCTGTTCAGCCAAAACAATTAAGTTGATTTTATAGGTAAACAGAGCAGAGCAAGAAGGGCTCCGCATCGAGCGATTCTGCAACACACAAACAAGAGATCAGCCCTAAAATATCTCGACGGCGTTTGACCTCATAGCCATAGTAACCATCACAGCCATGGAAAATGAAAATTGATCCCAAAAAATGATGATTAAACGCACCCACAGGGCAAATAAACTGTGGATATCGCTCAAAACACCTGCTCAATGAGACCCACAAAGGAAATAACTCAGAACGCCATTCAACGGCTGTGTTCAATGAAACCCACAAAGAGATCAAACATGAAAATCGCTCAAAACACCACAGAACGGCCATGATTTAGCAAACCCACAAAATCAACCATGTAAATCACTCAAAATACAAGAAAACAGCCATGATCAACGAAACGCACAAGACAATCACCAAGAACAGCAGAGAGAGTCCAGATCACAGACACCCACAAGCGGAAGTCATATTGGAAATCCAAATACATGGATTCGTCCATCGCAGAAAGCCCAAAAGTGTACAAAACTACATAAAACAAAACATGAAAAACTAATCCGAACCGAAAACCCATTTTTTTATTTTTCCTTCTGAAAGGAATCAAGTTATCACCATGCTATAAGCCTTGGCTCCGAATGCTGCTACTCCAGATATCTGCCTCTGTGCTGTTCCAAAAACACCCTCTGATCTAAAACTCATCCCTCAAAAGCCTCTGAGACATCCCAAACCCAAAAAAAAAGAGAAAAGTTTGCCTTGCTCCTACAAAAGGGAACGGGATCCCCTCCTCTTCAATCTCAATGACCCAAAATTCGCAATTTTATTCTTCTGACTAATGCATTTGGCCTTTTTCCCTACTTCCAACCACTACACAACCCAAACGAAGAATCTCATGCCTTGATCATCAATTGTCCAGCCATAATGCAATGCACTCACCCAACAAACAAAAAACAAAAGACCAAGAAAAGAAAAATTCTCTCTTTTCCCCTCCTCCTCTTTTTGTGGGGCCCGGAATTCGATTGACCTCCTTAAAGTTGTCACCATTTTATTATTTTCCCCAGTCAGTTTCAGTCCTTTTCCTACACTAGCCATTCATGCATCATCATCTGCAGCTCCCTATCCGGCCTCCGAGCTTAACCGGTGCGCAGGTTAGACCTAGCAGTTTGAAAATCCGTCAGTCAATGTTATAACTAGTAAACACGGATTTTTGTGTCTGCGTGGACCAGATTGTGCTGTGCGGGCCCGCAGGAATATGCTCCAGCATATTCGCATTCCTCCTCGTGCATATGTGCCTATTGCCTTCTTAAAAATCAAACCGCCCACTCAACATAATAATAATGATCCCACATTCATAGGAATGACTGGTAAATAAACCCTAGATGTCCGGGCTTTGGTGACCGGTCCAACCTGTTGAACGAAGACTATAAATACTTTGAATGTAGTGAGGCCCTGCATTTAGTTTTGGATGGGAACATTTGTAAATGAAAGTCCAAGAAACTAACACATTGCTAAACTTTGATATTATATATATATATATATTTTTATACATCCCCGCGACCTAACCCAGCGGCCCAGCAGTCTGTATCTTGAGTACTCTCAGGCGAAATTTGAATATTCATAGTTTTAGGTTTATTTTGATAGAATGTTTTAACATGATTATAAAGTAGTGTGTGGTATACTTTTGTGTTAAACTTCAATTTTTTTTTATTTTTTTTTATTTTTATTTTTTATAATTCTTATTTATTTTTTGTGTATATGTATTTTTGTATATTTGATTTTTGTCGCTATCGTATTAGTATTTATTTATTTTATATTTATCTTATTATTAGTTCATGTTTCTATGTACTTAATTTTTGTTTCACAATTTTGTATTCCCCATCTTAAATCAATTCAACAATAGATAGAAGCAATCTCATACAACACAGAACTTGCTTTAAATTTAAAACTTAAAAAATTTAAATTATTGGCTCCTCTCTCTCATACTAGCCATTGGGAGTCAACTTGATATACATTTATGTGACTTTATTATGTCTTGGTATTTAAAGACATTCATTTGGGCATTTGAGAATGAATCAAACAAGCTTAGACCACTACAAAGAACTTTCAATCATAGGAACATTTCATTTTGGAACACTAAAAGGAACTAATGTTTACATCAAAACTATCTAGGATATTGTATACTTGAGCTTGTTGTCTTCAAGCTCTCACCAAAATTTATAAATTTATTAAACCAAGGTATTGACTAAGAAGAATGTGAACTCTCACAATTCAACAATTTCTCT
>VDFB02271358.1:1109650570-1109742141 GCA_007258455.2 Sequoia sempervirens | reverse complement strand
GGGCAATGAATAATTAGGTCTACATCATCATCATCTTATATGCCATCTATATGTCTTCATGTTTTATGTTTGGTATTACTCCCCATTATTAATTTGGCTTGCCAAGGGGTTTGAACTATGAGAACCTATTCACATATTTAGTCAGTAAGCTCTTCAAAGGTGTCTCTAGACACCACTTTGACAAATTTAGATATCAAAAAGGTAAATGTGAGTATTTTTTGGGGCACATATTTTTCCAATTTAATCCCATACAACATAGATCAAGTTTGTGTGGTAGATTAGGGTCACAATTGTTGGGATCAAACTTGTGATAGATGAGTTTGACCACCATTTTTTGTGGTAGTGTGAATTTTAAAATAACCATAAGATCAAGGTGATTAATTTTTTAGAGGAAATGAATAAATTTAATACATCATCAATGCCATTTCTTGATCATAAACCATAGAGTTAAGCACACCTAACCACTTGTTTAATTATCATATTTATTTTTCTTCAATTGTCAAGTTCCAATTCTATTATCTAGGTTAATTTGTGTGCGTTTTGATTGCACATTTATGTAAGTAGAATAGAAAATTTACACAATTTAGGGAAAATATTTATTTTCCTTATTTTTTGGTGAACTTGACATTTTCTTACAATATTATAGGGCCAAAAATTACCTAATTTTAGATGTTCACCTTATATTTTTGGGTAATGCAAGCATTCCTCACCTTAGGATCATATCACCTAACAAAATGGAAAGTTTGGACTATTGAAATCTTCAAGGACACTTGCACTACTTGATGCTAGTGCTCAATCATCTATGCTACATAGTGCAAGTGCTTATATTCAAATTTTAAACAATGAATTTACCTCTCTTTGTGCCTTAAGTCCTTTTTCCCTCCAACACCTACAATGACTTGGAAATTAGAAAACTTACAACCATTTTCCTCCAACACATCGGTGAATTGTAGATATTCCATGAGAGAGCAAGGTATATTATTTAAGTATGAATATTTGAAGATCAAAAACTTCCTAGTGCCATTGAAGCCATGCAATATTTGTGATTTCCTTCATTTTCTTCCATTTCTATAATCTATTTCACCATTTCCCTCATATGAAGCTATTTTTGAACCCAATTCCTTTCATTATATTCAAATCCCAAATTTGAAAATTCTTCCCGTTATTCTCCTAACTAAATTTGAGACATTTCTATCCTTTTTCCACTATTTGCATCCATAATTTATAAATATTTGTCTCCTCACTTTCTCTCCATAACAATTATATGCTACTTGTTTTCTTAATTTATCTTAGGGTTTGATCTTGTGATCACTATACCTTGCAGACACCATATTCACCTTATCACTATGCCTACATGCACCTAAGTTTTCCAATCATGTTATGTGAAGGTTGAAATATACCAAAAAGGGGGCTGATTGAGGTAATTTCTCTTACAACACACCCTTTTCCCTCTTGTTTCAAATTTTAGCATGAGATTTCTTACTATTGGGAAAAAATGAGTATTGTGCAAGTAGGGAAGGTGATATAGATCATAGAAGAATAATTCGTATGAATTCTAGAACTCTTGCAACCTTGAACATTAAGTCTAGAAGGGCCTTCTATGCCTTTGAACTATGTACTTGCACCCCTAAACTTTAGTTGAACACTTTATTTGTAAAAGATCTTCATTCAAGACCAAAAATTCACCAAAGTAGTATTTCAAACTCCCTAGTCTATTTATAGTGCTATATAAGTAAGATTCTAGGGGCAAATGCTTCATTTTTATGTAACATTTCAATTTACACTAAATTTTTTAGTTCATATACACTCTATTATAGATTATATTTAGATAGTTCCAATATTGTATTTCTACAAATCTCCAATTTCTCTTACACTTAATACAAAGAAATAAATCTTTCTATCTTCTAGGTATTCTATGTTTAGGGAGTACCAAAATTTATCTTTCAATGACTTGGGGTTTCCCATTATAGTTTCTTCTCCTTCATCAAGGTTTGAAATTTATTTTTCCACTAACATCTTTATTTTAGATCTAATTAAGGTATGGATCCATCTTTCTTCATGCATTATCAATTTATTTATATTATAGTTTAGACATTTATTATGTGATCTTATCTTTCTCACACCCCAACCATCCTTGTTTTGGGCTTTAATGTTCTATTTTGTATTTATTTAATATCTGATTATTGAATTGATCTTATCTTTTACACCTTATCACATCCCGCTTTTGAAACCCTCTATACTATGATATTTTGTTTTGTATTTTGATTATGAACCTAAAAACTTGAATTTTGAACAATTAGAATATGTGAACAACCAATATTATATCAGGTTGATATAGTTTTATTAATGTTACACCCCAAATTTTGATTTGTAATTACTTTTAACTTTTACGTTAAAAATGTGTTCTTGACATTAATGGATGATTATATGTACGTTGATATTTTGGTGAAATTGTAAATGCAATGAAAAATGTTTCATTTGTAATGATTATTAATTTTAATCAATGATTATGATATTGTGGATAATAAAAAACTATGTTGATGACTTTCTAAGTTGAATGTACCTGATTATATTTTACCCTCCAAGATGGAGAGGGAGAGTATCACTAGAGAGAAGAGTATAGACATGGGTAAATTCCATTGTTGAGTCGATCACATACTCAAATAAGACTTTGTATCAAATCCAGGTAACCCTAGTATTATCATTGAGTTTATCTTGTGTCTTGGCTAGTGTGGTTGGGTCATATGGTTAAGTCATAATCATTTTAGATCTTTTGATTAAGTCTTTAGCAATAATCAAAAGGAGATATTATTATTATTATGTCTTACTATCTTTACAATTTACCTATTGTTATAAAAGTTTATTTGATTATTATTTGAATGAAACCTATATATATATAAGTGAATGATGTTGTTCACTATCTATTGATGTCAAATGTATAAACAAATTTCTTATAGTCAGTGGCTCAAGAAGTTGCACTAAAAAGCTCTGGAGAATGCTTCACATTCTTCTGCATTTGAAGATAAGGTCATGTAGTTTGAAATATAGATTGAATCAAGTATGAAGCATGTGTGTTCCTATGTTCAGAACATAGAAGGAACTACAAAAGTTTCTTGAGTTAGTAGAGTGAAGATTATGTTGTTGCAGTCATGGAAGGTTTAGAGAAACACTCTGCATTTCTTTGCAGTTGTTGTGGTCTTGCAATTTGGAGGATGAGTTTACAATATATATCATCTTATCCCTTCAAGTTTCAGTTGTTGAAGTATAGCACAAGTTGAGTTCTCAATGTTCTATCTCAAGATTGTGTTGTCTGGGTTTGCAAAAGATACTAGTTTTGTGTCTATTTGCTTGCGCTAGCATGATGTTGCATAAAGTTGTAAAAGGAGGGCATGAAAATGTTTTTGAATATCATTCAATTCTTGTAATGTAATCCATGTTATGTTATTTGGTCTCTTTGGTACCACTTATGGTCTGGATCTAATATTTTGTGGGTTAAATGTTTGTTGGGATGACTTGGTACATTAAGTTGTTTGTGCCAAGTTTTATGGAGCACTCTAGCATGGGATTGTGTGTAGAGGTAAAATAGGTCCTTCTTATCTCCTAGTTTGGATTTCCCTTTCTCGCAGATGTTTTGAGCTGAATTATTATGGCTGTTGTACATTTCATGTCTACACGGTTTAGTTTGGCCAACAAGGAGAAAGTTTTTGATGCCTGCGGAAGGTATAAATGAAGGATCAAGTGTGTGATCAAAGAAGTGTTATGTGTTCAATTTAAATACCAAAAGTAGTGAGATGAAGGTAGATGAATGAGTGTGAATGTATAGAGAAGTGTTTGATGTATGTTGAAGGCAATGAGTTGAAAGAAAAAGAGTATAAGTGAAGTGTTGAAGGTAGTGAGCCGAAAGAAGTGTGTAAGTGAATGATAGAGGTAGTGAGCTGAAGACAAAAGTGCATATGTGATTGTTGGAGGTAGTGAGCTGAAAGCATAAGTGAAGTGTTGCAGGTAGTGAGCTAGAGGCAACATAGGTGTTGCATAGGAAGTTGTTTATCTGATTCTTTAAGTGTTGTATTCCAAGGTTGCAACATCTTTTCTATAAGTGTTGTATTTGGCAGGGAGTTGTAAACTTCCTTTGGTTTTATCCATAAAATGAGTTTTAAATCTTGTTTATTTTTGTGAGGCTGGATTTGGACAGTAGCTCCAAGCAACTTTCTCAATGTGGTTTTTACCTATAAACAATGATTTTGGTTTTCCCTCACAATGCTTTACTCCTCCTAGGGTTTTTCACCTAAAAAGGAGAAAGGAGATTGAAAAGGGTCCCAAAATGCAAGGGTTTACACTCAAAGCCTATGTAAATGAGATGTATTATGCTTAATTAAGATTTCCTAATGCTCTGATATGAAATTGAAATGTTCTAATGATGCAAAACTAGAAAATGTAGTGTTAGAAAACATAATGTGATATGCAAAAATGCCTAAAAATGCAACTTAAATGATGAAATAATAGAACAAAATGAAAGAGGTGCACCTGGAATCTGAAGCTTGATGTTGGGAGATTCTAGAATCTTGAAAAAATTGATTGAAAATGTTGATTGAAACACTTACACTAGGTGGGGTGACTTAGTCCCAGTTTCAAGAAACTTTGCTAGAATAGGAATCTGCTAAATGGGTATTTAGAAATGTCAAAATAAGTTTTCAGGCTCGGAAGTAGGACTAATTCGCCACTAGTGGCGAATTAGTCCTCCTGCAAATCTCGAGGAATTCATGACAAAATCTTGAAGTCTCAGGTTTGCACTTTCTTTTCTGATAGGTGTCTGCACTTGATTCTACAGAGAACGGGGTAGAAAGCCTCTCCAATCTTGAACTAGGGTTGTGTTGACTTGATTGACTTTGTAGACTTGTTGACCACCTTTCAACACCTAATTGCTTGATAAATTTGCATACAAAAGTCTCCACACACACATGCAATAGGGAAAAAATGGTTGAGGGTTAGAGAATAAGGGTTTGCCTTGGTCAAACCCCACTTTGGTAATCAAACCCTAAACAATGAAATGAAAAGAGTTAGATAAATAGATAACATGCAAATGTCATAAACTTACCATACCTTTGATGCTCAAAATTTGAAGATATACAATGAAGTGCTCCAATAGATTGACTTGATAATGATTGATTGAATGATGCAAAGTGCTCAAATTTTTGATTGATGTTTTGTGAATGCAAGTGAATGAGGAGAAAAACACTTATTTGTACCCGATTTTATTAAAATTTTCTGAAAGTAACACATCACAGGTCGACCTCAAGGGTTAGAGGAAAAATTCTTGCTAGAATTTTAAAATTATTTTGAGTTTTGTACCAAAAAGGACTAATTCACTCCTATTGGTGACTTTGTCCCACTTAAGAAAATTAAGTGGGTGTTAGGAATTTTGGGGCATTAAAAGTTGTCTAACGAGAATATTCTCAAAAACACACTTGAAAACGGTCGGGAAGTACATTAAGGGGTCAAATAAAGCATAAGAAAGGTGTAAATAGTGAAATTAAGCCTAGCAAAGTGTGAAATATTGTTACAAGACTTTACAACACTTCAAAATAGGACTTAATAAGTGATGAAAAGGTGATTTTTAGGTGAATTGTAATGAATAAAGTCTAGAAAAGTGAAATGTTTTACAACACTTCACAACACCTACACAAGACATCATAATTTAAATGTTTAGGACCTAATGTGAATGTTTAACCCAAATTACAACATTAAACCCAAGCAAAATCAAGCCAAAGTCCATTAGAAAGAATCAAGTGAGCATAAAAATGTCAACTATACATTTTTTGGCGACACGTTACCTTGTAGGGTTTTTCACGTAAATATGGTGTTGTGGTTGTGTGTTGTGTTTTGAATGTTTTATCTGGTTAAGATAGTAATAAGTTTTGATTAATAAGTTTGAATTGGAATAAATTGAGGGATATATTGATTCACCCCCCTCTCATTATATTTGTGTGTTCTAACAATTTGTATCAGAGCAATGTTGGAAGTTTGTCATTGTTGATGTTGTTTGGAAACATGAGCATGAGGTGCATATATTGTATGATCCAGTGTTTTGATTGATGTCAACATTATTATGATCATTATAGCATGTATTGGAAGCATTCTTGAAGACATTTGGATAGAACAAGTTGATCCAAAAAACATGGTTATATAAGAATTTATCTAAGTGTTCCTTCTGACAATATCATGGTTTAGTGCGTCAGTTTTTGGGTCAAAGTACTCCACTGCAAGTTGATATATCTCTTTGTGATTCTAATTGTAGGCTTGAGATCATTAGTTGCATCTACATTTAAGATTTTGTGACATTTTGTGAAGTATTTTGAAAGATATGGATGATAGAGTTTAGCCTTGTATATTGCAGTCATTCCTTGTACAGTGTATCAGTGTGGGAGATTCCACATTTCTTTGCGGATAATTATTTTGTTTTGCAATGATGAGGATAAGCTACTAGTTTTCATCTGAGTGAGAATTCAAAGGAAGATCAAGTTTTGAAGTCACACATATGGAAAATTGTATGTGCATATGAAGGTTTTGTGTTTAGGTCTTATTTTGGGCCGACCTAACATGTTTGATGTTTTGTGGAGGACAAGCAAGTAATTTTATCTTATGTGAGATCTATATTAGGTACATCCCAACCTATCTTAAGGAGAATTCATTTTTTAATTATGGTACAAGATGTGGATTTAATGTTTTGAGGATGATATGTTTAATTTTGTGTGTTACTTCTAATTAGGCTGACCTAATTAAAGTTACACTTGATATATATATATATTCAATATTAACTTTAGAGTTTTTGTGGTGTGTGTGGTGTGATGATGATGGCTTGAGATCATCAATTGCATCTACATTTAAGATTTTGTGACATTTTGTGAAGTATTCTGAAAGATATGGATGCCAGAGTTTAGCCTTGTATATTGCAGTCATTCCTTGTATAGTGTATCAGTGTGGAAGATTCCACATTTCTTTGTGGATAATTATTTTTTTTTGTGATGATGAGGATAAGCTACTAGTTGTCATCTGAGTGGGAATTCAAAGGAAGATCAAGTTTTGAAGTCACACATATGGCGAATTGCATGTGCATATGAAGGTTTTGTGTTTAGGTCTTATTCTGGGTCAACCTAACATGTTTGATGTTTTGTGGAGGACAATCAAGTAATTTTATCATATGTGAGATCTATATTAGGTCCATCCCAACTTATCTTAAGGAGAATTGAATTTTGAATTATGGCACGAGATGGGGATTTAATGTTTTGAGGATGACATGTTTAATTCTGTGTGTTACTTCTAATTAGGCCAACCTAATTAAAGTTACACTTGATATGGATATATATAGTCAAGATTAACTTTGGAGTTTTTGTGGTGTGTGTGGTGTGATGATGATAATGATGAAGGTGCGATAGAGAAAGTAGATTGTATGCGAGTATTGAGAGACATATGACATGTATGGTGCTTGTTTGTGTTTGGGGCAAGGGCCCAAATAGCCAATGTGTCTCATTTAGGACTGAATGCATACCCAAATAGTGCATAAAATGATTCATTTTCAATTACAAATACCTGAGTGTTATTTTTCCTTACAATATCAAGGGTAATAGCTAACACTATTTCCCATTTAGGTAATAAGAGAATACCACTTTCCTTGACTAATTTTCTTCTTTCTTCTGGGTCATCTCCTTTTGTTCTGCTTTCATTTGAAGCACTAACCTTTCTGATATTCCTTCCCTTGATTGATCAAGGAATTTATTCATCTCTTCTTTCAATCTTATCTCATATTCATCCCTTCTATTTCTTCACACAAATTCCTTAAACACTTCACTATGCACAAACGTGCCATCATCCATGAACCTTTTATAGGGTTCATCTTTGATATCATCAAAATTATCAATTCCTCCCAAATCTTCCTTAGTAATCCCATTTTATGGGGGTGGTAAGTCATCATATCTATGAGGAGATGACATTCGTTGCATGATTCCATATGTAGTTACAACTTATTCATCCTTAGAGTTTGGTGGATAGTCAACAAGTTGAGCTTTTTCAACTTTTCTCATCTTTGGTGAAGATTCCATTGGTGGTGAATCAATATCAATGAATTTATGTGGTGGAGAATGGGTGCTTGATGCATTGGTTTTGAAGATCTTGACTCAACTGATGGAGAAGGAGAAGCCCTTGTCTGTTCCTTCATCAAAATTCCTTTGGGCCTCCTTGTAAAAACATAAGGCCTTTTTGGAGGCTGATATGTTGGCCTCTCTTCTAGTACATGAGCTTTTCCTTTATCTTATTCTTGAACCTTGGGTGCCTCCCCAATAATTCTGTCAAAATTCTACAAGATGGCCTTAATTTTTAAGACCAAATTGTCTATATTTGTGTATACTCCCTTGAAAGAGGGGTCTCTTTTTCTTTTAACATTCTCAAATTTCTCAAAAGCAATCCAATTTTCTTTTCTAGCATCAATCTCCATGTCAAATTGGTTTCTAATAACATCCTCAACATATTCAATCCCATGATAAAACCTTGACATGTTCATTCTTTTCCTCAAGGAATCAATAAATCCTTCTAGACCATAGTTTTTGGCCCTTTTTGGCTTCATCCTATAAAGATTAAGTACCTCAAGAATTTGTTTCTATCAATCCTTGTTCATATCAAAGTTTGAAAATATTGTGAGGTGTGGGAAGAAAGAACCTTTTTTCTGATTGGCCAAGTGGGCCCCTTCAACATAAGACAATTGCCACATTACTTCCAAAATCCAACACTTAGTGGCACAAACCTAGGCAACACATATGGAGAAACAGGGCTCCCATATACCCTTAGAATAGTGTAATCTAAGTATACAATCACATCTCCCCAATTGTGCTTGATTCCCAATTCTAGATTTCTCTCAGCTAGCCTTAGAAAATCATGCAATTTAGTTGACACTATCAATACTTTACCTTTCAAGAAATACATTAGTTTATCAACAAATAAATTGGTGAAGGTCACATAGTTTGGTTGTGGAGAATGCCTATCAAGCAAATGTGTCCACATTTGTACTGGGAGTTCCTCACCCTTTTTATCCTTTGTCTTGATCTATAAATGATCACCTAAATCCTTCCTTCCCCAAGCTAGGAATATGTGGCACAAAAGTAAATACCACCAAAACATCACTCCCATCTCCCCTTTCTTAATGGATACCAACCCCTTATGAATGACATATAATAGGTAAGAAGCAAAGTCATATTCCTCATTCACCATTAGGTTTTGGATGTTTGCAACCATAAACATGAAAGCAACATGCATATTCTCTAGAGGAGTAAATCCTAGAACTTGGCACAATGTGTGGTATGTTTTGGAAAAATACCCTTCAAAACCATCCACTTAAAAGGGTTCTTGTTCTATAGATGAGATGAACTAACAGTCCTTCTATGATTGTCCTTAAATTTGAGACTAGGTAAGAGAATTTCCCTGTAAGTACTTTTATTCTTCTCATACTATCTTCTAAATTCCTCTAGGATGGGCTTGCTTGTAGAAGGGTTTAATTGGAAGACATCAATAATTAACTTCTTATCCAATTTTTCCATCCTACCACCCAAGTGTGTTCTCACAACTTTTATATTTTCATCATAGTTGGTAGCTATTTATTTTACCATATCCACATCAAGGTAGACATTAGGGACAACCAATTTACCTAAGTCTAATCTCCACACATTGCAAGTTGGAACGAGGGAATTCTTCTTCCCGTACCAATGCTTAAACAAATCCCAATAAGATAGGGTTAATTTCGTATCTTTGGTGCAGATCATGGGTAATCAAACTCAAAATAACCTTAAACAAGTGCCTTTGTTAATCAAAAAGTGGGTTTTCCTTAACAAACCCTCATTCTTGCTTGTAACCTTTAAAAAATGAAAATTGGACATATCTTTTGACTCATACCTGATCTACAAAAAAGGGGAGCCATTTAGGATACCCATTTGACCATTCTTACGCATATCCAAAAATAGGGTAGGGTTGCTGATGAGAGGCTCAAAGATACTCTCATATTAATCATTTTATGTTTAAAAGACTTGTTATTTTTGTTAATTAACATGACTGGCGGTAGAATATAGACTAATATATTTAATTACTTTTCTTTATGTTTAGCTAATTTGGTAGATATATTTGAGGTAGTGTTTTATGTTAAATGTGTTGCTTTCATGATAATATTGATGAGTTAATTATGCAGTGTTAATATTTTACTACCATAATTGGTATCCGTTTCTTAAGGGTTTTATTTAGGGTATTTAAAAGACTAATGATCAAGTTAAACTCCCTGTTTAATCAAGGAAGATAATCACGCCATTGATCAGCCCAACTGGATGATGAATCACTCAAATCCAAATCAACTTATTTTGTAGTTAGTTTGGGAATTTCTAGTCCCAGTGCCGATCTGGCATATTTCTCTATGTCTATTCTCAGTTCTGTTTTAGTTCTACTTTAGTTTGGATGCCTTGAATCTTGGTAGTTAATGCCATGTTGTGAATTTATATAAGGATATAGTTATAAATATCCATGTTTCGATTTTAGATAGAAGTTAGATAATTTTCAGCTACAAAATCTTGTAATGGTTACAATACTTTGTTCTGCATCCTGATTTGATCAATTTGAATGAAGAAAAAAAGTTAACTTGAATTACTGTGTTAAGAGGTCTTACCTGAGGAAGAGTAGGACCCACTCAACTAAAGGAACTGATCTTGTTTGGTATTTTTTGAGTTTATGTTATTTCTGTTCATGAATATTAAATCTGAAGTGTTAGATGTTAAATCTGGAATGTTAAGTTAGTTTGAATCACTTTCAACAATTGTGGTTGAATCGCTCTTAAGTTTAGTTTATCATAATTAGAATGGTTTGTTAGATTCATCATAAAGTTTATTAAGATATTCAATTTTAGATGTTTGCAAGAATTAAGTTTGGTGATTATCTGCTAAGCTAAATTGAAGCAATGATGGGAACTTATGGAAAGTTGGAATTGAAGTTTGTTGGAAATTTTTTCATGGAAATTAGTATTTATGTTTTCTAGATTAATCATTATTTCCTTGCAATTCATTTTTGTTCTTTAAAATAGTATTTATTTTCTAGCAAATCTTAAGATGGACATTTATAATAATATCCTTTATTGAATTCAAAACATGGTGTTAGCCACCAAGATACAAGGCATCTAAACTAAAGACTAAAACAAAACTGAAAAATAGATAGAGGGAAAATGCCAGATCAATGGTGGGACAAGAAGTTCCTAAACTGACTAAGAGGAGCTGATTTGAAACTTCAGTGATTCATCATCCAGCTGGAGCGATCAGGAGCGTGATTGTCTTCATGCGGTTAAATAGGGAGTTTAACTTTATCTTTGAACTAAGTCATCAATCATCAGTATTAAATACTCTGACTAAGATCCTCAAAAATAGGATACTAATTATGATAGTAAAAGATTCAAACAACATAATTAACTCATCATTGTCACCACAAAAGCAACACATTCAATGCAAATAATTACCTCTAATATATTTACTAATTTAGCCAAACATAAAGTAAAACAAGTAAATATATCAACATATAGTCTGCCGCTAGTCATGTTAATTAATAATATAACCAAGTCTTTTAAACCATAAAATGACTATTTAAAAGTATTTCTGAGGCACTCATTAGTTGCTTTGTACGGAGGGGCTCAAAATTTGACTGTCCTACTTTTAAGATGGTTTTCTTTGGATTGTCTACACCCAAATGCAAGCAAAATTTTATTAGTAACTTCATCAAAATAGAAAACTATGAAATATACTCTAAAGGGTTTTTAGATACCCTCAAAACATAACTTTTCACCAATTTTTAGAGATTTTTGATTGAGGGAAGAAAATATATGGATTTTTCTTGCTCACTAGAAACCCTAGGGCAGATTCAGACCCGTTCTTACAAAAAATGCTATAAATTTCTCTAAATTTAATGAAATTTAACCAAACCAAAACCAAATGAAACCTGACTCAATTATCTTTCCAACTATATCATGTGTAGGTCATAAAAAGGTTGTATAGATCTGTACCACATGAAAGAACATGACTGTTACTGGAAAAATGCATAGAAAATTTGCTCCAACTTGATTCCAATTTTCATTCCCATATTTTCCAACCTTCCCAACCTTGGGATTCATGTTTACATGTATTTATGCTTTCCCAAGTATTTTCCAACTACCAACCACCCACAACTAACTTCCTAATCAAAGTTGTAACCTTAATGCACTTTTGACCTTTCACAATGACAACTTTTACAATTTTGACAATTTTTTTGACATCATTTGCATTATGACTCCAAAACATTCTAAAATGGTCTAGAATGACTCTAAATGATCATTAATGGTCCAAAATGACCTTATTTACATCAAGCAACACAAAAAAAGACAAAAACCCAAATTTGAGCATGAGGGTGCTCCTGCACCAATCTCTAACCCCATAATACTTGTCTATGAAACCCTTATCTTCTTTGAGGCCTTGTAGTTTGATTTTACTAGATTGACTTTACTATTGGTTGAATTAGGTAATTGGACTAGAATTTCATCATGTATGGCTCGGGTTAGGGTCGAAGTAGATGATTGTAACTTGGGAGGTGACATTTTGATAGAAATATAGGAAAAACTAGGGTTCCTTTGATGATTTTAGGGTTTTGTATGCAATTTAAAAATAACTACGGAAAAATCAAAGCAATTTAGATGTAAATAAGAAAAAACTTGGCTTATAGGATAATTGAGATTGGAATTCAACACAAAAGCAAGCAGATACTAGTAATTTTGCAAGGAAATAAGCAATCATTGAGTAGAATTTCACTTATAGGTGCATGGATAATGAAAACCCTAGTTTTGGATGATGAGAGCTTGAAACTCACCAAATTTGATCTCCTCCTGCTTTGAGTGATTTGATAACTTGCAATAAAGCTTTAATTCTAATTTTTATGGTGAAAAGATACTTGAATTCAAACCTATGACATATTGTTTTCCATTAATCTTCCCTCGTATGAACTAATGAGCTTGCAACTACCTATTCTACATTTTTGAAATTTGGCTGTTGATTTGTTGTTGATCTATTTGATTAGATGGCTCAGATGAATTCAAGCAAGTTTGAAAAAAGTTGACCAACTTTGAAAAAGCACGGGCCAATAGCTTTTGTCCACATAGACACCCCTTTCCTTGTTACAAGGGGGCCTCACCATCTTTGAAAAGGTCAGAGAAATCCACGTGTCATTTCCTTGTGTTTCTGTGGTCATGCATTGGACAGACAGATAGAGGCCTATGGAATGACAGAAAGCCTCTCAAATTCTGCCACGTGTCCAAGATGTGCAATTTTAATATCTCCCTCATGATTGCAATACATAGAAAATTCTGTTGACATTATAAGATTCCTCATTGAATGGCTTAAACTTTGCCACATGGCGACATCTTGCATTTTCATGGTCAATAATGGTCTTCATGAAGGGTTCCTTATGGAATTGTGGGGAATGGTCTAGATTGTGCCACATGACACCTTCATAATTGTTAGATCTCGGGCCCACCAAATTCTTACCATAAACCTTTCCAAAGGTCAGACACATGGTGTCTTTTTGCAATTTCACGGATAAAGATTAAAGAATAAAATATAGAGCACAAGCTGGCGGAACCAATGAAAAGTGAACACCTAGCAACATGGGGCCCACCTGGCGGGTAACTAAAGGATTTTTAAGCACATTCACTAAGTTGTAACTTAAAAGGGGCCATGACTAGTTTGATAGGAACATTAAGGCATAAATCAAACTTGGAACTAGGGTTTAGGACTTTAGACTTAGGAAAAACATTTTATATACCCACAAGAAAGATTGCAATGAATATTTAAAATAAGAAGGCAACCGAGAGAACTAGGGATTTGGATTCAATCAGCAACAACTTTAAAAGGCTTAAGTTGTGATTAAAGGAACTGACAACTGCCTATAACCAGTCAATGAGCAAATAGAAATAAAATCTAGGGCAACAAAAATATTAGGGTTTAAAGAGGGTTTTAGACCTTAGGTGAACCCTAAAATAGGGCTTTAACAAACCCTAGCCAACAAATGACAACTAGAAAGCTCAAAATTTTGAAATGATTGACTAAAACCACATTTTTTTTGAAAACCATCATGGTCCTCTCTATCCTTGGGATAGGATCACATTATTCTTTGGTGGCCAACCAATTGAATTCATTAAATTTATTCTCTTCTTGGCTGACCTAATTGAAGAATTAAAGTGTTGCAATGAATATAAATGCAAGATCGTTTTAGATGCAACAAGGATGAGTAGTGTACAAGTATGAAAGAGTGTGTGTGAGAGTTGTATTGAATATCTCTAGCATAGATAGTGCTAAAGATTATAAAAGGAAAGTTTAATTGAGCTTGAATGCCTCAGTCAATAGAGAGTTGTGTTGGAAATCTTTGTAATTCTCTTGTAAATCTTTTGTATCCTACTTTGAGATAGTGAATCTCATCAGGTCTTTATATCTTTCTTCTGGAATTGGTTGGTACTTTAGTGTTGCAAGTCATTTTTGTATGTTACTCTAAGGTAGTGAGTCTTATATTGTGAGTTAACTCTCACCATGGTTTTTCCTTTATTGGGTTTTCCATGTAAATTCGATGTCTTCTTGTGCATGTGTGTGTTCTCTATCTCTTTCTCTTTCCTGCTAATTTGATTACTACTATATCTTTCATTGGTAAAGTTTTATGGAGTTGTTAAAGATTCAAATTTCTATATTATTTTTTGTTACTGCTTTGCTTAAATTTCTATCTTTATCTACTAAAGGATTTTGAGTTGTGTTGAGTGTTTCATGTTCCAAAATGGGTTAAGTTTTGTGTAGACTATTCACCCCCCTCTTAGTCTCTAGAAGTGTCCAACATCTAATAGGGTTTGGTGTAGGTGATTAAATATTTGTTATGAATCTTGCATAGACATATTACAGTGTGGCATATAAGGCCCAAATTTATTCTCACATGTAGGGTTGCTTTTGCATGGTAAAAAATATTGTAGCTTCATCTTAGCCTTCACTTCTATTTTGGATGTATTTTAAAAAGTATAGCCTAAAGTGTCTCACACAAGAAATTCCATTTTAGTTTGAATGAGTGGTGAAAGCCCACTAATTTTTTTAAACACTCAGGGGTGCTTCAACATGTACTCACATATGCATGTAGTAGATAGTCATGAAACTCATTGATGTAAGATTTCATTTTTTCTCAAACCTAAAGTAATTGCTATAACTTCATACATTTATCATCATACTACCTAAGAGGATAATATTCATCCTATAAATTAAGTTAAAAAATATGATCCAAATATTACATTATTGGTTCTCTTTATCATGTTGTGTACTAAGTATCTACCACTAGCGATGAACTATGACAAGCACTTTTAGTGTCACAAAGGAGATATTATTAATGTTCGTGAATTTATTGATGGAGAAGTGATATATTTCATCTATTAAATATAGAATTATAGTGTAAAGGAATTTATCTTACATTCAAACACTATAATATATTAAGTTTTACTAGAACATTAAAGGGATCATGGTGATTTATTATAGCTTTTTTATTGGGATGTGATGTCATTGGTACAAGTTGAGACATGAAATCATGAAATTGTTTAAAGAGTTCTTGGTGATACATTTATAAAGCTATATTTATTAGATGTTAAACATTTATTGAAGATTTAAGTAGATTT
This sequence comes from Sequoia sempervirens, assembly GCA_007258455.2. Lineage (NCBI taxonomy): Eukaryota > Viridiplantae > Streptophyta > Pinopsida > Cupressales > Cupressaceae > Sequoia > Sequoia sempervirens. The sequence goes on along the minus strand of VDFB02271358.1, from coordinate 1,109,726,408 downwards.
TCACCTGTCATTATGCTTTAATCTCAATTTTCACATGATTTTTTAGATAGATGTGAAAAAATTAGATAGGAACAAAAATAGAGTTAAACCCATGAATTTTCCATAGTCCATAATAATTTTTAGCCATTATATTTTTGGAATTGATTGTATAGATTTTACTACTAGTGTTTTGGATCAAACTCTATGATCCCTCATCAAGGTATGAAATAAGGAGAATATAAATGAGATTATGTTACCAAAAACAAAATGACTAAATAGATGGAGGGAATTTTGGTACAAGATAAAATGGCACAACCTAGAAGCTATAAGATATGGATCATCAAGGATAATCCTTGGGTTAAAGAGAGATAAGAAGGGTAGGGATAATGTAAAAAATATGATAAGGGGATAAGAGGTCAACATATATAAAATACAAGGCAAACAAAATTAAAATAATAGACACGATTAAATGAATAGAAAATAAAATGAAATATAAGGATAAAGTAAAAATTACCTTTCAAAATGAAATAGAGCTTAGGAGAGATGGAATTTTATGTAAATATACATAAAGTAATAGATATATCCTTATATATAAACACAGAAAGGAATATAGCTTGGATAACTTTATAATGGATCATTGATTTTGATCCAAAACATCGGTAATAAAAATCTACATAGTCAAATCCAAAAAAATATTGGTTAAAAATATTTTTTTCAAGATTTGATGCTAATGATTCTATTCCTAGGTGTATTGGTTGATAAATTTTAAAATTTCTAGTAATTTACAATTTTTTGGAATATGTAACAAAAATCTAAGCTAGATTGTAAATGAGGCATTAAATAGGTGTAGAAGACTTTGAAAGGTAAACAATTTGCATCTAGGAGAAAATATGTATAATGGCATGTATGTAGTAGATTTTTTTGTTGGATCTTCTCTACCTATACCTTCTACAATGTGGGTGTTTATACAAATGGGATATCAACTTGATGAGGGCTGCACTGCCCAAAACCACATAGACACAATAATAGATACCAACATAGAAGATGTGAGAAAAAGATAACCCACTTTCAGTTATTTTTAGAAAATGAATTTACATATTCAGATCTTACATGCTATAGCCTCATGGGCTTGATTCATTACCAAAAAAAAATCAACTCTAAAAGAAAAGCTGTTATTCAGAGCCACAATCTGCACTAATAGAGCCCCCTTCTACAACTCCATCATATCCCTTTTTATTTTACCCAATAACCACCCTAGAATGTTCTAGAAAGTGCAAATTTCCCTTGTGTTTTGGTGCCAAAAGTCCCACCGTTTTATTTCTCGCCTAAGAAGAAATTTTAATGAAATTCACTTTTTAGAGGGTCAACTTCATGGGGCCATAACTTTTGATCTAGTTGTCTAATCTGCTATTATTGCATATCGTTGGAAAGCCCTCAACAAGATCTACAACACATGATCCCATTGTAGGTTGGTTCATGAACTTTTTGACCTATTTCAGGGCCTGTAAAGTCTTCATATATGAATTTGAAGCTGCATTGGAGAAATTTCTCGGGATGGAAACTTTAATTTATCCCAAACCGTGTAGGGTATTGAGATGATTCTTTCATGACCGAAATTTTTTTTCAGCTCTGCTCCTTTGGGTAAATTTTCAGGTCCATACTATCCCATTTAGGCTGACTTACTAAAAATAGTAAGTGACCATTTTTTTTCTATTTTTGATGCTTGACTGTCTTACACCCCTTAAGTTCCATCATGGAACTCAAAACAACAAAAGAAATAAGGAATTTTTTTTTTTTGGGTGATGCAAGATTTCCCCACACCGATGGATGCTCTTGCATCAGACACCCAAGGTAATTTGAAAAGTGACCCTGTCACTTCTAAGGAGTTGGAGGGAAACTAAGATAGTTAACCTCAACCTCAGAAAACCATGATGAATCTTCAACAGACCTTCCTCTCCATTTCACCAAGTACTCTACATATTTCCTATTTCTTGTGCTTCTACCCACATGGCCATCTAAGATTTCTTCTATGTCTTCCTTCTTTAAAGTAGGTGCTAGAATTTTCCACTGTTCTTTTATCGACCCCTCCTCTATATCACCTTCATGATACTCTATAAAATCAGCAATATTGAACATAGGAGAAATATTTATTCCACTAAGAAACTCTACCTCATAAGCATTTCCTAAATCATGCTTCTTCAGAATCTTTCATGGTCCAAACTTCTTCATCTTTAACTTGTATGTACCAACTAAAAACCTTTCCTTTTGCAAATGAACCATGACTTCATCTCCTACCTGGAACTCCTTATACCTTCTTTTTTGATTTGCCCGAGCCTTGTATTGTGAGTTCATCTTATGATATGTTTCTTCACCTCTTTGTGCAAATTCTTCAGGTGATCAACAAAATCTTTAGCCTCAACACTACTCTTTTCCCTATTGTCCATCTTCCTCAGTTCAAAAGCAGTCCTTGGACTACTCCCATACACAATCTAGAATGGTGATTTACTAGTGCTCCTGTTGACAAAATTATTATAAGAAAATTCTGCCTGTGGTATAATCAAATCCCATCACTTAGGTTTATCTCCTACTGAGCATATTAACAGGTTACCTAAACTCCTATTCACCACCTTTGTTTCTCCATCACTCTAGGGATGGTGTACAAAACTAAACTTCAAATTTGTCTTCAATTTCTTCCATAATGTCCTCCAGAAATAACCAACAAATTTGGTATCTCTATCTGAAACTATACTCTTTGGTAGACTATGTAGTCTCACCACCTCTGTGAAAAACAACTCCGCAATATGAATAGCAACACTGGTCTTATGACATGGAATAAAATGTGCCATCTTCAAAAATCTATCCACCACCACAAATATGGAGTCATGCCCTCTTTGTGTCCTTGGAAAGCCAAGAAAAAAATCCATGCTAATATCCTCCCATGACCTCTCAGCTACAGGTAATGGTTGATACAATCCAGTATTCTAACTTGTTCCTTTCACCATCTGACATACTCTGCAACTTTGTACAAAATTCTTCACATCTTGTTGTAACTGTGGCCAATAATAATTCTCCTTGACAAGAGGAATGGTCTTATCTCGACCAAAATGTCTAGCCAATCCCCCACCATGCTTCTCCTTGATTAGATTCTATCTCATAAAACTCCTTGGAATGTACAACTGGCTTCCTCTAAACAACATCCCATCTTGGATTAAGAAATCCAACTACCTCATCCTATCCAATGTAACAGGTTCCAAAAAAGCCTCCCAAGATTTTGCAAAGTCTGGATCTTTTGGATACAAACTCTTGAGCTCATTGAACCCAACAACCTCTATATTCATCTCTATAAAAAAAAAAATCCTTCTACTTAAGGAATTTGCAACTTTGTTTGACCTTCCACTCCTGTGCTTCAAAACAAAAGTATAACTCTTCACAAACTCAACCCATTTTAAGTGCCTTTGATTTAAAATTCCTTGGCTATTGAGATATTGCAAAGCCTAGTGATCAGTATATAAAAAAATTCTTTTGGCAAAAAATAGTGTCCATTTCTTCAAAGCTTGAACTATAGCATAAAACTCTTGATCATAGACAAAATATTTCTTCTTAGCATCATTTAACTTCTCACTAAAATAGGGAACAGGCTTACCTTCTTGACTCAAAACAACTCCTATGGTAGTTCCACTAGCATCACAATCTATCTGAAAAACCTTATTGAAATATGGAAGTGCCGAAATAGGTTGCTTAGTAACTTTCTTCTTCAACATTTCAAAACTTTTGGCTACTCTTGTAGTCCACTTAAACTATTTTCTATCCCCTCTCATTGCTTCAATTAGAGGTGCACAAATAGTACTAAAATTCTTAATAAACTTTTTGTAAAAGCTTGCTAGACCATGAAATGATCTTACCTTTGTAATACTCCTTGGAGTAGGCCATTCAATGATAGCTCTCACCTTCTCTGGATTTATTTTGAGACCCTCTGTTGAGACAACAAATCCCAGATACATCAACTCTCTCTTCACAAAACTACATTTCTTCAAATTAATCAACAACTTCTCCTCCCTTAGCTTCTCAAAAACTGTTTGGATATGCATCAAGTGATCCTCCAATGCCTTACTAAAAATCAAAATATTATCCAAGTAAACAATAACAAATTTTCATAAAAATTCTTTCAATACCTCATTCATAAGCCACATAAATGTGCACGGTGCATTGGTTAGCCCAAAAGGCATGACTAACCACTTGTACAAGCCCTCCTTGGTTTTGAAGGTTGTTTTCCATTTGTCTCCTTCTCTAATACAGATCTGGTGATATCCACTCTTCAAATCTATCTTCGTGAAGTACTTAGCTCCACTCAAACAATCCATAATGTCATCTATTCTTGGCAAGGGAAATCTATACTTGATGGTGATCTTGTTGATGGCTCTAGATTCTATACACATCTGCCATTCCCCATCCTTCTTTGGTGCTAGTACTATAGGTACTACAAATGGACTCAAACTCTCCCTAATCAATCCTTTTCATGATAACTTTTGCACTTATCTATTCAACTCCTCACTCTCTACTAGAGTCATACGATGAGTTTCCTTATTTGGAAAACTAGCTCCAAGAATCAAGACCATCTGATGACTAATATTTCTTATTGGAGACAAACCTTCAGGTACATTATCAGAAATAATAGTTTGAAACTCATTCAAAAAATCTAAAACCTCTATAGGCACCTCAATAGTATCTTCTTTATCAACTCTAGGAATCAATGTAAAACACATATGATCATGCTTCATACCTTCTAGGAACTTTCTTCTGTCAACCAAACAAATTCTTGCATTACTGCATACCTTTTCCCCTGCCTCTTTTAGGGGCTTCAACTTATAAAGAACTCCATCCTTTGTCAAAGAATAGGTGTTGGCATGTCCATCATGTACTACTCGTCGATCAAACTGACACGGTCCACCTAACAACACATGAAAAACATCCATAGGCATAATATCACACAATACCTCAACATGGTAATTTCCAATCTTGAACTTTAACTGACGTTGCTCATTTACCAAAGCCTTATTTTCCTTCTACAACCAAGCAATCCGGTATGGATTAAAATGCCTTATTCTCTCCAACCGCAACTTACTAACCATCTCTTCTGAAACAAGGTTATCAATACTACCTCCATCAATAATAACATTACAAACCTTACCTTCACACTTACATCTGGTGCGAAACAAATTCTTCCTTTGAGTTGGTTCTTTCTCCTCATTCAACAAGGCTCTTCTAGTAACAAGAACCTCCTCTTTCTGCATCCTTAGAATGTGAAGATGTTGGCAACACAAGGGCATACAACTGAGAAGGGGGGGTGAATCAGTTGTCACAACAATTATACTTATTTGACTTATTCTCAGATCTAATAAATAAACATGAAAGCATAAACCATCACCACATCAGAAACACACATAACACCAAGATTTTTTACGTGGAAACCCTATTAGGGGAAAAACCATGATGGAGGTTAGTCCACAAGATTATACTGCTAAAAGTATAAAGAATTATAAATGAGGAATGAACATGCATTCAAGAACACTGCCTAGAGCTCACTACTTAAATACAAAAAGGCTCACTACACAAAGGAAGACACACTATCTTACATAAATATTTGGATTACATCCACAAGATTTTGAACTGAGAAAATAGCATATGCTAATGCCTTATTACAGTTCTGGTTAAGCACATAAACATCTACTCACTCACTCACTCTTCTTCACACTTTGCCTCTACCTTTGAAAGATTAGAACATTATTCGCACACACCACACATTCAAATGGTATAAACAATCGCTCACATATATCCACAACTAAGGATAACATCATCTACATGTCGGCTTCAACAAAATATAAAATGAGTACAAAATGTCGGCCCAATCCATAAAATTTTTTCAATACGCACCAACCAATGTCGGCCACAACATAGTGAAGACCCAAAACAACATCCCCAAACATGAAACACCTCCAAAAATTATTTCTTGAAGATCCACAACATGCTACAATCACCTTGTCAGACATGAACATGAAAAACATGAACACATAGAAGAAAATCACCAATCGCGAGCACAACAATCAATGTGGATCAACAACACAGATAGAGCACGATCTAGAAACATCCACAAGCATCATGAATCACCACAAAATCATCCACAACAATTTAAATTACTAGAATCACATTATCTTCTTTTAGGAACACCAACTGAAGAAACAAAAAACTATCAAAACATAGATACTCATAACTCGATCAAATCTTCATGTGGATCTCTGAAAATTCACGTGGATAAACTATATATACTCAACAACAAACCCTTTAATCTGCAACCTCTTATAATAAACATACTGAGCTAGACAACATAATAAACTTCATTGCACCACTGACAACCTACAACTTATTTTATTACAATTTTCTCAATATCCTAGACATATACAACCTTAAAGACATTAATGCCAATAGTGTTGACATCAATGACAACCACATATCAGCAACATCCAAGAAAAGACTCAACATCTTCATATACATGTGCAACTCATGCATTACCCTTAGGTTCTTCTATTTGTCCTTCCTTGATGTTGAGGACACTCATAAGCTCTATGTCCTTCTCCACACTAGAAACAGGTTCCAAAAAAGCCTCCTCTTCTCGGCCCTTGTACAGATCTCCCTCTTCTTCTTTGGTCTCCATTATTTTGATCACGAGGATGATAGGTGTTATCTCCTTTTTGGTTTTGGCTGCTATTGAATCCTTCACCCTTCTTTTGATCTTCATTTTGAACTCCATATGATCGACCATTGGTCTTTCCACCTCAACCTTCACCTCTTTGTTTGATTTCAAACCTTTTGTTCAGTCACTCTTCAACCTTTAGGGAAAATTGATAAGCATCATCAATGGTGGTCATCCTTCCTAGCGTCAATTCTTCCTGTATGCTAGGCTTCAACCCGTTAATATATTGAGCAACTTCCTCTTTATTCGCTTCAGAATGTCCTGTTCGAATTAAAACCTTATGAAATTCCTCTATGTATTCCTTCACTGTCCTTGTTCCTTGTCTCAAGCTTTTCATTTTCTTGAGCAACTCTAGTTCAAAATCAACTGGAATAAATTGCTTCTTCAATTTTGACACCATTATGTTCCATCTAGAAATTCTATCTTTTCCTTGTCTTCCCCTTTCAAGCTAGATCTCTTTCCACCATATACCTGCACGACCTTTCAATTTTGTCTTTGCAAACTTCACCCAGTGAGGGTCTTCAATCTCCTCAAACTCGAAAAAATTCCTCCATGTCATTGATCCAATCGATCACTTCTTCAGGGTTCAAGCTTCCACTGAATGTTGAAACCTTCATTTTGGGTCTCTTTCCAATACTTGATATTACTCTCAACAATCTAACTTCTCCTGGATTCATTTGATCCTCTTCTTCCTCTTTTGTTTCCTCTTCAATTTCATCTTCGCTGGCATCTCTTTCCTGATGTATATCTCTCCTTTGAACCTCATCCCACAAGGCCTCTAATTTCCTTCTCAGGGCTCTAATTTCATCTCTAGGAGGATCTCTTCCTCCATTGCCTTTGCCTCTACCCCTACCATGCTGAGCAAGTCTTGGAGGAATCTTGATATCAACCCAAACTCACAGGTTCAATTGCAACTACCTCATGTTTGATGCTCTATTACAGACTCAGGAACTCCTGCTTTGATACCACTTGATGAGGGCTACACCGTCTGAAACCACACATACACAATAATAGATACCAACAAAAAAGATGTGAGATAGAAGATAACCCACTTTCAATTATTTTCAAAAAATGAATTTACATATTCAGATCTTACATGCTACAGCCTCATGGGCTTGATTCATTAAAAAAAAAATCAGCTCTGAAAGAAAAGTTGTTATTCGGAGCCACAATCTGCACTAATGAAGCTCCCTTCTACAACTCCCTCACATCCCTTTTTATTTTACCCAATAATCTCCCTAGAATGTTCTAGAAAGTGAAAATTTCCAGTTTGTTTTGGTGTCAAAAGTCCTGCCGTTTGATTTATGGTCTAGGAAGAAATATTAATGAAATTCTCTTTTTAGAGGGTCAACTTCACGGGGCCATAACTTTTGATCCAGGTATCCGATTTGCTATTATTGCATATCGTTGGAAAGCTCTCGACGAGTTCTACAATGCAATGACCATTGTAAGTCGGTTTGTCAAAATTTTGACCTATTTCGGCGCCTCTAAAGTCTTCATATTTGAATTTGAAGTTGCATTAGAGAAATTTCACGGGACATAAACTTTAATTTCTCCCAAATCGTGCAAGGTATTCAGGTGATTCTTTCGTGACCGAATTTTTTTTAGCTCTGCTCTTTTGGGTAAATTTTTAGGTCCATATGAGCCCGTTTAGTATGACTTGCTAAAAATAGTAAATGACCATTTTTCGCTATTTTTGATGCCTGTCTGTCTTACACCTCTTCAGTGCCATCATGGAACTCAAAAAAACAAAAGAAATAAGGAAAAACATTTTTTTTGGGTGATGCAAGATTTCCCTACACCACTGATGCTCCTACATAACAACTAAGCCTCAACAATACACTAATTTATATAAAATATATATAGTGCACTTTTTCATGTGGATAGGATGACACTAGGAATTTTGAGCCTATATGTTGTAATTTGTAGCTTAGAATAATGTGGTGCAAAGGCCACCACACATTAGTAATCATGGTGTTGAACAAGAGAATAATTAAGCATATGCATGTGAAACTATGTGAAATACATGTTGGCATAGTATATTTATTCATAGATTTATGATTATATTGTTACATGAATTTGGATAAATTTTGTGTGGAGTGTGTTACATGGAGATGAACATGTATGTGTCAATATTGAATAGAATAGGGGCTGTGTAAATGTATGAGACTAAGGCTATGAAAAAGGAAATTCTTGGAGATGATATATTTTATGTGTAGGGTTTTGTGAGGTGCAAAAAGTATGAAAGAGAGAGGGTAAGGCTAGCATTTATCTTTTTGCAAAGTAAAACATTTGTGTGAGTTAAATTGTACTCAAATTGTCATGCACTAGTGAATTTTGTTTACATAAGGTAAAATAGTGTTGTGCCAACATGGATAAGGTGAACAAGAAACCAAAACTACTCAAATAAATCAAAATATAAAGTATGTAAGATAAAACTATTTTGAACAAACTAGCACACAAAACTAGGTGTAAGCACAAGTTAGGCTTGTGCATATGCAACTACAAAGATTGCAACATATTTTTTATGTGGATGAAAGATTGCACAAACCAAATAATTCTCCTACATCAAACTCTCTCATATTTCTCAAATATTTGTGGGACCTGATTACTAGGAAACAAATTCTTTTATTTTAAACCCTTCAAGTTAAGTCTCCAAAGGTTTCATCCCATTTGAATATTTTTGGGACTTGAATACTAGTGAGAAAACTTGAATATTCAAAACCAGTTAAAGTAATTCCTAAAAGGTGACATCTCATCTCGATATAAAACTTAAGATATAACTAAAAATATTAGATTTATCAAGGACACTTGGTGGCCACATGAGATAGTGATATAGAAAGTGGACAAGACCATGTCCATATGAACATCAATGCACCATATTTTAATGTCTTGAACTAGATTTTTTATTTATTTTTTATAAATATTTGATGAAATGCATACTCCTTCACACTTTTTGATCACTAAGATCTCAATGTTGGCAAGGTAAAATAATACAATAATTTTGGACACTAACTTTATGGTGATAAGCTATATAGACTAAATGATATAATAATAACTTAAAATGAGATAAACTAGTATCTTGGTAGCATAGCTATCCAAACTTACAAATTTATTCTAAAATGGTATGGAACCATCTAATTTATTTTAATTAACTAAAATAACTGAAGTTTAAAATTTTAAGTGGTATTTTTAAGTACTAGAACAACAAAATCATCTATTAATTATTTATATTAGCAAACATACCAAAACAAAAGCCCAATAAATACTTTTAATATAATAATATGAATCAAAGATCAATACCTAATCTCTATGGTTAGCTATAGAAATAAAGGATAGAAGAAAATAAATTTATATTACTAAATCAAACTAGATAAAACCTTCTAAATGTTAAACACTAGTTAAAACTCAATCATCTATCACAAATTAATAAAAATTATTGGCATAGAATGAATAGCTCCATAATAAAATGGTACAATTCCCTCCACAAGTAATATAGTTTTATTCTTAAATGATATGACACCCTGTATAATACTCCCATACTAGTGTTGTGAGAAAATATAATGATCACAAAAGGCTAACATGAAAAGTGTACAACTTGATATTAAGAAACCATAAAAAAATGATACAATCAAAAAATTGGTAGTGTAAATAATTAGCTAATCACCTATCTAGAATTGACCTATTCATACCTAACTTAAGTTTACTTAGGTTTCTTTTGCTTTTGTCTCACTTCATAGCATTGAGACATGTGTCCTCATTACTTGAGGCACCTATTGACACTTGTTCACCCACTTGTCAAGTGAGCTCACAAGTGTCCCACCTATAGAGGGGTAGTCACTAGTTCAGTCCTACCTTCCTACCTCCTCATCCTTGCCTATATATGCAAGGATTGATTATTGTATCATACACTCTTCATTTCATATTTGATATGCACACTATTGTGCATATTTTACTCACTTGTGGAAGTTGTTTCATGTTCTCTTTGATTTTGGCATTCTCCAACATGGTATCAAAGTCATGAGAGCACATTCCTTTCTACATCGAGGTGACTCCCACACATAGCCCTATCAACAGATCGTCATAGAGCCAAATAGTCAGCCCCATTGTATTTAGAAGGCTCAACAAATGAAAAAAACCTTTCATTTTGTCAATTTTGAGAATTTTCATTTTTTTCTCTATTTTGATCTTTGAGCCCATTTTAATTTTGGGTAGCTAGTTACATCTGCTCATTTGATCAAAATCTGTCATCTTTGTCAGTAAAAAATTAGGTGTCCAGAGGAGCCATTACTCATTTGAAGTGCAGGCTACAAGGGATGGAACTGAGTCCCTTCTATTCGACCTGTCAGTGTGGACATCCATTATTTTTGGAAAGTGCCAGATGTATGAGATTACAAAGGCGTGGACGATTCCTCACCAACTCATAGAGGTGCCTTTCTTTCCACCTTCTCCACGTAGGTCTGGTGTTTGTAAGGAGGTGGCTTAGCTGGTATTCCAATCGTAGCCTCCATTATCCTCAACAGGAGAATTTCCAAGGCATTGGGCTCATCTCCATTGCTTGGCGCACTCCACCTCCATGCAAGCTTTTGAAGTCGTGGGATGTACAACAGATCGACCTTTTGTCCTTTTCAGCTCTCCAAAGGGATAGAAACGGATTGAATGCATGTTCTTGTTGGCAGCTATCATAGAATAATTAAGGTAGATCTCTATTGGTGTTGATATGCGCGACTTCTCAATGCATTTCTGGACTCTAAAAGGCTCCAAAAACCCTGCAGCATAGAGGGATCCAATAGTCTAGCACCCCCACGCATCCCCCCAAAGTCTTCAACAACTTCATATAAGCCACAAGGTTTATCAGAAGTGTTTGAAGTTTCATTATTTCAGGAAGCATATTACCTCGCACCTCCTCACACTTGCAATGGTATGTTCTACCATTATCGAGTGTTTTGGAGTTTATTTACTCCACAGTTTGACCATGCCAACATTGACCTGATCCCATTTCCACCATAGGGATAGATCCATTTTATGGTTCAACTCTGGGTCCTATAGGTTGATGGTCTTGTGGATGCCATTAAAATCAATTATTCATTCATTCTTTATGTGACAATTGGTGTGGAAATATCCAAGTGTCCTAATTGGTTCTAACTTGGTCAATCAATCTCCCATTTTGACACCTCAAGAAGTGGTCAAGCTCCCACGAGTCCTCCATCGACCTCCACTTGGCAAGAAACCCTCAACTTCAGTGGAAATTGCTCACCCCCACACTGCCTAATCATAGGTATATTTGGAGTCATTGTATTTTTATTAATCATAAAAGTTGTATTAATACTTTGTAAAACTTATCAAATTTTGTAAGGGGAGGAGATTTTTTTATGGTCGACAAAGTGTTGCAAGGGGGGCTTTTATTTTCATTTTGCGATAGCTTTTAAATGGGGGATCTTTTTTAAAGTGTAATAGTCATTGGAAATCTTGTTCTGATGCCAATTTTTTCATATTGATATGTTTTTGTTTAATATCAAATTTTAACTTCCAAAGTCAACATTGTAAACAAATTTTGATAGGGCATAAATTTTGATAGGGCATAACTTTCACCCCACTTCTCAAAATTTTTCAATTTTTGTTTTAATTTCTATCATAATTTCACAAGGAATCTAAGTTTGCATGTAAAAATAAGATCTGGGTTGCCATTTTTTCAAAAAATTGTAAAATGTCCTTGAGTTATAAACAAAATATTTTGGCATTCAATGTTCACAAACTTGTAAAATTTTCTTGCACATTGTTTTGGGGTGCTATAATTAGCACTAATCATCTTGGGGGGTCTCTCTGAATCAAGGGGGAAATCTAGATGTTTCTTCTTTTTAGTTTGTTTGCTCATGTAGTCATGTCTCTCACACTAAATCCCTTCCATTTGATTATATTCTTCGTAATCCTCCTAATAAATGAAAAACTAAATGTCAATATTATGAAAAGAAAAGGCATACAACAAAATAATGTTGATATTATGGAAAGAAAAGGCATACAACAGAAGAATGCCAGTTTTATCATTCTTAGTCATGGTATTTTCTTACATGATCCTTTCGTTCCAACACATGTAGTTACATCATCTAGTCTCACTTAGACATCTTGTGAGACATCATCATTTAGGGATGAACAATGTAGTTTGATGACTTGCATTGATATCTCATCTCCCATGTCACCTTTTGCTACATATGAATCTGGAGTTGACTCATTCATGAGTTATAGTGATTCTTTGCATTAGGACATTGCTTTCGTCATTCTAGATCCACCACATAGGGATACATATCTACTAGGCATCACATGTTTGTTTTTTGAATCTTGGATTGTAGATTTGGATGACACCTTGAGGATATTCATCTTCTATTTAATGAAGTTGTATTATCATTGTCATATATGGATATTGCTCGTGCCTTGCCTACATAATTTTATATCATGAAAGATTGTGCCGACATTCATGAGTTATCATCATCTCCAACAGTATCAGATTCATATCAGTCCAGACATAACCATACATCCATGGTCCCTATTATAGAATCTTCTATGGTACTTGATCCATCATATCAACATCTGTCTCACATCAACATTAGCTTGGAGATCATTGATCATCATTTGAAGGCACAATTGGCATATTTTCAATCTTTATATCATGTGCAACATTCAAAGACATTCACCCTACTTCCTACATATTCCTATCTAGAATGGGAAGTCATTTTGCACACATTTGTGGTGTTATTTCTTCCTAAGGGGAGAAATGTTGTTCAACAATCATGGATCATCTTTAGTATCCAGTTTCAAGCATCTACTAGTACTACCAAAACCATCTTGAGGGGAGGCTGTATGGTTTCTCTTCTACTATTAGTTTTTGGAGGAAGCATTTCCTCACATGGAGTTCATGAATTCACATTTTTTGAGGGGGTTCATATAGACCTCTATTTTCTCTCCTATGGGGAGAACATCCATTGTACTTTATGCTAGAAGTAGTCCTTGGGGGTTCATCATGATTCCTCCATATATCTCTTATCTTCTTCACTTGTACATTTCATTTCATTGCATTTATCTTTTGGAGAGGGTTTTTTATTTCCCACTAGGTTTTTCTCTTTTACTCCACTTTATGAGATATTTGTACATGAGTACCTAACATGGCCTCGTAGTTGGGACTCATCACTATTACATACATTACTCCCTAAGTTTTACTTAAGGGAGTGTTAGTATAAATAGTGTCATTATCTAACTATTTAGCTAATCACCTATCTAGGACTGGCCTATTCACATCTAGCTTAAGTTTACTTAGGTTTCTTTTTCTTTTGTCTCACTTCATAGAATTGATACATGGGTCCTCATTACTTGAGACACCTATTGACACTTGCTCACCCACTTGTCAAATGAGCTCACAAGTGTTCAACCTATAGAGGGGTAGTCAATAGTTCAATCCTACCTTCCTACCTCTCATCCTTGCCTACATATTTAAGGCTTGATCATTGTATCATACACTCTTCATTTCATATATATATATATATATATATATATATATATATATATATATATATTAGACTGCAGGAATCTGTCGGGTATCCATCCCCCTATAAACTACAATAAACCTGGTAAACTTTTTTCACGTGACCAATGGCACTAGCATGACATGCCCTCTAGTACCATGGGGACGGTGGGGAGACTAGACCCCGTGACCTCTTTCCTACAACAGGATGCTTTAGCTAATCGAGCTAGGCCCACCACCCCTCTTCATTTCATATTTGATATAAATACTATTGTGCACATTTTATTCACTTATGGAATTTTTTCATGCTCTCTTTGATCTTGACATTCTCCAACAAAAATAACTTCCAATATATAGTAAAAATGATACAAACTTCTACAATAATCATTCAAAAAATTATGATTTTATTTGCAAACAAATAAAAAGATATAATATTTTTTGGATAAAGGGATGGAGTTCATAGATTGTATTAATATGAAGGAAAATTTACAAAAATACATATAATACATAGAGCTACAACAAAAGGTATCATTCATACTCTAGAATATTTTTGTAATATAAGGTAGCTTATAGTTGAGAAAAAAGTTTCAAATAGAAAAAAAGGTGAATACAATTGATTCACACATTCAAAAGTACATCAACAAAAAATAGAGTAACAAAACTATGAACTAGAGGAAAAGGATTTATTGTCCTCGTCACTTTGGGATTCATCACAATCTATATTGAGAGAATTAATTATCTTCCAATCTAGAACTGGGGCAGGGAGAGGATGTTTAAGGAGGATGCATATGGATTTGAACATAATTCTAAACTTGAGGAGAATTTGTTGATCAATCAGACCTCCATGAGTGAAAATGACAATCTTGAAGGAAAGAGGGCAATCATTTTTAAATTTGGTAGTCATAGCATTGAAAAACATTTGATCTTTGAAGACTTTGGTAGAATAAACTTTACAAAATACCTCCAATCAAGGCTTGACTATCATGAGGAACACATTCATCAAGAGATTTATAGAGCTGAGCATCACTGATTAAATGGTCATGAATGTATTTCATGTAAATAAGCCTCATCAAATAGTGTCATTAAACTATATCCATCACATCTGAAATGAAACAAGAACCCACTTCCAAGAATGAAAATGACAATGAGGGTCCAACATCATTTGTGCTCCAACAACAACTCAAATAGAACCATCAGGCATAACACAATAAAACTTAAAAATCCTTTTCAACTTGAGGGGAGCGTAAGCTCTTGTCTCTATGGGAGCCCAATCTTAGGAAGATAATGTGAACTCCAACAAAGCTTAGATGGTCAATGGTTCCAATTGTATGACTTGACTAGGGATGCACATCCTTCCTTGACTAATAATTTTCTAGTTTTTAAATGGTCTAGATTATTTAATCATCCTAATTAGATAAGTATATTTTATTTATTTAACTCTTCTTTGAGATCTTTTATTGTTTAAGGGAGAGAGTTTTGATAAATTTCCATCTAACTTTTGGAGGAAGAATTGACAACTCCACTTGAAAATAATCCTACACTATGTGACCCTATTTCTCTTAAAATATGTTTCTATTTGATTCTAATATCCAATTTGATGAAGAAGTTTATGTCCAATCCATGAATCCTCCCAAAAGATGACCTTTTCACCATTATAAATTACCCATGATAGATGAGGAAGAATTATTTCATGACAAGAAGATAGGAAGTTCCACATTTTTTAGTCTTTTAAAAAATATACTTATGTAAAAAATTATTTCCCTATCCATGAGGTCTAAATATTTGTGATGCATAATTCTAAATCATTTAGCATCTATATTTGAGGATAATTTCATTTTTCTCCTAAATCTTTATTTTAAATTTCAAAATTATGAAACCCTAAACCCCCCCTTGTGATTTAGGCCTATAGGATTTTCACATTACATTAGAGAAAGCTTTTCTTTGCTATGAAGATTATCTAACTAGAGAAATGATCTAAGAATTTTTTGAATTTCAATCATAGATCATTTAGGAATCTTTAATATTGACAACATATAAATCAAAATGACATTAAGAACTGATTTGATCAAAGTTATTTTGCATGCCATTTACCCCTCCATGAAAAAATTCCTTTGTAAATTGAAGTGATCACATTATCACATAAACTTATTTAATTTCTACCAAAGAAGCAAGCTATACCTAAGTATTTGCAATAGAGAGAACTAGAAGAGTAGCCCATAATTTTGAAATTCTACTTTTGATTCTAGGAGGAATATTGACAAATAATATCTTTGACTTTGAATTGTTCACTGCTTTCCTTGAAGAGAGACAATAGGTTGATATTACCTCCATTAATTTTCTGTCATCTATTTTTTCTTGTCAAAAAAGTAATATCATTTGCAAATAAAGAGTGGATAATATCTTCTAGGAATGATTTTATCTTTATACCTTCCCATTTGTACTAAGAATTATTTGTAGTAATAGATCTACTAAGAGGTTTTCCCATAATAATGAAAAGGAAATGGGAGATTGGATCTTCTTTCTTGATACCTTGAGAGGAGGGAAAGAATCTACAAGGGGCACAATTTAATAATATTGAGAATATTTCTCTTGAGATGCATAAGCTAATCCATTTGTACCAGGGGCAATGGACCTAGCTCAATTGGCTAAAGCATCCTATTGCAGGAAAGAGATCACGAGGTATAGTCTTCCCACCGTCCCCATGGTACTGGAGGGCATGTCGCACCAGTGTCATCGGTCACATGAAAATTTTTACCCCTAGGTGCACTACAATTTATAGGGGTATGAATACCAGACCGATTCCTGCAGTCTAAAATAAATAAATAAATAAATAAAAATCCATTTGTACCATTTTTTACGAAAATTAAATCTTTGTAGGAAAATTGACAAAAATTCCCAATTGACCCTATCATAGGCTTTCATCATATCCAATTTATGTAAAATTATTGAGGTTTCTTCTTATTTGATAAAGTGCAATAATTAATGAGAAACCAACACACCATCTGAGGTTTTATGTCCAGGTACAAAGCCTCCTTTCTCTACTGATATTATTGATGAAATAAGGCATGCTAGTTTGCAAGTGCTAGATTTTGTGAATATTTTATATAATGTGTTGCAACTTAGAGAAATTATTTTGAAATATGCAAAGGAATATGAGTTTGTTTTCTATGGGATTGATGCTAGAAAACTGGTGTTCATTTCTTGTAGATTATTTTTTATGATTTTTAACATCCTCCAAAGCTAGTGTTACATCTTGATTTTCCCCAACTTTAGAATATATTATTTTTGTATGCTTTTTTATTATGAACTTTAAACTTGAATGATGATCAAATCAAGTATAACTTGTTATCTTTATTATTAATGTAAGTGAAGATTTTAATTAGATATCTTGGAAAATTTAATGGGGACTTGTGGAAGCCATCCAATCGAATGTAAGTGAAGATTTTAATTAGATATACCGGGTCAGTGCAGGATCATGGGGGGTTCAAACTAGGCCCTTAAGTGGAAATAAAAATTCAGAAAAATAGCATTAAAAAACTTGACATAAAAATTTGAATAGGTTATTATCATAATTTTAGAAATATGTAAAAACAAAATTTGTAGCAAATTGAATGTAGTTTCTAAGATACTAGTCCTTTTTTGGAAAAATGTAAATTTATTTGGTGAAAATTTGAAATTTCAATGCAGTAGTACTAAATTTTCAATAAAAAATAAAAAGTAGTTATGTGTCTGACCAACCTAAGTACAAGATTTTTTTTTTTGAAACTTTCAATATAAGTAGAGGACACCTACCTGGATGAGCTGCATTTTTTTTGTAATTTGTTTTGCGAGTAAATAATTAGTTATGATTTTTTTATTAAAAAGTTTTAAAAATATTAAAACTTGTTTGTTTGACCACCATAACTTGGTCAAAAATTTATGAAATTCATCTTTTAGTTTTTTCATTCTGTAGTATGGGAAGCATAAAATGTGTTGCATCTTTTAGATTTAAAAAATGTGAAATTGTTTGAGAATTATAGATGTTTTTCGATCATCTTATCAATCAGGACTTTAGTCATAATACATGTAGAAAATCAATAACAATCATCTATTAAATTCAAAATAAGGAATATCTTATATTGGTGGAAAGCTGACAATTTTCTCAATAAATCCTTCTTGTTTCATCAAATTTGGATAGGAAAAAGTCATCAACCACTTTTTGGACCCCCATGATCCTGCACTCACCTTACCAATTTCCCCATATTTTTAGCTCTTCCATGGCTTCAATTGAGATTCTCCTAGAGAAATCTCCTTCCAACACTAATTATAGAAAAGAAAAAATTGTCATTGACTACATATAAATTTTTGTAGCTATCCTCCAACTTGAGTTGCAGATAGTGTTCATGGATTGGTACTTCCCCAAGTTGGAAGGAACCTACTCTAATCAATCCTAGAAAAGTGGCTTGAGAAGCCAATAGATACACCAAATAAGATGTCATGTATAATTTTTCCATTTGAAGGACATTGTTCAATTGTTCTTGAATGTTGTCACTAATGAGGGTGGCCTAATAAATCTTTTGGTTGTCATAAATGGTTAAAATGAACCAAACCATCCATGGATAAAAGTCCTTGGCATGAGGGTATCCAAAAAATCTGCTCAGTGTTATCAAGTCCTTAGCATCTTCCTTGAATTCACTTCTATGTTGCACCTTGGCCACCATGAGAGTTATCTTCCATGGAGTAATCACCAATTGTTTGTTAATGAGATTAAGGCTACTTGCTTCATTATTATCAAAATAATCCATTGCCTTCTTCATATCTATGGATTTGTATTGTGGAGAGGCATGGATTCTAAACACTCTCTCAATCATGTTTGAACTTAAGTCCAACACTACTTCTCTTTCTAATTCCATGACCCTTTTGGGTCTTTCATTATAGTAATGTGCACATGTTAAAACAAGCTCAGGTGACTGCACAATAAATGGGAAGGAAACTACCTCCACTAAACGTGAATTAGACAATGAAGTGGTTGCACATGTTCTTGTCTTTAATTCAAAAAGGTCCACGTGTCCAAGGTATGTATCTCCAATAACTATATACCAAGAGAACATCTTTGAAGGAGGGTGATAACCTTTGTATTGGTGTTCCATCTCTATTGGATCTTTTGGCATATCTCTTGCATGTAAAATACCATGTGTTAGGATATTCAATAAGGAATTCTTAAAGGAAGGTAAAAACATATTTGAACAAGCCTTGAAGACTAGTAAATAACTTATAGAATGAAGTAGAAGCACATTAAAATAATACTTTAATCAAAGTGTGTCATATCGAGGATCAGGCTTCAAGTCTAAGCTCTACTACTTACCAAAGAATCAAATAGCTCAAAGGAAAGAAGTTTGAACACTGAGAATAAAGTAATGAAGTTCATTCTTATTTGTGAAATTTTGGGAGTTGGGGATCATACATATAGTATACCTCTTATTCACAATAAGCTTAGGAATTAAGAAGTATCCCTGGGACTAGTGACACCCCTCGAAAAAGTTAAAGCTTTTGGAAGTTGTTCCTAGGGAATTTTATTTTTTTCTTGATTTTAAAATCTTTAATATTAAGGTGGTGGTATCAATCAGTGACATTCAAAAATTGGCTTAAGGATTTTGGGTGCCAAGATTCGAGCGTACCGCTTAACTTTTATCTATCAGTTCAACTCTTGGCATGATGTATTCTCTACATTTGACATCTAAAAAATATATTATGTTTTGACTCAAGCATATTTGTTTTGTTGGTTGGGAATCAAACACATTATTTAACTCTTATCTCAAATTGAAAAAAATGGTAAAGGATATCCCCAAAACGCGACACCCGAAATCCAAAGTTTTATTTTCACTAAGGTCTAAAAGATTGAACTTCAGGGGTTGGGATTTCAGCTTAACGAACATAAAATTGGTAGGTAAGGAACAAGTCAGATGATCGAAACCCAATGTATTAAGGATTTAATTTCAAAATACATAAGGCACATAAAGGGATCAAACTTTGGGGGTCAGGAGTTTGGCTTAATGCACATCAAACTAGTAGCTAAGGAACAAATCGGATGGCCGAAACTTGATGTTTGAAGGATTAAATTTTAAAGTACCTAAGGCACAAAAATGAATCTAGCATGAGAAAATTATGATGCTTGATACAATGATGACCTAAATATCATTGATCAGGGCACTAGGATATAATTTAATTTGGTGAAACCCAAAAAGAAAAATGAAAAGGGAAAACTGAAAAAATAACAAAAACAAAACAAAAAATTAAACAAAAGAAAGAAAATGAAAAATCCAAAGCCAAATTGAATTACAAGTAGAACATTTTGATGAGTGTTTTAGCATTGCACAACATAGATAAAACACACAAGTGTTCTATCTCTCTTGAAAGGTGACTCTCTTTAGACAAACTTCAGAAAATAACCCCAAGGTTTATAAGGCCGGGTCTTGACAACGCAAAAACCAGGTCAGTAGTGATGTGATTCACTGATAATCACAAAGGGAATTTATGGTTAACAAGGTTGGAAAATTATGGGACTGGAATGAGGCTTTAAGAAGTCTGAGCACTACTTAAAACCCTCCCTATAATTTCATAACAATAGTATGAAAACAATCTTTTATCATCAAATACAATAGAGTAGTGATGTTGGAATCCTACACCAACAAATTTATAAAGAAATATCAAAAGATGAGGGTTCAAGAGAAATCCTAAATCTGAAACCTACGGAAAGTTGTAGTAATGTCTGGTGCTTTAGATAGACAAACTTCCAAGACTAAGCTATGCTTAACTAAGGCTAACCTATAGTATCACATAACAAGTGCAATCTTCAAAGGCGATCTTCAGATTTTCAGACTGTAACATTCATACACAGGTGCATAAACATACAAAGTTGAACTTGAGTACATAAAATTAGCTCAGACTAACCTTGCAAAGTAACTTACAATCAAAAAATTACAAAAGGTATGAGCAATAAGTTCATCAAATATCTTAACAGTTTTCCATTAAATGAAACTAAACATAAACTAATAAATATGAATAATAAAATTGGAAGATAGAATCATGCATACATCCAAAGAACACAAGGAAATCACCAACGCTTCAATGCCTTCACTTGTATTTCTTCAAAATTCCTTGTACAATAGTTCTTCTCTCTCTTTTCAAATGAGAGGAGGCTGCTATTTATAGATTTTAAATTTCAAATCAATGGACATGATTAAATCCCATTCAATGGCCCAAATTTCATATCCTATAGGGTTTTGGATACCTTAAATGCATTTACAATATTCTCCAATATAAATTTTGTTCACATGTGAACCTAGGTAAATGTAAAATATCTTTATCTTATTTTATATTCAAGAAATATCCTACAAAATCTCCAAAACTGGGTGCACACACTTTGATGTAACAACTTTTGTTCTGTAGATGGAAATTATAAATATTTATCTTCTATTAAAATATTTCCATCTTTCTTTTCTTTTACAACATATTTAACAAAATTAACAAAATCCTTTGGAAGTTGTTGTTGTGGAGGTAGTTGAGCTCTACTGATCTTGAAGGTAATTGATTTGTACTCCTCCATCAACTCTGCGTGTAGGTCCACAAATGAATGTCTTCTTTGAATCAACTATTCTACCCTTGTAAATGCATGGTAAAAAAAATCCATAAAGGTCCCATGTAAATTATCTATAGCTCTTTTCTCTATTTTATTCCTCCATGCCTTTTTGATTGCCCCAAAAGCTAGTTTTGTTGTAGACATATGTACTCTAACCAAAATCTCCAAAATTGAATCACACTCTAATAATAGATCCACGATTCTTTCATTAATGAATTGCAACTTTGGAAGCACCTTAGAAAGGACTTCTCTTCTAAATTTTATGGAAAAAATCCATACCTCAAGCTCGTTCAACTCATCCTTGGTCAAAATTTTCTCTTTTTCCAAAAATTTTGTAGAAAAACCTTTGATTACATGCAGCTTTTGGTAAGTCATGTCATACTATCCTAGGAATTCTTTACACTCTTTGATTTCCTTATTAACCTCTGTCCTCAAAATTTGGAAGTGGTTATGCATTTCCACTCCAACATCTACAGCCTTATCCCTGATAGTAGCTACGCAATTGGTCCAATCAAAAGTGGACTTAGTCCAACTTCTCATTCGTTGTACCTTACTTACTCCTTGGAAAAAATAGCTGAAGTAGGAGACTTCGTGGGCATCTCCTCATTAGAAGCAACAATTTTTTGAATGAAAGCAGTTAACTCAGCCACCTATTCCTTTAATTCTTTCCTGGTGACCTAATCCTTGTCCATTTGATTTAGAATGTTGGAAACTAACCTTTGGAACTCGTCGATCTTATGTGCTCTACTTTTCGGGCCAATCTTTATGGACGTCACCTGATAGTCTAAGGGTTGAATGGTGGTAGCATCTTTTTCTATAGTAGGAGTAGCCACATACACCATTCGAGATCCTGAAGTATCGGATGTGATGTATGATCGTACCTTTGCTTTCTTCCTCTCCTTGGGATTTTGTCCCACATAGTTCATAGTTGCTTCAAAATGAGCTCTTGAATCTTGTACTATTGGTACCTTATCTTTCAATTTTTTCTCCAACCATTAGGAGGCATGTGCTTTCTTTATATAATATTTTTTTTTATCTCATTGTTCTTCTTTTTGGACTTTATCTTCATCCTTGCAAGCATCCTCTATTATATTTTCTTCCTTTCCCATGTTCTCTTCTTCTATCACTTTTTTGGTATGAGTAGAATCAATATTTTCTCGCTTTACCTTTTTCTATTCCTTTTCTTCTTCTTTTTCTTGGAGATTTTCCTCCTCCTCATCTGCTTCTTGTTCTTTTTCTTCTTCCTCTCCCTCAGAGACCTCTTCATGTAGTTTCTCTTTGAAATCCTTGCTTAGTTCTCCTCCTTTTGGAGCCTACTCTTCCTCATCATCAGAGGCCTCCTCATTAGTGATCTGTAAACTAGGATGTTAAAGTTTTCCCAAAACTTAATCCAATTACAGATTTAATTCCCGATCCAACAGTAATGCATGATTATGTATCTTAACCATTGAAATTATGAAACTGAGTAATGCTTTCAAACACTTTAAAACAATTATCTATAATAACATTCATGAGAGAACATAACACCAAAATAAATGAGAGAACAAGAAAGAGATGGAAGAGAGACACAAACAACTTGATAATGGAGTTCACTCAATTTTTTTCCGCTTCTCAAACCCATTTAGCCAAGCTTCAATAGGCAATGTGCTTTCTTTATATAATATTTTTTTTTATACTGCATATGTAACCCCCCTCCTTTGGCTTTTATAATTATGGTTTATATAAAAACAATAACTTCCCCATTTTAAAAATAAAACATTAAACAACCCCTTAATAAAACATTTGGAATTTTTTTTTTATCCCTTGTCTTGGGCTATTTGAGTTTATGGGGTTGAGTTTTAAAAATAAAATAACAATTTAGTGTTATTTTAGGAGGTTTTGTTTTTTTCTTATGAGTTAATTTTTGTTGATTTTTAGGAGATTTGGATCCCACCAAATCCGATTGGGATCCCACAAAATCCGATGGATTTTTGTGAGATAAAATAATCCTCCACACCTTATTTTCAAAAATAAAGCATGGTATGTGAATTTTTTTGTGATATTTTTTTCCACATCACCTGAAATTCCATGTCACCACCTAGTCAATTGCCATCTCACATGCGAACATCATCAATTTGACTAAAACTTTGACTGGCTCTATTTTTCTCATACGGACTCCGTTTTGGAAACCGAGGATAGTTCCGGAATCAGCACGACAAGCACTACGACTTGGTGTCATTTTTGCTTAGATTTGAGACAATCAAATTTCACCTTTTTGAATGCTTGATTCGCCTGTTTGACCAAACCTTTGACCAAGCATAACTCTGGCATATGACCTCCTTTTGATGCAATTCAGGTTGCATCAGGATCATGTCAGTGAGCTCTATCCAATGATGTCAAGTTTGAGAGATTTTGAGACTGTGATATTTTTGAGATTCTTGGATCCTCCTGGATCATTCCTCCCCATTGAGAAGCTTTTGGACCTCCAAAAGGTCTATTTTTATTTACAATTTAAGTGAGGGCATTTTTACCTCACTTGCCTAGTATCATCTGTCCTTCCTTCTTGGAACCTATGCACCTGACTCATCACAACAATAATCAAAACTGTACTGATATTGTTAAGTACATTATCCATATACACATCCACATTCAATGTTTCCGCTACCAACCATACATTGCTAAGAAGTAGAAGGATGAATAACAAAACTAAATTTGTAGATGAGAAAAAGAATGTACCAACATCATGCTTGTCTTTCATAACTGGAACAACCTTAGGCAATGAAACTTCTTGTGGTACATACATAAGTGCCAAATTATTGCTTCCATTAACTACCCTTTTCAATTGCCCCATTGTCACAAAAGATTTATTAGTCTTAATTGGATGAGAATGCACAATGTATTCAATTCCTTCCTTAAATAAATGATACTGATTTTGTTCCCTATAGAAGATTTCCTTTCTATCATATAAGTATGGGCTACCCAACACAATCCCACAAATATCAAGTGGAACCACATCAAATTTAACCTCATCTATAAACTTAGATGTTATTGCAAATCTTAAATTGCATTGCCTTGTTACTTGCAATCTATTATCATTGCACACCCAACCTAATGGATAAGGTTTCTTATGTGGCTTTGTTTCCAATCCTAACTTTTTAACAACTTCTTCTAAAATTAAATTAACTTGGGACCCACTATCTATCAGTGTATCAATCTTAGTGTTCTTAGAAATCACCCTTATATGAAACAATTCACATCTTTTGTTATCTTCAAGAACAACATGACTCTTAGAAGTAGAAGTACATGAAACATCAGTGGCAGAATCATTACCAACAAAAGCTTTACCTTTCAAACCAACAACTGTTATCTTTGTTTCATCATCATAATCTGATCCAAGATCCTGAATGATAGTTGTGGCCTTTTGCTTTCCTTTACGATCCTTAAACCACTTTGGCTTCAATTCTAGATGCAATTTCCAACACTTCACATTTGTGTGCCCATTCTTCTAACAATGTGAACAAGTAGGCTTTTCACCTTCCTCTTTCTTCATGGTGGCTACTTTCTTCTCCTTTCCCTTTTTATTGCCTTCAGTTGGAGGAACAAATTCCTTCTTTGAATTGAAACTTATATTCCTTCCACCTGCTTCAATATGGGTTGCTTGTACACACACTTCATCAAAGTTAGATGGATTAAACATCAATATTGTATGTTTCAAATGTGAATGAAAACCACCTATATACTTTAATAAAGTTTCTTGTGTATAAAGAGGAATTCCAAGAGTGAGTGCTTTCTTCCTAAACACCTGTGTATACTCTTGCACTGTTTGTTCTTTACCTTGTCTCAGATTTTGCCAATCCATAATAGCTTGTTGCATATAACCTAAGGGATAAAACTGTTTCTTTAAAGCATAAGTAAACTCATACCAAGATGAAATGATTTTACCATGTGTAGCAAGATCATCTTAAATCTTACTCTCCCACCAAACCAATGTAGTGCCTCCCATTCTAAGAGTAGCTAGCTATATTTTGGAAGAATCATCCAAGATCTGTTGAACCATGCAATACACTTCAATCTGCTTAAGCCAATTATCCAATTTCTCTACATCCAATTCACCATTATACATAGGCAACTCAAATTTAACATCCAGTTTTAACAAAGGTGTTTGCACAACTTGTTTCTTTTTAGAAGAGTTAGACAAAGAAGAAGAAGATGATGAAGAAGATGAAGAGGATGGGGATGGAGGTTCAGGAGGGTCACCACCACCTCCTACTCCTTTACCTTTGTCTTCTTTCGAAGTAGTTTCATTTTCCTCCTTCTTTCTATTCTCATCTTCCTTTCTCTTCTGTCATTCTTGCCTCTCTTGGAAAAGAACTTCCACCATAGCTTTCATTTCAAGAAAAGATTTCTGGAAAGCTTTCTCATCAAGCTCTATAGAACTTTGTTCACCTACCATCTCTGATCATGGAAAAGTCCTTCGTTTTCCAATCTCTGGGTTGAATTCTGTAAGTACACCTTCTCCTTGCTTCAATTTCAACCTCGTTAACATTCACCACTTGCAATTTTCTGTGTTAAACTACTCTGATACCAATTAGGTTGCACAATTTTCATTCCCTCCTCTAGCTCTTCAAAATACTCTTCTTTCTCTAGATCAATAGAATCCTCACCCGCACCAAATTTCTCCTCAAGATTTTCATTTCGCTTATGTTATATCCCCTTGTAGATCTTTTCTACATTCTCCATTTTAGGTGGTTCCAAGGGAGGAGGAGGAGTAGGTAGAGAAACGATGAGTTGAGACATAAGGAGCCTCGCATCTAGGAACAACAAAGTTTCAAACAATCCTTGGGCATATTTTGTAAATAGGCTATAAAGGATTGTGGCAAGATGGTTGGCAAAGGTTGGGTAGGGGAGACAATAGGAAGTAATGTACAAAACGGTAGGTTGAGAGGGCGGAAGTGAGGAGGAAGATAGAGAAGACGACACAAATGAAGAGGACTCAACCACAATCACCGAAGTGGTAGGAGTGGTGGATGAAAGGTGGACAAAGATTTCCATGATAGGGGGAGAAGATACGAATGGCGAAAGTGGAACAAAAGTTGATGGGAGTGGTGTAGTGGATGATGGTGGTGAAGAAAGATGGGTAGGTTATTGGGTTTGAACATTTTCCTTGAGAAGAGATGGCTTGTCCTTGATAGTCTCCACAATAAAAGTGCCTCCTTTCTTAGACTTCTTTGGAGGAATCTATCCCTCTACAACTTTCCTTTCATATACTTGAGGCTTTTCCATGGGCTACCTCTCGGATGTATTTTTCCTCTTCTGAGAGTGAATAGGAGGAGGAGATGTTGCATCCTTTCTTGATGATCCTACCTCAACATCATCTTCCATTTTTTCTCCTTCATCACTCTCTAGAGATTTCTCATGCTTCCATTCACTAAAAGTTAAATCCACTCCTTGTTTCTCCAGTTGAGCAATTTGATCATCAATCCACTGCTTTGTCCTTTATAGCATAGGATGAGTGACCGCATCAATTTTGGTCTCTTCTTCCTCATTCCAATCAATTAGTGGTAGTGGGAATTTGGCTATCTTGTTGAAGGCAACTTCTTCTAATCTATTATCTTCATCTTTCACTTGATCGGGCACCGTATATATGTCTAGAGTTCTGACGAGCTCCAAAGACATTCTCATGTAGAGTCTCTTCTTGACTTCTTCCTCATTTCCTGTACATAATTAGATTAGGTTTCCTTTCTGTTTTTGTTTGTTTTTCTTTACTTTGGTTAGATTAGGTTTTCCTTCCTATTTTTCTTTGCTTTGCTTTGGTTAGAATAGGTTTCCCTTTTTGCTTTGCTTTTGTTTGTTTTGGTTAGTTTAGGTTTGCTTTTGGTTTTGTGTTTTTGCTCTGCTTTTGCTTTGGAGGTCTTCTTGTTTTCTTCTGGATGTGTTGCACCTACATAGAAAATATTCTTTTGTCTGGGATTGTTCTGAGTATTTCCTTGATGAAATTTAATCCCGTGTCTTGAAAGGATGGTTGAGGTCTTTGTTATCATCATGTAGTCTAAATGTTTGATTTAAGGAAGATGGGTCACTAGTTTGATTTGAATTTGAAGTATTTTGAAATCTTATATCTTTTATACATCTTAAAAATCCTAAGGTTGTTGTAGGATCCTTGTGAGGTCTTGTGAGGTGAAAAATCCTATTTCTGCTTGAGTGCCACTATGGTTCTCTACCCTGAGTGTGAAATTCATTGTTCATAGGTTGAAATGAAAAGTGAAAAGAAAAGAAAAGTGAAATATTGAAAATCAAAAGAATGAATTCAACTTATCAGGGCTATCTGAATATCTCTATCGGTTCTATGGACGCCTAGATGGCAATAGAGCTATGTTTGGGAGAGTCACAATGATAACCTCATTGGGGCTATGGACGCCTGACTGGCAGCAAGGCTCTATCCAAGTTTCTTTTGGAGTTAGAA
Source organism: Sequoia sempervirens (assembly GCA_007258455.2). Classification (NCBI taxonomy): domain Eukaryota; kingdom Viridiplantae; phylum Streptophyta; class Pinopsida; order Cupressales; family Cupressaceae; genus Sequoia; species Sequoia sempervirens. The sequence goes on along the minus strand of VDFB02271358.1, from coordinate 1,109,698,108 downwards.
TCTTAACGTAGCCTAACCTGGTTGAACTTGGTTTCTGCAGTAGCTCAAGGAAGGAAATGAACTCATGTGCACACACTTGGATTTTCAGTATATGGAAAGTTCAGTCTACCTTTTGGTTTTGATTCTTTGATCTTGCATTTTGATTTGCTTGTTTGATAGTGAGATAAAAACCTAAGATTCTGGGTTCATGATTCTTGTTCATCATCAAATGCTCTGGAGCATTTTCCCAGTAGAGTCACCATTTTCTATGCAATTTTTGCACACATGCCCCGCTGAAAGCAGGGACCCTCTTTTGCTTTCGCTTTTGTGGTTTTCGTCCTTTGATTTTGAGCTTTTGTATTGCCTAAGCATGAGCTTAAACGTTTATCTTGCTTTCCTAAGTGTTTCCCCCATGTTGCATATTGAAAATATTAAGCTTTAAGCGAAGTTCGAGTTTTGGCTCTATTTCAAGATTTTCTGCCTTGTTCGGATTTTCCCAAATTGTGCTTGAAGTCCGACTCGACATGTTTTACACTGTAGTTCCGAGATTTCTGGCCTTCGTGGAATTCCGCTTGGGCTAGATTTTTCTAGAATTCTTCCTTGTCGTCGGGTTTCCAAACTTGGTTGATTTTTTTGAGCTTTACGCCATTTTGCTTTATCATTTGCCTTCTCTTGAGTTGGGATATTTGATCCTTGGGTACTTGGTTTGCTATGACATACTGAATTTGTGAATTATTGATTTGGATGTGATTCCCTTGGCATTTTCATCATTGTTGCTTGCTTGGGCATTCAAATTGTTGTTTGTCTTTGCTGGAGTCGACTGACATTTTATTCATGGTATGTACATGTTGCCTTACTTTCGATTGATGAATGTGAGTTGTGCTTTGGCATTTTAGTTTTGCTTGGAGTTTGAATTTCTGTGTCCCGAGCTTGCTCTGTGTGTTCATGGTTAAAATCTAGGGTTTCATGCCTAGGGCATCCCCATTTCATCTTAACTTGTTTTTGAATGAACCTAGAATTCAAAGAAAATATGTAGGAGGTTCAAGTTAAGTGATTTCCGTGCCCAGGGTTCTCAAATTTGTGATCTTTGATCAATTTGAGTGAAGTCATGTTAGATTGCTGATTTTCGGGTTTTGTTCCAGCTTCGAGATTTTCCTGTCCAGTCGGATTTTCCCAGTTTCTCCTTCTTCCCCTCGTTTTCCCAAAATTCATGCAGTATTATCATTTTCGCATAAATCCAGTCCGACCAGATTTTTCAGGATTTTTTGGGAAGCGTTGTGGAATGAGGAAATTGGATGAAGTAGATGATTTTAATGATAATTTCTTATTATTCCATTCTCTAAATTGATGGATTGCACTATTATTTGCATATTTTATGCATTTTTAATGATCTATTATTGATTTCGTGCTCATTTCGCCAGAATCCGCTTGGCCTGGATTTCCCCGAAATTCCTTTATGGCCTGGATTCTACGGTTGGCTTGAAATCCTAGATTGTGTAGTTTGCAATTGAGCGAGGTTTCTGGGTTCATTTCGATCTGTGTTTGAATTTATTTAGATGATGAATACATTACTGATGATGAGCTAATCTTGATCTTCATGTTATGATAGTGTTATAATGGATATTAATGCTGGTTTTTGCTGAGTGTAGGCCGAGTTTGACATGGTGGCGGCTCGAGGGAGATGAAGTCGAATCTATGAAGGAAATTCAAATATTATATACTCCACCCCTTGGCCGACTTGGTGAGGTGCGCTCAAGTTGGAGAGGGCAGTTAATGCAAGGCTGCATTGAATTTTGTATTTCCCTATCATTTTCCTTGCCTTGGTTTGAATTACATTGGAGCTCCTAGGCCAACCTGGATTGAATTCATGCATTTAATGCATATTTATCTTAATTTGAATTCTCCTTGGGCCGGCCTGTTTATGGCCATTTTTATTGTAAACATTGGTTGGGTTGACTTGTTTTGGTTATTTTATTATTGTATAATCCCAACTTAGTCGACATGCTTTGGGGATTCCTATAAATTGGGAATTTTGCCTCATTTGTAAGATATAGATACACAGATAGAGATAGTTGTTAGAGTGAATTAGGTAGTAGAGCAGAGTTAGAAGTTAGTCAATTTCTGAGCAAGTGTTGTAACAAAACATTGGAATTGTTGCTGAAGTTTGGTGATTCAATACAATTGAAGACATTGTGATTTTCTGGTGATCTCTTTTGTGTTGACTTATCTTGCATGGTTCTAATGATTCTATCTTTCAAATTTCTCAAGGGTATAAGATATATGTTAGATTTAGATTTAGATCTGATTCAATAGTGTTTATGATTTGATGCTTGAAGTGTTTGCAGCAATCCCTGGTCCATACTTTTTGCAGCTAGCTGATTGTTAGTTGCTTTGCAAAGTTAGCATGGACCTTTATATTCGTTGTGCTTGGTTCAATTGTGGAGATTTATTCATTTCAATTGCAATTGGGTTGTTTTGGATGAATGTTCATGATCTAAAAATATTTAATACCTTAGAAGATTGCACTGTTTCTGTAAGATTGTAGATTTATCTTGGTCAAGCTGGAATTAGTTTATGAGGGATTGGTCCATTTCAAGTATTTCATCATTTACATTGTTAATCTTAGGAGTAGTGTTAAATTTAGGAATCTCTCTGAAACCCTAATCTTTTGTTATTTCTTTATCATTTGAATTAGATTTAGGATTGAAGTATCATTACATTGTTAGATTTAATAAGTTCGAGATTCCGTATTTTCTTGTAGTAAGGTCCCTTTGTGATTACCAACATTTTCACATTTATCACTGAGTTGTTTATGCATTGTCAAGACCTAACATTAGAGACCTTGGGGTTATCTCTTGAGGCTTGTTGATAAAGATTTACCTTTCAAGAGAGATAGGATTTCAAATTCTATCTAAGTTGTTGTGCAGAAAACATCATCAACAGATTGACGCTAGAAGGAGGGTCTGAATAAGCTAAGCTGGATCGATTTTTTTCTGCCATCTCTCCTGAAAGATTTAGAATAAGAACCAGATCTACTCTAGGAGAGGAGGAATTTCAAAAATTTCCAGCCCCTACTAGGTCAAGAAGGACCAGCAAAAGGGGAGAATCATCATCTACCCAACCACCTCCATCATCTCCATCATCCTCATCTTCGTCAAGTTCATCTTCATCAGAGTCTGAGGACATTCTCATTCAACAACCTCAGCCAGCCATAAATCAGCCATTACCACCCCCACCTCCACCAATGGATTTCCTCACAAATAACCCATCTCCATTGAGTTTCACGAATTACAATGTCATGCCCAAGAACCCTGAGCACTTATGTTCAAAGTTCCATGTTAATGATCCCAATAGAACTGTTGAGGAAAACTTCAGGATCTTTCAGACTAGCCTTAAGGATAGAGGAATGAATCATGAGGATGTAGTATGTAGGCTCTTTCCTTATTCCTTAGGAGAAGATGCATTCTATTGGTATAATCACTTACCTGTCGGGTCTATCCAACATTGGACTGAGCTAGAGACTGCATTCCTGCAAAAGTTTAGGATTTGCATTAGTCCCAACGAGCTCTATCTTCAGTTTACTAATATTAAGAAAGAAGTCCATGAGCTTATAGGTTCCTTTAACAATAGGTTTCATCGTGCCTATACACAACTACAGGCCCCTTATGCTGTTGATGATGCCACTGCTTTAGAAGTCTATTATGAAGGGCTTGACAATTTGACAACCACCTTCATGAAATGGAGAAACAATCCTCCTAATACCCTACTTGACGCATATGCAGAGGCTGTAAAGGTTAGTACTACCTTAAGAAAACATTTTTCTAGACCTTTACCATCATTAGGACCCGCTGCTCACCCTGGAAAAGTCCCAACTCTCAACTAGGCTATTGCTAATCAAACTCCTATTATGAATCTGGTTCCTCAGTCGCCTATGGTTCCTCACCTAGGGCCTCCTGTGAGTCAAGTGCAACTCACAGTCAGCTATCCCCAGCAAAATGTGAATCAACCTCTTCATCCACAATCTCATGCTAGCAATCCCCCATATCTACAAAATTATGAAGTTTTGAACCAGTCATTAAGGACCAGCATTGCAGCAGGACATCTCCAAAATAATGTGAGCCAACCTCCATATAGAAGTCCTGACTAGGAGAGACTGGATGAATTGTCTAAACAAATGAAGAAGCTAAATATGGAGGTGACTTACTTAAAGAACCAGAACAATCAGTTGCAAGTTGCTCAGAGAAATATGCAGTCCAATCAGAGCTGAGAAAGTCGAGAAAATTAGCGAGGACAACACTTTGATAGAGGGCAACGTCCTGAAAGAGGATATAACCATGACAAAGGATACAACAACGATAGAGGATATAACCATGATAGAGGATATAACCATGATAGAGGATACAACAACGAAAGAGGATATAGTAATGACAGGGGATATAACAATGACAAAGGACAAAATTATGATAGAGGACAATCCTCAGGCCAAAAATTTTACAGAGGGAAAGCTGGTGGACAAGGGTTCGACAGGAGATGACCACCAGGACAAAACAGGACTTGGAACACAAGGCCTAATAATGGAGTCCCTACTCCATTGGATCAACTAGTCAATCAACCAGTTAATCAAGAGAAACCTCCTAGTGGTGTATTTTTAGTTGAAGCTGCTTTATCAGGATGGTGTAGGCTCCATAAAACAAGTCAGCATTCTGAGTTAGATTGTCAAGAGTTCCAAAAAATAGCTTCAATTTTCCAGAATGAAGTGGAGAACAATTCGAGTAGTTAGGAGATGGTGCCATCTATTCCCTATGATTCACCAGTGTTGGTCCTGAACCATGCTCCTTTTCCACAAAGCAAGGACAATGTGCCTGAAGAAGAATCAGACCAACTCAAGGAAGAGTAAAATCAAGTGTGCAATGGAGATGAGATTTCACATTTGTTTGATGAAAATCCAGTAAATGACAATGGCCCCTTGGATGAAGAAGAAGCTTATGTTGAAGAGGTATAGAGTTTCTAGAGGCCTGTCAAGAAGTATGATTTGAGAGACATGCCACATAGACGTCCGCAGGCTGGAGGTCCCTTCACCACCTCCATTCCACCAAACAAATTCACCACTCCTCCAGATCCTAATGCCAACAATAATCCATTCTATCCTCATGTGTCTAAGCAATATTTGTCAAAGGAAGGACAAGCACAGATGGACATGCCAAAAGGAAGAAATGTTGAAGCAAGCAGAGAAAGGATGGTGGACTATCCAAAAGAGACTCTTGTTGATCTAAGTGAAGAAAAATTGGCTATATATGTTGCAGAAGAACTCAAGAAGTTAAAGGTAATTCTCTTTGCATTGAGTTATTGAGAGTTCCAACCATTAGAAATGCAGTTCTAGGAGCTTATGATGCAAATTCCATATCACAAGATAAATCAGTTAGTGAAAGTATCAACAAAGTATCTAGCTCTCAAACAGTAGGAAGGAAAAATAAGACTTATAATCAAGTTCATGTGCCTCCTGGAGATAAGGGAAAAGAGAAAGATAGAACTTAGGTTGCTCAAGTAGATACTCCCTTAACTCTGTTTCAAGGAAAAACAGAGACTCCTCCCTTCTTGATCTCGGTTTGTATATTTGGTAAACACTTGCATAATTGCTTATTAGATTCAGGTGCTTCCACCAATGTAATGTCTTTTAGTGTATGTAGAGCTTGGGGTATTACTCTTGCCGATTCCCAAAAGAAAGTTACACAATTGGATAGAACTAAAGTTATTGTTGTAGGGGAATTAAATATGATTCATATGCAGGTTGCTTTTGACCCTAGAATTTAGCAAGTTATTAATATACAGGTGGCTGATATACCTGATGCTTATGGCCTGATTCTGGGAAGAGACTTTACCAGGGCCTTGAATAGATATGTATCAACTAATAACTCTCATATGTGGCTTCCTTGGAAGGGAGTGCCAAACCATATTAGAATTGAAAGAGAACCTAGGATGAAGTACATGATTACAGAATATCAGAACACCTCCAATGAAATTCTGATAACAGAGGTGAGCATGGGAAACTATGTGCTTGCAACCCCTTTTGAGGAGTCAGATGTGGAGGAAGTCCTTATGTTCCACACAACACCTGTTGACCTTACAACAAAATATAGTAGTACTGAAGCCTTGGTAGAACCAGTTGAAAATGAAGAGGATCTTGAAGACAGACAATTCAGTTTACTAGATAATTTCTAGGAATTCATTCAGAAATGCATTGAGGATTAGATTCGGTTGGGTAGGAAGATGAATTTCAGAGATTTTATTTTTCCAAATTGGTGTAGGGTTCATAATGCCTCTCACTATGAGCTAGATTGTTGCTTATGCCAGACTGCGGTGGAACAAGTGCAGAAGTGTATCAACCCCAATCCAACAGTCAAAGTTGATATCCAGAATGTCCAAGAAGACCCTAAGGAGAGGAAAGTGATGCTTTATGAGGAACCTTCAAACAACAATAGTGCAAGAGATACAACAATGCAAGAGATACAACTAGGAAATCTGCAGTTTCTGACTGTTGGACTTTAAGATTTAATGGATCCAAATCAAAGCAAGGAGCTGGGGCAGGATTTGAGCTAATCAGTCCAAAAGGTAAGACATTCTTTGTTGCTCATAGAATTCAATTCCATTGCACTAATAATGTAGCAGAATATGAGGCTTTGGTCCATGGATTGTTAATGGCATTAAAGAAAAAGGTCAAGATCCTACAAGTTTTTGGGGATTCTAAGTTAATAGTCAAGCAAGTTAGGAGACAATACTCTTGTCATGACAAAAGAATGACCAATTATAGACATAGAGTATGGGATCTTATTGAAGGATTTGATGCCTTCAACATTCAATTGATACCACAAATTAAAAACTAGACAGCTGACTCCCTTGCCCAGGTAACTAGTACATTGCAACCTCTATCTCTGTCTGGATTGAAGAAGTTTACAGTTGAGTTAATTCCAGTGCCTTCAGTGCCTAACAATGTCACTAACTTCCAGGTATTTGAAGATGATAAGCAAATTTTAGATTTTATCACAAGTACAAATTTTCTTCTTCTCAAATTATAGATGAAACTGAACTCCAAGAACTAGAAATGGACTTGGAAGGGGCAATTAATCTGAAGACTAATACTATTCCTAGAGGAATGGTGCAGTTTGAAAGAATTTTTGATCTAGATAAGGTCAGAGATCAGGAGCAGGATGCCAAGAAAGAGACCATCAGTGGACAATGTGAAAAGTATAATATGGGAACTCAGGATGATGCCAAGAATGTCTTCATTGGTAAAGTATGCACTCCAGAAGAGAGGAAAGGAATAATCGATGCATTACATAGATATCCAAATGTGATAGCCTGGAATTATGAAGACTTAAAGACCTATGACACATCAATCATAACTCATACTATCCCTCTCAATCCAGGAGAAAAACCTTTCAGACAGAGGCAAAGGCCAATTAATGCTCTACTAGAACCCATAATTCAGAAGGAGGTGCAGAAATTACTGTCTGCCAGAATCATATTCCCAGTTAAACATTCAACTTGGGTTGCAAACTTGGTTCCAGTGTGAAAGAAGAATGGTGAAATCAGGTTGTGTGTAGATTTTAGGAACCTCAACAGAGCATCATAAAAGGATAATTATGTTGGAATTGTTGCCTCAATCTCACAGGCTAAAACCTTTAAGAAAGCATGGTCGCTGTGACTAGTGAGATGTCTGGTCGATCTACTAGTAGATCCTGAACTGTCGCTGTGACCTCCTGAATGTCTTGGCGATCGACATCTGAAACCTTTGGTGTAACCTTGGACTGTCAGAATGATGTCTTGGCGATGATAGGAAGCCTTGCCGATATTGGCGTGACCTTTGGTCTGTCTGGCCAATGTGATAATCGGCATGAATTGCTCCTATCGGCAGGAACTCTTGGCGATTGGGAGATGTTTGGCCAATAGTTGGTGTCTATCGGATATCAGGGAGACTTGGCCGAAAGGGTTATGTTTCAGTATGAGGTCTTACTGATATGAATGTCTCACCGATAGTTATCTTCTAGAGTCATCAGATAAATTCATGTGTTTCGGGATGAAGTCTTAGCGACAGGGTGATGTCTTGCCGATAGGTAACGAAGGGTTCGGTAAGACTCTGACCGACAAGTGGTGTCAGGGAGACCCTTGGCCGAAAGTCTTGTTTCGGTATGATGTCCCAGTGATCGATGAAGGTCTCGCCGACAGGGTTTTACCTTGGTGCCTTCACGGTGACAAAAGACTTTGGTGTGAAGTCTTGGCGACCTGGAGAGTCTCGCCGATAGTCTTCGGGATGACTTGTTCACTCAGTGTAAAGTCTTGGCAAAAGACAAAAGTCTTGCCGACTCGGTATGACATGGTGTGCTCAGTGTGATTTCTTGGTGAAAGACAAATGTCTTGCCAACTATTAAGCACTTCGGTGTGACTTGAAGGCAGCAGTATGATGTCTTGGCGAAAGACGAATGTCTTGCCGACTATCGGGTGCTTTGGTGTAACTTGAGAAGTCTCGGTGTAACCTCTTGCAGAGCAGCATGAGTCTTGCCAATGAGGGAACTCTCGCCGATGGTTGTCGGTATGACTCTTGGTGACTGTTCGGTACTCGGTATGACTTGAAGATTTCAGAGTAACGTCTCAACGAAAGCATATGTCTTGCCGACTATTGTTTGGAGTTCGGTATAACATGATGAGCTCGTTATGAAGTCTTGGAAAAGAACGATAGTCTTGCCGATTGATGAACTCTTTGGGATACCTTGTGATCTTCGGTGTGAGGTCTTGGAGACATGGCGAAGTCTCAGCGATAGCTTTCTAGACTTGGTAAAATATCTTGCCAATAGTGATAACTCTTGGCGACAATGACGATCTGGTCTTGTGGCATCAAGGAGACATGGTTAGTGTCTCACCGACATGCAACACAAGTTGATCATTGCTGACCAAGTGAAGACTATCCTATGTGGTGGCTTGTGGACCAATCAGAGGAAGTGATATTCAAATGGTAGGTGGTTGGATTTTTGTAGCAGTTGCCTGAACTGTCTGCAAGGAAAATCCTACACCGGAAATGGAAACATCTATGATGATAAGGATGTTGATCTGGAGATTGTTGTTTGACAATTATGATCTTGAACCGATTCACAAAGCCGAATGAGAATGAATGTATATATGTATGCATTGCATGTTCTGCAAGGGGAATGAGAGCCGAAGAGAAGAAGAGAGAAACCTGAGTGGCTGGCTGGAATCTCTCCTGATCATGAATGTCGTGGTTGATCTCTCGAGGAAAGTTTGCTACCAGGTTGTATCCAAAATGAACAAGATGTAATCTCTGTAGAGGCTATGAGCCTGGAATTGTATTGTAACCATTTGTTGCTGAATAATACAATGGATTGATCTTTGGAGTGTGGGGTTTTTTATCCGAAAGGATTTTCCCCATGTAAATCTATTTGTTCTGGTTTCTGTCTCATCTTTCATGTCTGTTGGTTCTTGTTGTAGAATCTACTAATGCATGTTGTTGAATTTACATGTGCTTCTCTCATAAGGATTAATGTGGGAAATAACAGTGTCTGTTTCCACTTTAGGACATAGTAGTACGTGTCTTTGAGGCAACCTAAGAAATTAAAGTTACCGAAGGCACTACTATTCTTGGAGGTTTCTCTGAGATGTTCCTCCATTTTTCCTTACAAATTATCCAGTACCTTCATTGGATGAAGTACTTTAGATTGTCAATGGATCTCAAATGATGTCCTTCCTGGATGGTTATTCAGGATACAACTAGGTCATGGTACAATATGAAGATAGACATAAGACTGCTTTCACTACCAAGTGGGGAACTTTTTTCTATAGAAGAATGCCCTTTGGTTTGATTAATGTTGGGGCCACATTTCAGAGGGCCATGGAAATTTCCTTTAAAGACATAATTGGTAAGTGCATAATCATTTATATGGATGACTTGATAGTCTTTTCCAAGAAAAGGGGTGATCATATAGCAGATTTGTGTAAAGTGTTTCAGAAGTGCAGGGAGTTTGGTATATCTCTTAATCCAAAGAAATGCATCTTTGGAGTTACAGAGGGAAAATTGTTGGGACATGTTATCTCTGAAAAGGGAATTGCCATTGATTTGGAATGAGTGGAAGCTATACTCAAGATCCCACCACCTGCTAGCAAGAAAGAAATGAATTCATTCTTTGGTAAGATCAACTTTGTAAGGAAGTTCATCACTAGATTCACAGATATAGTCAAGCCATTGAATGCAATGTTGAAGCAAGAGGCCAAAGTTGAATGGAGTGCAGAAGCTAAGGAAGCATTTGCAGAGATAAAGAGAGCTATTGTTGAAGTTCTGGTTTTGGTGAGTCTAGACTATGCTAAGCCATGAACTACATATATTTGTTTTCTTCTGATCACTCTTGTGCTGCTATGTTGACTAAAACGTCTGATCAAGGAAATTAACATCCCATAGCATTCATGAGTGCACCATTGAAAGATTCTGAATTGAGGTACCCAAGTATGGAAAAGCAAGCCTATGCATTGGTCAGAGTTGTGAAGAAATTTAGACATTATATTCTCAGAAACAAAGTGTTTGCAATAGTTCTTGATCCTGTAGTCAAGCTGTTGTTGATGCAGAATGAGCTAGGAGAGTGCAAAGCTAAGTGGGTAACTATGTTGCAAGAGTATGATATTGAGATCCAGCCCATGAAGCTGGTAAGAGGGAAAGGACTTACAAGGATAATGGCAGAAATAGGCCCTGATCTTGCAGCCCAACATTATAATCTAGAATATGTCTCCCCTGGTGAAAGGTATGATGATATTGTTCATTATCTCCTGACTCAGAGATGTCCTGACCACCTGAATGCAGTATAGAGAAGATAATTATTCTTAAAGAGTGACAGTTTCATGTTGAAGGGAGCTGTCTTATATAAGAAAAATCATGAAGGTATCTACCTGAGGTGCTTAGGAAGATAGGAAGCCGAAAGGGTTATGACTGAATTTCACGATAGATATGGTACTAGCCATGGATCTGCACATTCTACTACAAATCAAATTATGAGGGCTGGTTATTATTGGCCTACATTATTCAAGGATACACACAAGCATGTCAGAACTTGCCATGTATGCTAGACTATAGCAACCAGGGAGAAGTATGCAACTCTCCAACTTCAATTGGTCTTTGAGGTAAAACTTTTTGCACAGTGGGGGATGGACTTTATAGGTCCCATCAATCCACCTTCTTCTACTGGTCACAGGTACATTCTCACCATTACTGATTACTTTACACGATGGACTGAAGCTCTTGCATGCAAACATTGTACTTTTGAAGTGGTAATTGATTTAATTGAATCAGGTATTATCAATCGCTTTGGATGTCCTTTATCTTTAGTTTGTGATAATGTTCCTGCATTCGCATCATTGAAATTCTCCAATTGGGCCTTTGATCATGGGATTATAATAAATCTTGCATCTAATTACTATCCACAAGGTAATGGGTTGGATGAGTCTTCCAATAAAAACCTCTTGATGGTCATCTATAAGTTACTAGAAAATAATCCCAAGGATTGGCACACTCAACTTTGATTTGCTCTGTGGGTAGATTGTACAAGATAGAAGACTTCCATAGGGACCTCCCCTTATCATCTTGTGTATGGCTAGGAACCTGTATTTCCAATTCAATTGAGGATCCCCACTTTATAGTTCATTAATGAGTATTATGATGAAGAGAACAGGTGTGAAGCCCACCTACAGGAGCTGTTACACCTTAAAGAAAGAAGAGATGAAGTCTTAGAGAACTCTGCTAAACATCATGGTATAGTCAAAAGGTGGTTTAATAAAAGAGCCAAGGTAAAATCCTTTCGGATTTATGACTTGGTTCTATACTGGGATAAAGCCCATGATCGTAAGTGGGAGCATGGTAAATTTGAAAAACTTTGGCTTGGCCCTTACCAGATTTCAGAAATTATGGGAGATAATGCTTTTCGCTTGAAACTTCTCACTGGGGAGGATATCCCACTGCCTGTCAATGGGCAGTATTTGAAGCATTATTTCCAGTCTTGAGCTATTTTTAGCTCTTTTCCTATACATAATTAGATTAGGTTTCCTTTCTATTTTTGTTTTTTTTGCTTTGCTTTGGTTAGATTAGGTTTCCCTTCCTATTTTGCTTTGCTTTGCTTTGGTTAGAGTAGGTTTCCCTTTCTACTTTTCTTTTGTTTGTTTTGGTTAGTTTAGGTTTGCTTTCAGTTTTGTGTTTTTGCTCTATTTTTGCTTTGGAGGTCTTCTTGTTTTCTTTTGGATGTGTTGCACCTGCATAGAAAATATTCTTTTGTCTGGGATTGTTTTGAGTATTTCCTTGATGAACTTTAATCCTGTGTCTTGAAAGGATGGTTGAGGTCTTTGTTATTGTCATACAGTCTAAATGTTTGATTTAAGGAAGATGGGTCACCGGTTTGATTTGAATTTGAATTATTCTGAAATCTTATATCTTTTATACATCTTAAAAATCCTGAGGTTGTTGTACGATCCTTGTGAGGTCTTGTGAGGTGAAAAATCCTATTTATGCTTGAGTTCCACTATGGTTCTCTTCCCTGAGTGTGAAATTCATTGTTCACAGGTTGAAATGAAAAGTGAAAAGAAAAGAATATCAAAAGAAAAGAAAAGTGAAATATTGAAAATCAAAAGAATGAATTCAACTTATCAGGGGTATTCGACTATCTCTATTGGGGCTATGGATGCTTGGCTGGTAGTAGAGCTATGTTCGAGAGAGTCATAGCGATAACCTCATTGGGGCTATGGATGCCTGACTGACAGCGAGGCTCTATCCAAGTTGCTTTTGGAGTTAGAATCTTTACGTAGCCTGACTTGGTTGAATTTGGTTTCTGCAGTAGCTCAAGGAAGGAAATGAACACATGTGCACACACTTGGATTTTCAATCTATGGAAGGTTCAGTCTGCCTTTTGGTTCTGATTCTTTGATCATGCATTTTGATTTGTTTGTCTGATAGTGAGATCGAAACCTGAGATTCTAGGTTCATGATTCTTGTTCATCATCAAATGCTCTGGAGCATTTTCCCAGTAGACCCACCATTTGTTGTGCAGTATTCACACACACGCCTTGTTGAAAGCAGGGACCCTCTTTTGCTTTCGCTTTTGTGGTTTTAGCCCTTTGATTTTGAGGTTTTGTATTGCCTAGGCATGAGCTTAAATGTTTATCTTGCTTTCCTAAGTGTTTCCCCCATGTTGCATATTGAAAATCTTAAGCTTTAAGCGAAGTTCAAGTTTTGGCTCTATTTTAGGATTTTTGGCCCCGTCCGGATTTTCCCAGATTACGCTTGAAGTCCGGCTCAGCCTGTTTTACACTACAGTTCGAAGATTTCTAGCCTTCGCGGAATTCCACCTTGTTGTCAGGTTTCTGAACTTGGTTGATTGTTTTGAGCTTTATGCCATTTTGCTTTGTCATTTGTGTTCTCTTGAGTTGGGATATTTGATCCTTGGGTACTTGGTTTGTTGTGGCATACTGAATTTGTGAATTATTGATCTGGATGTGATTCCCTGGGCGTTTTCATCGTTGTTGCTTGCTTGGGCATTCAAATTGTTGTTTGTCTTTGCTGGAGTCGACTGACATTTTATTCATGGTATGTACATGTTTCCTTGCTTTCAATTGATGAATGTGAGTTGTGCTTTGACGTTTTAGTTTTTCTTGGAGTTTGAATTTTTGTGTCCCGAGCTTGCTCTGTGTGTTTATGGTTAAAATCTAGGGTTTCATGCCTAGGGTGTCCCCATTTCATCTTAACTTGTTTTCAAATGAACCTAGAATTCAAAGAAGATCTGTAGGAGGTTCAAGTTAAGCGATTTCCTTGCCCAGGGTCCTCAAATTTGTGATCTTCGATCAATTTGAGCAAAGTCGTGTTAGATTGCCGATTTTCGGGTTTTCTTCCAGCTTTGGGATTTTCCTATCCGGTCGGATTTTCTCGGTTTCTCCTTCTTCCCCTTGTTTTCCCAAAATTCATGCAATATTATCATTTTCGCAGAAATCCGGCCCGACCGGATTTTTCTGGATTTTCTGGGAAGCACTATGGAACGAGGAAATTGGATGAAGTGGATGATTTTAATGATAATTTCTTATTATTCCATGCTCTAAATTGATGGATTGCACTGTTATTTGCATATTTTCTGCATTTTTAATGATCTATTGTGTATTTTGTGCTCATTTCATTGGAATCTGCTTGGCCTGGATTTCCCTAAAATTCCTTTCTGGCCTGGATTCCGTGATTGGATTGAAATCCCAGATTGTGTAGTTTGCGATTGAGCGAGGTTTTTGGGTTGATGTCGATTTTTGTTTGAATTTATTTAGATGATGAATACATTATTGATGATGAGCTAATCTTGATCTTCATGTTATGATAGTGTTATAATGGATATTAATGCTGGTTTTTGCTGAGTGTAGGATGAGTCTAGCATGGTGGTGGCTCGAGGGAGATGAAGACGAATCTATGAAGGAAATTCAAATATTATATACTCCACCCCTTGGCCGACTTGGTGAGGTGTGATCAGGCTGGAGAGGGCAGTTAATGCAAGGTTGCATCGAATTTTGTATTTCCTTATCGTTTTCCTTGCCTTGGTTCGAATTGCATTGGAGTTCCTAGGCCGACCTGGATTGAATTCATGCATTTAATGCATATTTATCTTAATTTGAATTCTCCTTGGGCCGACCTGTTTATGGCCATTTTTATCGTAAGCATTGGTTGGGCCAACTTGTTTTGGCTATTTTATTATTGTATAATCCCAGCTTGGCCGACATGCTTTGGGGATTCCTATAAATTGGGCATTTTGCCTCATTTGTAAGATATAGATACACAAATAGAGATAGTTGTTAGAGTGAATTAGGTAGTAGAGCAGAGTTAGAAGTTAGTCAATTTCTGAGCAAGTGTTGTAACAGAACATTGGAATTGTTGCTAAAGTTTGGTGATTCAATATAATTGAAGACACTGTGATTTTCTGGTGATCTCTTGTGTGTTGACTTATCTTGCACAGTTCTTATGATTCTATCTTTCAAATTGCTCAAGAGTATAAGATATATGTTAGATTTAGATTTAGATATGATTCAATAGTGTTTATGATTTGATGCTTGAAGTGTTTGCAACAATCCCTAGTCCATACTTTTTGCAGCTAGTTGATTGTTAGTTGCTTTGCAAAGTTAGCCTAGACCTTTATATTCATTGTGCTTGGTTCAATTGTGGAGATTTATTCATTTCAATTGCAATTGGGTTGTCTTGGATGAATGTTCATGATCTGAAAATTTTTAGCACCTTAGAAGATTGCACTATTTCTGTAAGATTGTAGATTTATCTTGGTCGAGCTGGAATTAGTTTATGAGGGATTGGTCCATTTCAAGTATTTCATCACTTACATTGTTAATCTTAGGAGTAGTGTTAAATTTAGGAATCTCTCTGAAACCCTAATCTTTTGTTATTTCTTTATCATTTGAATTAGATTTAGGATTGAACTATCATTACATTGTTAGATCTGATAAGTTCAAGATTCAGTATTTTCTTGTAGTACGGTCCCTTTTTGATTACCAACATTTTCACATTTATCACTGAGTTGTTTATGCATTGTCAAGACCTAACATTAGAGACCTTGGGGTTATCTCTTGAGGCTTGCTGATAGAGATTTACCTTTCAAGAGAGATATGATTTCATATTCTGTTTAAGTTGTTGTGCAGAAAACATCATGAACAGGGACCCCAGCTCTGTAGTTGGATTGTAGAAATCAGTGCGAGGTGGACAGTTGTCGTGTGAGCTCAAGTAAGAACATATTGTTTGTTGGATACCTTAGAAACCTATATGGTGTCCCTAGGAAGCCCTCAATCTTGAAGTATGTGAACTTGGGGAATTGAATGAAGCAGTAGCAAAAGTTATTCACCATAGATTTACAATAGTACAACATTATAGTTCCAAATTCACCTGACAATGATATGAGAATATACATAATAAAAGCATCATTTACCTGTTTGTAATTTCTTTTGAAGTTTTTGTATTAGATCTACAGGTAGCATTTGTAAATGATGTTTTGATCTAGACCTGTTCCTAGATTACCTCATGTCAAACCTTTGTACACAAATTTTTCTTCCAATCTATAGATAACATAAGAGGTCATCTAATATTTTGAGGTCTTCTTCAACAAAAAAAACTATGCATGGATGTTGTCACTAATCATTTTTACCCAGTGGAATCTCAAAATCTCCTCGATGAAGTACCACATCCACTCCTCGAATATGTTAGACATAGGAAGTCCAATGATCCTACTCAACAATGTAACTAAATCATTTGCTTCCTCAAAGGTGTACACTTTAGCACTTATTTTATACCCCATTTTACTTATGCAAGATCCTTAAATATGGGAGCCAAGGAGGTAGAAGCCACAAGAACCCATGTCCTCAAATGACATGAGATTGATGACTTCCCACCTTCATATTTTTGCATGATCTTTCCTGCAATCACAAAATACTTAGAAAATTTTAGTTTTATTAATCAAAACGTGGGAATAAATAAGGCATTCTAAGTTTGATCATTTAAAATCCCACGGGAAACACCAAGGTGGAAACCTTAGCTGGTCATTTCAAAACTCTAGCGTGACCTCAATGAAATTTTGCATTGAACCCTCTGAATGGTGCAGATCTAAGTGATGTGAGAGCCATCACCTCCCAAGCCAAATTTTGGAACAACGAGAAAAGAATTACACATGAGGTTTTGGTTTTAATTTTTAAAGTTTAACAATTTATCAATCATGACCGCTTTGCCCAATAATGAAATTTGCAAAAAAATTAAGAATTCAAATGCAAGAAAGAAATCATACCCATTGGATGCATGAAACTATAAGAGAATCACCCATGAAAATTTGGCAAAGATAAGAGTAGATTTCCGATTTCTGAAATGTGCAAGGTGAAAATGAGAGGGGAAACCATCCTATTTATAAACCTAGGTGCATTTATTGTGCTAGATATCTCAAACTTCATGAAAACCCTAAAATGAAGAAACTCATGGTGTTAGTTCCAAGTCTATGTAGGGAAATGGAATGCAGGTGCTAAGGCTATGCGGGGTTAAAGGATGTGGGTGTGGAATTCAACAACACTGTTTGGACGAAATCTCACAAATGACTTTCTATAGATGGATTTTTGCACTAAAGTTTTTGCAAATGGCCAGAAATACTTAGGAATTTGCTTGATGGAAACCCACAAAGAAACTCCTACAAAAGGTCACTTTGAAATTTTTCAACATTTCAAGGGGTTTCAAAATTTCAAAGGAAACGTGGACCAAAGGCCAAAAAGTGAAGGAAAAAGCAAAAAAAAACAAGCGCGAGTGAAGCAGGCCCAAAAGCAAAAGGGAAAAGAGGGGGTATCTACTTTCAGTGAGGTGTGTGTACAAAATGCACAATAAATGGAAACTCTATTGGGAATGTTCCTGAACGTTTCAAGGATAAGAATTCATCTGAACCCATAATCTCTAGTTAGTACCGAAATCAAAGTTTCACAAGATAATTCTTACTCAAAGGGGAAAAAAATCATTAGTTGAATCCATTCATGACATATCTAAATCCTTAATTGTGTGTGATTTCAGCTTTTTGAGTTCATTCCTTTCCCTAGGAGACTTGAGGTAAGCAATCATTCAACCAAGACAGGCTACGTAGATAGTCCAACTCCAAAAGTAACCTAGACATTGCCTCGGTGCCAGTTTGGAGTCTATAGCCCCGATGAAGATATCTACAATCCTAGTGAACATTGTTCTACTGCCAGCTAGCTATCCATAGCCTCAATAGAGTTGCTTGCACACCCATACAACTAGTTATAAGATATTTCTTTGGTTTCATTCTCAATAAATTTTCTTTTGCAAATTGATAAGCACCAAATATTATTCTAGGTTTGGAAATTGTAGTGGTCACTGAAGTAGATTTTTAGATTTTTCACCTTGCAGAAATATCATGATACCTACCACAAATCCCTCAAGGAACATTAAAATATGTAGATTATTAGGACTAAGACTAGTGTGAAAGGATTCAAATAATGTCTTCTCTCTAAATCAAGAAAAAATCAATTAATGAAACTTGATCACCAAGACTAATAGATACCACTAGATAACTTATAAAAGCTTATAAAAGAAACAAACATGAACATTCAACAGGACATCCCTTTGACTGTACATGGCACTACCATCTATAAAAAATAGAAAAACCCTCTACTTCTAAAACGAAACAACAAAGTGAAAGCAAACCAAAAGCAAACCAAAAGCAAACTATCCTATAAAAAACTACCTAAACTAACTATGTACAACAAGGCTGAGTTGTAGTAGCTCAAGCAAGGAAATAGTGCTTTAGATACTGCCCATTAATAGGCATCAAGACATCTTCTCCCATGAGATTGTTCAAGCAATAAGCATTATCTCCCAAAATTTTAGAAATTTGAAAGGGTCCAAGCCAAAGCTTGTCGAATTTACCATGTTACCCCTTTTGTTTATGGGATTTATCCCAATATAAGACCAAATTAGAGATTCTAAAGGCCTTAATCTTTTCTCACTAATCAAACCAACATTTTGCAATGCCCCGGTGCTTGGAAAAAATTTCAATTTTTTCTTCATTTTCTTCCTCCAAGTGGAGGATCTCAGCAAGACGAGCTTCAAGCCTTTCTCCTTCATCATAATACTTGTTAATGAATTGTAGGGTGAGGATCTTTAAGTGATTGGGAAAAATAGGCCCCTGACCATAGACTAGATGATATGGGGAGGTGCCCAAGTCATCCTTTTATTGAGTACAATCTTCTCATAGAAGAAACCATACTTGGGTATGCCAGTCTTTAGGGTTCTTGTCCAACAATTTATGGATGACAATAGATTCTTATTTGTGGACTCAACTAAATTGTTCCCTTATGGATAATAGTTAGAAGAAAATTTTAGTGTAATATCATAATCAAATGCCTATCCCAAAAACTTTAAAGAAGAAAATGTTGGACCATTATGACATACTAATGCAAAAGGACATCCAAAATGAGTAATAATATATTGCTCTAATTTTTTTATAACAAAGTTAGCTATACATTACTTACATGAAATGGATTATGTCCATCTAGTGTAGTAGTCAGTAGCAGTCAAAATATGCCTGTGGCTAGTGGAAGATGGTGGAGTGATCATACCAATAAAATCTAGTCCCCATTGCGCGAAGGGATGTACCTTAGCTATAGGTTGTAATGAGACAACACCATATTTCTCTTAGACAATAACAATATGATAGATGTGGAGAGTTCGTAAGTGTGTATGAGCATCCTTAAATAGTGTGGGATAGTAATATCTTACTTGTAGGATTTGGTGTGTAGTCAAAGGCCCCAAACCATGACCAGTCCCAAATTTGTCATGAAATTCTTTCAATACTGCCGCTGCTTCTTCCTTTCCTAAACAATGAAGATAGAATCATTCATAATTATTTTTGTATAATATGACACTTTTCATCATGTAGCTACCTCTCTTTAAATGTAGAGTGTGTCATTGAACAACATTCAATCATGGTGGACAAATCTGATTAAGTAAATAATACACCACATCATCATACCACCCATCTAGAGACACATCCTCGAGGTTATATTGTTGTGTTGTTAATTCAAGATTTAATTCAACCATTGTTTATGTTAATGCCTATCCTTGGACCAACCTCATGGGTTGGATCTCCATAGCACATTCCTAAAGCATGGTTACCCATTTAGCTCTTTGTTCCCCCAACTCATTCTGCATTAAAAGGATCTTCACTGTAGGGTTCAATACGATAGAAAACACTTTATTCCTTAAAATATAATGTTTAAACTTTTTGATTGCACAGAATAATGCATAGGCTTGTTTTTCTACACTTGGGTAATGTAACTCAACATCCTTGAGTAGAGCACTCATAAAAGCAATCGGTGTTGCATTGGCGGTTGTCATTACAACAAAAGATCGGCCTATCAATGCCTGATACAACCACCAATTTTTTACAAGATCCAAGATCCACAGGAGGTGGTTAAGCCAAGTCACAAACCCAAGCATCACACTGCACAACACAAGGAGACTAAGGGTGAAACTCTTGCAACAATCCCTCAATGCAAGTGAGGGGTTCAAACTTGTGACCTCGGCTTTGATACCGATTGTTACATTGGTCATTGTCGTTGCACAAAAAGATTAACCTATCAATGCCTGATACAACTTCCATATTTATACAAGATCCAAGATCTATAGGAGGTGGTTAATCCATGTCATGAACCTAAGCGTTGCACTACATAGCACAAGGAGACCAATGGAAAAACTCTTGCAACAATCAGGTGTTCATCACCTTGTTCTCTCTTTTGTGACAACATTCCCACACATGAGTGATCTAAAGTGAAAGAGTAAATATAAAAGGGCTTCATGTAATCAGGACTAACTAAGACTAGGGCTTCAACAATCAACCATTTTATTTCTTCAAAAGCCTTATTTTCTTCCAACATCCATTTTACCTTGGCATCTTGATTTCACATTGCATTTAAAGGTTTTACATTCTCAACAAAACCTATTATAAACAAATTCCTTACAAAATTGATTTTTTTGAAAAGGGACTTCATTTCCTTCTTACTCACAGGCGATTAGATCTTCAATATCACTTGGATTCCTTCAGCATCAATTGATATCCCTTTCTCTAAAATCACATGGCTGAGCAATTTGCTTTCAGTCACTCTGAAGATACACTTCCTTAGGTTAAGTGAAATGCCAAACTCCCGACACCTTTGGAATACTTTGCATAAATCTGTAATATGATCACCTCTCTTCTTACAAAATACTATCAAATTTTCCATATAGATGATACATTTACCTATCAACTCCTTAAATGTAGTATCCATTGCATGTTGAAATGTTTCCCTAGCATTGATCATACCAAAAGGCATATTCTTGTAAGTGAAGGTTCCCCATTTTGTAGTAAATGTTTTTTTATTTCTATTCTCTTATTGGACCATAACTTGGTTGTATGCTAAATATCCATCCATAAACGACATCATTTGAGAAATATTCACAATTTGTAGAACCTCATCCAATGAAGGCACCGGGTAATTATCCTTTTCTAATGCATGATTAATATTTTGGAAATCCACACATAAGTGGATCTCACCATTCTTTTGTGGACGGGTACCAAGTTTGTGACTCAAGTAGAATTCCTTACAAGAAATATAATATAGACTGACAACAATTTTTGTACTTCTTTATAGATAATGGGTTCAAGTAGAGCGTTGATGGGTTGCTTCCTTTGCTTAAATGGTTTTACATTAGCCTTAAGGGGAATTGTATGCTTGATAATATAAGTATCCTATGTCTTAAGATCCTCATAACTCCATGCAATAATGTCTTGATATACATGCATCGCTTCAATTATTCCTTTTCTTTTAGCTAGGGTATGGACTTAACCAATACAAATGTTCTTCACGTTCTCAGAGGTACTCATGTTGTATGTATCACACTGGTTTGTTGAAGAATCCTTCTTTGCCTGCTGATTTTGGTATCTTATCTGATCAAAGTCAAATATTTTCTCCAACTATACCATGCCTCTTGGAATAGTGTTTGTCTTCAAGTTAATTACTCCATCTATACATCTAATTCTACCTCTTCAAGTTTTACCTCATCAATAATTTGAGAGGAAAAAAAATCAAAGCTAGTAATGAATCAAGTATATGCTTATCATCTTCAAAGATTTGAAAATTGGTGACATCATACCACATAGATGGAGTAGGAGTAAGCTCGAATGTGAACTTCTTTAATCCTGAAAAATGAAAGAGGTTGCAAAGTGTTGGTTGCCTGAGCTAATGCATTAGTATTATGGTTTTTACTATGAGTAATTTAAAACTAGATATTGAAGGCATCAAATCCTTCTATCAAATCCTAGAATTGATTCCTATAGTTAGTCATTCTTCTATCATGACATGAGTATTTCTTTCTAGCCCACTTTATCACAAACTCAGAATCACCAAATACTTGCAATGCCCTAACTTTCATATATAATTCCACTAACAAACCATGAACTAATGCTTCATATTCGCTACATTATTGGTGCAATAAAACTACAGTCTATGTGTTGCAAAGAAGGTTTCACCTGTTTGGCTAATTAATTCGAAATCAGCTCCATCCCCTTGCTTTGATTTAGACCCATCACAATGTAAAGTCTGAAAATTAGTTAGGTTCATACCTTTATGATTGCTAGTGCGTACTTCATTCTTTAGTATGATACTTTTCTCAAGACTATTTTCTTGCTCTAGTAATTTCTCTTTTTAAGCTTTCTAATTTTATTTGTTAACATCAAAAAGGTTGATCCACTTCTTAATATCTTCAACACCAGTCAAGAAAAGACAACATTCAAAATTCAAATGGGAAGCATCGTGAATTTTGCATCTGCATGGTAGCAGTAAATCCTTTAAGTCCACATTATTTCCTAGACAGATCTAATCTTGTATGCATCTTTTCATAAATCCTTGAAAGCCCTCAAACAATCCAATATCTCCATCAGTCTAAGGATCAACATCATCTTATTCTACGAATACTTCATTACTGCTAGGAATTTGAGTTAAATCTCTTGACACTTCATATAGCATCAAAACTTCTTCTTTATCATCTTCCTCCACAACCATAGAAATATAGTTTCCCAAATCTATTTCTAAAAACATCACTTCATTTGTCTTATTATATTTGGTGATCATGTGCTTCATCCTTGTTTCTTGTTCAATGTGAATCTAATTTGGCATTCCCTTCCAAGGAAGCCACATGTGAAAATGATCAATGTGGATGTAACCATTAAGTATCGTGGTCTAGTATCTACTCAAAATTAAACCATATGCATCAGGAATGTCAGCTACTTGAATGCCAATCATTTTCTAGAATCTCAGATCCGATGATACTTGCATAGGGATTCTATTCAATTCCCTAATGACATTCACTTTTTTCTTATCTAACTATGTTAATTTTCACCGGGAAGGAGTGGGAGTAATACCTAGGGCCTTACATACTGGAAAGGCATGATATTTGTAGAAGCACTTGAATCTAACATATAGTTTTGCAAATTCTTTCCAAATATACACACAGTCAGCAAGAAAGGAGGAGCCTCACATTTTTCTTGAAATAGGCTTATTGGAGTGTATACCATATATCCCTCCACTATAGAACCCTCAGGATGTGCTCTTTGTCTAACCAAAACCTTCAAAAATTTTAAGTGCCTCTCAACCATTCACATTGACCTTGTGTGTACAAGTCCGCACAATTCAATCTCCTCAACTTGGTGTATGAGGTAGTGTTCTTGTGCATTGAAAAATGTCGAAGATAGACACTTTTTCATTTCACACATTAGACGAAGAATTTTTTTCTTCCAATAATTTATATCTTCTTTATGGATTTCTTTAGATGATAGCCATCTACAAGTGATTCAAGGCGCAAATATATTAATGAGATTTAACAAAAATATACAGTATATTACATAACAAGTAAAACAAATGGCAATTATAAGATATATACAACGAATTGAACAAATATCGCTACTTACCTCATGTATTTTCCAAGATCATATATAACTTGCTTGACATTGTTGTCAAAGTTGTATGGGAGAGATAGAGGTAGAACGTACTGCAACAATTATAAAATGATATTTTCATTATTTTTCCAAAAGTAGTAAACACAATACATTAAAAAGTACATGCATTATACAAGTGTATATAATATACCAGAATAATTACCTTAATGAAGGTATGCCAATCATGTGTTTTCATCCTTGATCCAAATTCACCTTTCTTTGTTATTATATTGTTTATGTTCGCAACAAATCCTGTGGGAAATCAAATTTTTCGTATGACTTCTTTTATAGCATTGCTTTGTTGCTCTATTAATAACCAAGGAAGGGAACTTATATTAATTTGGTTTCCATCTCTATTTAATTGAATGACATTTTTCATTGCATGATTGGCTACCTGAATGTCACTACAAATTTTGATAATTTTTTCTTTGTCATGCCTTCCATCCAATATTTTCCATAACATCAGTTAAGCATTCTTTCAAGGTACTGTATCAAACAAATTCACAATTTTAGAAGCTGCTCATAGTAGGGAAACCTACTAAATTGTTTGGGATCACTTTTCAGTCCCTGTGGAAGCTGTCTATTAATGCCTTGACGACCTTCATGAAGCATATAAGTTAACCAAATTAACAACAACAATCATTGTCAATTACAACATGAGTAAACACAACACAATATAAAAATATAAATTCAAAACATATCATATATGATAGATAAACAATTTGATCCGATGTATAATCTTGACAATTAATTCTATTATATTCCAACTTCCATAGGCGAGGTGTCATTCTTCATTGTTTTGATGTAGTCTCCTCTTTCCCATTGAAAAGATGTTTTTCAGTAGTTCGATACTTATGATTTCTATGGCAGTGCCTGGTACTACCAACAAACACTCGCTTCCTAAACTTAGTTAAACGACGATTTCATCTTTGGACCAATAAATCGACATGCAGTGATTTTCCCTTTGTTTTGAAGACTTTGCAAGATCATATAGCAATTGGATTTCAAATATGTCAATTTTTATAATCACCTATATATAATGAATAGATTATTTTAAAACATGCATGATATCTTACTTCATAAAATTAAATATTGTTAAAGTGCAGTTGAACGTTATAACATACCACAAAAATGTGTTAGCCCTGGGGCATCATGAATTGTCCATACAAGCATTGCATGGAATTGAAATTGTCTTTGTCCTATTGGTCTAGAGACGCCATACATAGTGACGCCATTCCATAAATTTAGTAACTCGTCGATAAGAGGCTTGATATATACATTCATATCTTTAACTTGGTACTTACCTAGTTGAATGAACATAAACATTACATAATTATTATAACCATTTTACTGCAATATATATAAATTAATGTACATGACTATTGAATGAAAAAAATATGTCATTATGCAACAAATAAGACAAATGAGATGCTACTACGTTAAAAAAAATTGATGTAAAGAAACACCTAGAACAATCATTGACAACATTATTTTCTCCTTCTTTATTGACATCTATGGAGGAATGTTATTGTTGATAACAAAAATAGGCCACACCAAGTAAATAGATCTCAACTCTCCAAATGGATTAACACCGTCCACTCCCAATGAAAGCTTGAGATTACGAGGTTCTTCTTTAAAGTGTGGCCATTTTTCCTCCATGTCCCTAAATGCAGAACCATCCGCAGGAATTCAAAGAATGTCATCTCCACTTCTATTCCGTGCATGGTAATCCATAAATTCTGCTAAACTTTCACACCTAAATAATCGTTGCATACTTGGAATAATGGAAATATAACGAAGAACCTTGTGAGGCAACTTTTTTGTTAGTTGATTTGTTCGATATCTACTGATATGACATTTCGGGAATTCTATTGCAAATTCTTGTTGTTTATGATATATAATATGATCATTGGGACATGCATCTATTGCTTGATACTCTATTCCGATATCTTTCATAATGGCAAATAAATATCGGTATGAGCGAGGTAAAATATTTGATGGGGGTAACAAAAATTCACCAATTAATTTACAACAAAAAATAATTTGTTAATATAAAGAATATTAATGGTACATATTTCATCCTTTATTTACTAGTGATGAACTAACAACAATTAAAATAGATGAAAAAAGATGACATATATGACATACCTTAACATCTGTGAGATTAAGTATGTCATAAACCATTCATAACCTTCAAGTTCAACAACAACAATACAACAGAGAAGAGTTGTTTGGGAGCCTTTCAAAGGGGCTCAGATAGCCTCTCTAAGTACAGTAAATCATGAACATCATCAAAGTCATCTCGATCATCATGATCACTTCTACCACTAAATGTGTTATGAATCAATGTATTTGTACTATCACCTCTAACTATTTTTTCCGGGCGCATGATCATCTTCTTCCATAGGATCATTAACTTCAACTTTGATATTCATAGCTCCATGTTTGTCCACTTGTAAAACTACATTCTCCCGCCATGATAATCCATATCATTCCTAGGGTGCCCTGTAATTCCTTTTATAATAATGATAGACACAAATGTCCATGATCATGATCAAGTGGGATTATATATATATATAATGTTAAAACAATCTAAACATTTACAAATTCAATCAATATAAACACATATAATGAACAACTTTCATCAATGGACATAATCATGCCCCCTTCAACGTAACCATGATGCCTGCCAATGTTTCTCAGCTGTTGTGATTAAAAGTCGTCTCGTCTTTAAGCCCTTGCAATTATTGCAAGGACAATAACATTTCCTATCACCCTTTCTTTTCAATCTAGCCTACAATCTATCAAGTGTCTCTTCATTTTGTTCTGGACTAATATTACCTGACATGATTTTTCTTTGCCAAGCTTGACTATTTAGATCTTCAAAAAATATCAAACTCACACTCCAATAATTTTTATTCATAGACAGGTAACAAAATCTAATAATTCTGATATTTTACACCAAAAAAATTTGGCATGCAACCACCCCTGCAAAAGAGAAGATAGTATGAAGTTAATGACCCCAAAAAACACTTTAAAATGCTAATTCCAAAACTTATTAAATTCTGATTTTACTATGATTTCCAACCGTTAAGACTCCTAAAATCAAAATATTGAACTTGATCAGAAACTTCCTACAACGATGGAGGTAGCGAGCTAGTAAGCAAGTGACCCATTCCTAAGGAGCAAGTCGAGAATCATCATTATAATGTCAATGCTGATTTATCCTTTTAGTTAAAGATGCAATGTGTCACTTTTATGGCGATCTATCCCTAGGGCCCTCAACATTGAGAGAGCCCTAATCACACAAGGAAGCACACACTAGTAGAATTTGGCAAATAAATGACTAGGTGACTAAAAAATTTAGTCACAACAACTAAAAATGACTAATTCTACTCATTTTTTGCAACTCAGCTATAAATGAGTAAATAAATTACTAGTTTGGTCGTTGATTAAAAATTATTAGTCACAAAAATAAAAATGACTAAATAGTTAGTCATTTATTTAGTCACAATCCATTTGAATAAATCATTTAAGGAATCAAGAATATAGCCCTCCAAAATACTCTAAAACTTTAATAAAAATACCCTAAAACTTTTGTCAAAATCTTATTTTCAGGCGTAGTCCACCAGAATGGAGTTTTCATTTTAATAAACATACTCTAAAACCTTCATCAAAATATTATTTTCAAGCATAGACCACCAAAATGGAGAAGTGTTTCTGTAAAGAATGACATAGAATGGTGATGAGATGTGTGTGAAAGGAGGCATAGGATTCATTGCTACTTATCTCATTCGTGCTCTGCTCAACAAATCTTACATTGTTCCTGCTACTATTTGTAATCTAGGTATTTAGTTGACATATATTTGCATAATCTCAAATTCCTTCAGAGGCTTTTGAAGTATCAATGTATCCTATATAGGGTTTA
This sequence comes from Sequoia sempervirens, assembly GCA_007258455.2. Classification (NCBI taxonomy): domain Eukaryota; kingdom Viridiplantae; phylum Streptophyta; class Pinopsida; order Cupressales; family Cupressaceae; genus Sequoia; species Sequoia sempervirens. The sequence goes on along the minus strand of VDFB02271358.1, from coordinate 1,109,670,616 downwards.
AAATGATTTCTTTTAATTAAAAAAATAAATAAATGATGTATTTCCTTATAATTAGATAATGTGGAGATCTCCTAAATCTGCCCCAGCACACTATCCTCTTTGGCACTGTATTCATTACTCTAGCTACTAGGGTTTTGCATGTGACATCTTTAATATCTTCATGACCGTGGCTTTAAATAGATCTCATTCTTTTCTTTAATCATTTTCATGGTAACCCTTGAGTTCCATAATCCACCTTCAATCTCTTCTAAGAACGGTGTCTTAAGCTAACACATAGATGCATATAAAGCAAGTCCTTCATACCTGCCATTGTTCCAACCACCACTCCTTGCCTTGCTTAAAATGTTGCCTCCATAAGCACAATAGCATGTTTTAAAATCATAGTTTGCCATGATTGACAATTAAGGTCACCACTTTCATCAAGATACAATGAGATTTTTGTTTTCAAACTCAAGGCATTATGCAAGATAACATTGTGAATTGTTTGTTGTGTACGATTTGATTTTCTTGCACATTTACTGCTTTGCTAACTTCCTTTAAGACTAGGTATTGCACCCTCACCTGCAATCTCAAACAACTCACTCACTATCACTTGAAGATTCCTTTCATGAGCATCCTTCTATAAAATCAAACTATGCCCTATAGACTGCCTACTTACTACTGGGACTCATTGTTTCATGGTATTGTAGTTCTTAAGATCCTTCAACCTTATTGACACTACTTCACAGTCCACAAGGTATTATTCACTATTCTCCCATCTTTGATGAGTCTCAAAACACTGCTCAAACATGCAATCCACTACCTCCATTATACATTAATGACTAAGAAGAAACATTGAACCTATGATTACCACTATTACTTCATTTGGACAGTCATTCCCTGATTGCATTTCCTTGTCTAACACTACCAAAAGCATTTGAAAAACCCTTAAGGTCAGCAAGGGGGTAAGGAAACTCACTGTTAAAATCTCCACTTTACTATGCAAGGTTTGAGCTTTATTATCTTGTCACTGCTTAGCCTCTTTTTGACTGTCACATCTCAAGTTACTGTCATTCTTCTTACCATAGATTGCATTTATAATGTCACTAAGCTACATAGTGTGCTTGTTATTGGCTACAATCTTTAGATTCCAAGATTTTGTTATTAGCTACAATGTCTTAATCTTTCTGGTATTGCAACCTCACTAATCCGCTATAGTTATTGTTTATGTTTCTACAGAGGCCTAGGGTTTGTACCCTAATCATTCTCTTACCAATGCTTCTATTGGTATTAAAAAACAACCTTAAATCTTGGGTTAGAAAATTAGTTGTCTTGACAAAGTTGTGGTATGATCTTGGATTGTATCCTAGAGTGTGTGGGAAGCTTGTGTTTGATCATTAAGGTATGTAAACTTGATCATGGAAATGTATCCTATATAGCATGGGTCTTGCTTTAATACTTTCCATAATGGTTATTAGCAAATCACATTATTATAGTTTGCGGTAACCCAAGATTGCATTCAAGTATGTAACAAACTTGGTTTGTAGTTTAAGCTATACACTTTTAAGTAACATTCATAAGGTTTAGAAAATCTTGATCACTCTCTAGAATAACCCATTAAACATGGGTTGTGTTGAATGCACTACATAATTGATATAACACAACCACTCTGCATATCAACCAGAGTTATAGGCTCTTTATTGCAGCAAGAGGTAATCACTCTTCGATCATGCTATAATTACATCCTAACCTACTAAACGTGAGACAACCTGAATGCACCCAATGATGATTGACACCTACATTATACAACTTGAATTAACTACATTATATGAGTGCCTCCATTTCTATCACAACATAGCCACATTAAACTTGGGTCACACATGAATGCATCCTATATTTTTTATGGCACAACTGTGACACATGACCAATATAGTTATGGATCACATAATTATAGTCACAAGAATTTGTTCCTTGGTTGTGATCTTATGGTGATTCCACACAACAAAATTTGGACATGAAATTCTCAAAACCCTAAACCTCTAAAAATGAAATATGATGAGAAGTTGCTTTAAAATATGATTTTCAAACCTCGAACTACAAATCTGAATTCACAATTGAATTCTGCAAAAAGACAATGACTACCCTCAACCTGGCGATATCTTCTTGATTTTTTTTTTTTTTTTCCCAAGAAAATCATCCTTAGTTCTCCACAAATTGTCTCAAGTAGAGAAAAACACTGTCGCAATAAATCAGCGAACTCACTTTTCTTTATGTCGGCCACAATTTGATATTTTTCTATTTTTCATGTTTCTTGAAATTTCGACGAAACTAATAGTTGACATTTCGACGAACGTTGGGTATAAACTTTCAAAAAATTGAAAATTACACATCAAATTTTCCAAGAACCTGACGATACATCAAATTATACATATTTCGTCAAACATTTTCATCATATTTTGCAGTCAAATGAGTTAGTGGTAGTGTGGGATAGTAATATCCTACTCGTAGGATTTGGTGTGTAGTGGAAGGCCCCAAACCATGATCAATCCCAAATTTGTCATGAAATTATTTCAATATTGCCACTGCTTCTTCCTTTCCTAAACAATGAAGATAGACTCGTTTGTAATTCCTTTTGTATAATATGGCACTTTTCATCATGTATCTACCTCTCTTTAAATGTAGAGTGCATCATTGAACAACATTCTATCATGGTGGACAAATCTGATTAAGTAAATAATACACCACATCATCATACCACCCATCTGAAGAAACATCCTCGAGGTTATATTGTTGTGTTGTTAATTCAGGATGTACTTCAACCATTGTTCATGATAACGCCTATCCTTGGACCAGCCTCATGGGTTGGATCTTCATATCACATTCCTGAAGCATGGTTACCCATTTAGCTCTTCGTTACCCCAACTCATTTTTCATTAAAAGGATCTTCACTATAGGGTTCAATACGATAGAAAACTCTTTATTCCTTAAAATATAATGTCTAAATTTTTTGATTGCATGGACTAATCCATAGGATTTTTTTTTACACTTAGGTAATGTAACTCGACATCCTTGAGTGGAGCACTCATAAAAGCAATCGGTGTTGCACTGGCGGTTGTCATTGCAACAAAAGATCGACCTATCAATTCCTAATACAACCACCAGATTTTTACAAGATCCAAGATCCACAAGAGGTGGTTAAGCCAAGTCACGTACCCAAGTGTCACACTACACAACACAAGGAGACTAAGGGTGAAACTCTTGCAACAATCCCCCAACGCAAGTGAGGGGTTCAAACCTGTGACCTTGGCTCTAATACTGATTGTTACACTGGTCATTTTCGTTGCACAAAAAGATCGACCTGTCAATGCCTGATACAACCGCCAGATTTATACAAGATCCAAGATCCATAGGAGGTGGTTAATCCATGTCACGAACCTAAGTGTTGCACTACATAGCACAAGGAGACCAAGGGAAAAAATCTTGCAACAATCAGGTGTTCATCAACTTGTTCTCTCTTTTGTGACAACATTCCCACTCGAGTGATCTAAAGTGAAAGAGTAAATATAAAAGGGCTTCATGTAATCAGGACTAACTAAGACTAGGGCCTCAACAATCAGCCATTTTATTTCTTCAAAAGCCTTATTTTCTTCCAACATCCATTCTACCTTGGCATCTTGCTTTAACATTGTATTTAAAGGTTTTACATTCTCAGCAAAACCTATTATAAAAACTTCCTCACAAAATTGATTTTTTTGAAAAGGGACTTCATTTCCTTCTTACTCGCAGGCGATTAGATCTTCAATATCACTTGGATTCCTTCAACATCAATTGATATCCCTTTCTCTGAAATCACATGGCCGAGCAATTTTCCTTCAATCACTCTGAAGATACACTTCTTTAGGTTAAGTGAAATGCCAAACTCCTGACACCTTTGGAATACTTTGCATAAATCTATAATATGATCACCTCTATTCTTAGAAAATACTATCAAATTTTCCATATAGATGACGATACATTTACCTATCAACTCCTTAAATGTAGTATCCATCCCACGCTGAAATGTTTCCCTAGCGTTGATCATACCAAAAGGCATATTCTCGTATGTGAAGGTTCCCCATTTTGTATTAAATGTTTTTTTATTTCTATTCTCATACTGGACCATAACTTGGTTGTATGCTAAATATCCATCCAGAAATGACATCATCTAAGAAATATTCACAATTTGTAGAACCTCATCCAATGAAGGCACCGGGTAATTATCCTTTTCTAATGCACGATTAAGATTTTGGAAATCCACACATAAGTGGATCTCACCATTCTTTTGTGGACGAGTACCAAGTTTGTGACCCAAGTAGAATTCCTTATAAGAAATATAATATAGATTGACAACAATTTTTGTACTTCTTTATAGACAACGGGTTCAAGTAGAGCGTTGATGGGTCGCTTCCTCTACTTAAATGGTTTCACATTAGCCTTAAGGGGAATTGTGTGCTTGATAATATAAGTATCATATGTCTTAAGATCCTCATAACTCCATGCAATAACATCTTGATATACATGCATCGCTTCAATTATTCCTTTTCTTTTAGCTAGGGTATGGACTTAACCAATAAAAATGTTCTTCATGTTCTCAGAGGTACCCATGTTGTATGTATCACATTGGTTTGCCGAAGAATCCTTCTTTGCCTGTTGATTTTAGTATCTTATCTAATCAAAGTCAAATATTTTCTCTAACTATACCATGCCTCTTGGAATAGTGTTTGTCTTCAAGTTAATTACTCCTATACATCTAATTCTACCTCTTCAAGTTTTACCTCATCAATAATTTGAGAGGAAAAAACATCAGAGCTGGTAATGAAATCAAGTATATGCTTATCATCTTCAAAGATTTGAAAATTGGTGACATTATCCGGTGTAGATGGAGTAGGAGTAAGCTCGACTGTGAACTTCTTTAATCCTGAAAATGAAAGAGGTTGCAAAGTGTTGGTTTCCTGAGCTAAGACATCAGTAGTCTGGTTTTTTCTATGAGGAATTAACTAGATATTGAAGGCATCAAAGCCTTCTATCAAATCCCAGAATTGATTCCTATAGTTAGTCATTCTTCTATCATGACACAAGTATTGCTTTCTAGCCCACTTTATCACAAACTTAGAATCACCAAATACTTGCAATGCCCTAACTTTCATATATAATTCGATTAACAAACCATGAACTAATGCTTCATATTCGCTACATTATTGGTGCAATAAAACTTTAGTCTATGTGTTGCAAAGAAGGTTTCACTTGTTCAGCTAATTAATTCGAAATCAACTCCATCCCCTTTCTTTGATTTAGGCCCATCACAATGTAAAGTCTGAAAATTAGTTAGGTGCATACCTTTATGATTGCTAGTGCGTACTTCATTCTTTAGTATGATACTTTTCTCAAGACTATTTTGTTGCTCTAGTAATTTCTCTTTTTAAGCCTTCTAATTTTATGTGTTAACATCAAAAAGGTTGATCCACTTCTTAATATCTTCAACGCCAGTCAAGAAAAGACAACATTCAAAATTCAAATGGGAAGCATCATGAATTTTTCATCTGCACGGTAGTAGTAAATCCTTTAAGTCCACATTATTTCCTAGACTAATCTAATCTTGTATGCATCTTTTCATAAATCGTTGAAAGCCCTCAAACAATCCAATATCTCCATCAGTCTAAGGATCAACATCATCTGATTCCATGGATACTTCATTACTGCTAGGAATTTGAGTTAAATCTCTTCACACATCATATAGCATCAAAACTTCTTCTTTATCATCTTCCTCCACAGCCATAGAAATATAGTTTCCCAAATCTATTTCTAAAAACATCACTTCATTCGTCTTATTATATTTGGTGATCATGTGCTTCATCCTTGTTTCTTGTTCAATGTGAATCTAATTTGGCATTCCCTTCCAAGGAAGCCATATGTGAAAATGATAAGTGTGGATGTAACCATTAAGCATCCTAGTCTAGTCTCTACTCAAAATTAAACCATATGCATCAGGAATGTCAACTACTTGAATGCCAATCATTTCCTAGAATCTCAGATCCAATGATACTTGCATAGGGATTCTATTCAATTACCCAATGACATTCACTTTTGTCTTATCTAACTATGTTAATTTTCACTGAGAAGGAGTGGGAGTAATACCTAGGGCCTTACATATTGGAAAGGCATGATATTTGTAGAAGCACTTGAATCTAACATATAGTTTTGCAAATTCTTTCCAAATATACACACATTCAGCAAGAAAGGAGGAGCCTCACATTTTTCTTGAAATAGGCTTATTGGAGTGTCTACTTGAGAGACTTGAGCCTTTTCTTTCTCCTTCCCCTTTCCTTTTTATTTTTATTTTTCCTTTCCTTTACCTTTATCCATGATTTCTCTAAGTACTAGCTCATTTTTGGTCATGTTAGATGGAACTTTTCTTGCTGTTGCATCTTGTGAAGCTTTTGGTTGAGCAGTCCCATTCAATAATTTGAAAAAGGAATTTTTGATTTGTGGTACCCTTGATAATTCAAAGTATGAGAAGTCAACCTTTACTTTCTTCAATTCTTCAACCACATACTCTCCCATCTGAGCAACTTCAATCTTGAATTGATCCCTCTTTGCAAAATACTTAGTTGGTACCTCAAGAAACAAAGGGTTGTTGCTTATGTTCAGATTTGGAGGCACATTGAAATTTTTTGGTGGAGTGGAAGTAGTAATTGGACAACCAACATGTTTATTCCGTAATTTATAAGGTTTCATTTGCAAATGGAACATTTGAACTTCATCCATATGAGCTTCCTCTTCTTTGAGGCAATCAACATCTGCATCAAATAGTTGAGAAAGAGTTTCTTTGTTACACATCTTTTGTTTTGGAAACATCTTATGTAGGCTCTTCTTCAGGCTCACTATCTTCAGCTTTAGAAAATGGGGGTTGATTCACCACCATTACTGAATCTTATGGGTGTAATGGCACTATATCACATCTAATTGTGCTATCATTATTTGTAGCATTCTGCACCTCCATCTGAAATATGATGGAAACAACTTGGAATTCTGGACAATCAAGCTTTGACTGCTTATTAGTGCTATAGATCCTACACCATCATGATAATCCAGCTTCAGCCAGGTAAACTCCTTTTGATGAATTTTTAGGATTACTTGATGGGTCAAGTGGAGTAGGAACTCCTCCATTGTTAGGTTGAGTATTCCATGTTCTATTCTTCCTTTGACCTTGCTTACACTCAAAATTTTGACCCGAGCTTTGACTCGGATCTCTATTGTAACTAACTTGAAGACTCTTCTATGAAGCTTGAAGTTGGTTATTTTGATTTCTAAGGTATGTTAGCTTAGTGGAAAACTTCTTAACTTGTTCAACCAACTCATTAATTTAATCTTTTTCAATTGGACTTAGGGTTGGGACATAATTTTGAAGATGCATAGGTTGTGTTGTTGTAGACTTCTATAGATAAGGAGGTACTTCAAAGTTTTGCAAGAAAGCTGGTATATTGGAATTTTGTGAATAATTTGGTGGATTAGAATTTTGCAAATAGGAGGGGATTGTGGAAGGATTTTGATTCAATGGAGGGCCTGGGTGAGGCACTATCAGAAATTGAGGGACTTGATTCATCATAGGGGTATGATTAGCTAATGCTTGAGTTAATCCATGAATTTTTCTAGGATTTCCAATTGGGCCTGTAGAGACGTAAAATATATTGATTGACATTATGCATCTGATCCTGACTTACTAACATCGTTTCTTCCTGAATCATCCCTCGATCTAACCATTTAATCAAATTCCCCCTATCTAATTAAATTCATCAACTTTCATCCCTTAGTTAAATAAACCATTTTGTCTAATTAAGTCACTTTCTCTTGTTAATTAAATCAATCCATCTAATCTAATTATCCCTATTTAATTAAATAATCAATTTATTTGATTAAATCTCTAAAGTCTATCCATTAAATTAAATAAATTAAAACCTTATTTGATTTAATCTAACACCATCCCTTTTAATTAAATAAATCAAAATTCTTATTTAATTAGCCTCTTATCATATTCCTCTCTTATTTGATTTAAATAAATCCATAAATTTGAGTCAAATAGGTCACATCATCTAACCTCTCATTAAATTAATTAACCCTTGATTAATTTAATCTCATCTCATGTCACATCCTCTAGATAATGCAAGTTGCACATGAAAATAGATTTAATTCATTTATTAAATCTCTATTTTCCTCACAAGGCATCTTTTGGAATATTCTCTCAATTTGAATTGAAAAATTCCAAGTCAACATGTAAATCCAACAAGGCAATAAATTCATCTTACATGTCCTTTGCCTTGAGCCAAGTGGCATTTATTGCATTTTCCCTTCCCTCTTGCATGTCATTTCAACAAATTTGAAATTCAAATATTATGCATTTATTGGCATAAACCCCAAATCTTGCACATCCATCATCCATTCATAGCTTGACAAGTGGCATCATATCCTTGGATGAATGTTAGTCCCACATTGCTCAAATTTGGACATTCATCCATCTTGGAATTCTATAAATAAAGAGCTCATACCCTCATTTCATCATCCACAATCTAGGCAAAGTTACCATGCTCAAATATCTCTTGAATTTCATCCATTATCATTAAGTCATAGCTAGGTTTTGCAGATTTTTGGCTTGGAGTCTTCATTCTTCACCAATAAAGTGGATCAATCTCTTCAACATTCGAAACTTGCATCTTAGGAATTAGGAAAGGGCCAATTTTCACATCAAATTGGCACCAATTCCCCCATGGGATCATGAGTTTTCATATTTAAATTAGGATTAAATCTAGTTTGTCATTTATATTGTGTTCTTCATTGTTTTCTTTCCTATTTTGAATTTGTAAATGGATTTCATGGGGAATCCTTATTTTGGCTTGCAATGTCTAACTTGAGGTGTTTATTCTCTTTGTTTTGTAGGTACCAAGGTTGGGGTTCGCATAGGGCCTAATGAAGGAAGTGGGCCTATTAGATGATTTCCTAAATCATCACTTTGTTTGACTACTTCAACATAGGCATCAACTACGATTTGTGGGGGTTGATGCATCCTCTTTATGAAAGTTGCAATAAGATTATCTAGAGTAGCATACTAAACTATCATGGCTGAAGCATCACCTACAACATATGGGTCTTGCAACCTAGTATAATCCATATGGAACCTATTACTGAAAGATTTTATAGGTTCATTTACCTCCCTTTTAATTGGCACAAACTATTTGTATAACATAGTGGGATCAATAGGAACCTTAAATTTCTGCAAAAAAGTATTTTTCATTTATCCCAATCTCCTATTGATCTAGAAGGTAAGTGAATATAACAATAGAATGCCTCCTGACCTAACTAAAATGGAAAGAGTCTATAGACCACATCTTGGTGCTCAATCACACTGTTTTTAAGAGCTGCCTCAAAAACCTTGATATGTTCCTCTACAGTCCTATTGGGATCATTAGTGTAAAACTTGGAACACAAATTCTCTAGGTTCTTAGGCATCTCATGATATTCTTTGAAGGAGAGGGGTGATGTGTTAGCAGCTAACCAAGCTAGTGGTGGAGGTGGAGGTGGTAATGGTTGAGGTGTAGCAACCAAGGTGTGGGATGAAGATGAAGATGAAGAAGTGGATGATGTGGAACTAAAAGATGGAGAAGGTGGAGTAGGTATGAAAGGTGGTGCTAAAGATGAAGTTTCTCCTAACTTGGCTCTCCTAGCCCACGTAGGGGTCCTTAGCTGTTGAAACTCTCCTTTATTAGGTATGGATATGAGTACTCTATAAAATATTTGAGGAGATAATGACCATGTACACTCTAGATTTGTTCAAACAAACCTCCTTCTAGCACCAATTTTGTTGATGATTGTTTTAGCACTACACGACATAGATAAAACACAAGTGTTCTACCTCTCTTGAAAGGTGACTCTCTTCAAAAAAAACATGAGAGAATAACCCCAAGGTTTATAAGGTCGGGTCTTGGAAATGTAGAAAACAACTCAATAGTGGTGCAATGTTTTGATAATCACAAAGGGAATTTATGGTTAACAAGGCTAGAAGCTTATGGGACTGGAATGAGGCATTAAGAAGTCTGAGAATTGGTTAGAACTCTCACTATAATTTTAGAACAACAGTTTGAAAATAGTGTTTTATCATCAAATACAACAATGTAGTGATGTTGGAATCCTATAATAACAGGTTTATAAAGAAATATCAAAAGATGAGGGTTAAAGAGAAATCCTAAATCTAAAACCTAAGGACAGTTGTAGTAATGGTTGATGCTTCAGATAGAAAAACTCCCAAGATTAATCTTTGCTTAACCAAGGTTAACCTATAGTATCACAAAACAAGTGCAATCTTCAAAGATGATCTTCAAATTTTCAAACTGTAACATTCATGTACATAGGTGCATAAGTATACACAGTTGAACTTGAGTACATAAAATTAGCTCAACTAACCTTGCAAAGTAGCTTACAATAAAAAAAATACAAAAGGTATGAGCAGGAAGTTTATAAGATATCTTAGCACTTTTCCATTAAATGAAACTAAACATAAACTAATAATGCTGAAAATGAAATTGAAAGATAGAATCATGCATACATCCAAAGAACATAAGGAAATCACCAACACTTGTATTTATTCAAAATGCCTTGTACAACAATTCATATCTCTCTTTTCAAATGAGAAGAGGCTGCTATTTATAGATTTTACATTTCAAATCAATGGCTAGGATTAAATCCTATTCAATGGCCTAGATTTCATGTCCTCTAGGGTTTTGGATACATTAAATGAATTTACAATATTCTCCAATATACAATTTTTTCACATATGAACCTAGAAGAATGTAAAATATCACTATCCTATTTTATATTCAAGAAATATCCTACAAAATCCACAAAATAGGGTGCACACACTTTGATGTAACAACTTTTGTCCTATAGCTAGAAATTACAAATATTTATCTTCTATTAAAATATTTCTAGCTTTCTTTTCTTTTATAACATATTTAACAAAATTAAGTAAAGCCTTTGAAAATTGTTGTTGTGGAGGCAACTGAGCTCTACTAATCTTGAAGTTAATTTATTTGTACTCCTCCATCAACTCTGTGTGTAGGTCTGCACATGAATGCCTTCTTTGAATCAACTATTCTGACCTTGTAAATGCATGGGAAACAAAATACAAAAAGTTCTCATCTAAATTACTTGTAGCTCCTTTCTCTATTTTACTCCATGCATGTCTAATCATGTCTAATTTCCCTAACATCCAATTTTGTTGTAGACATCTATACTCCAAGTAAAAGCTCTAAAATTGAATCACACTCTAATAATAGATCAGTGATTCTTTCATTAATGAATTGCAACTTTGGAAACACCTTAGCAAGGACTTTTCTTATGAATTCGATGGAAAAAAGCCACACCTCAAGCTTGTTTAGCTCTTCCTTGGTCAAAATCTTCTCTTGTTCAAAAATTTCTACAAACAAACCTTTGATCACATGTAGCTTTGGGAAAGTCATGTCATAGTATCTTGGGAATGCTTTACACTCTTCTATTTCCTTATCAACCTCCATCCTCAAAATTTGGAACTGGTTATGCATTTCCACTCCAACATCTACAACCTTATCCTCAATAGTAGCTACACAGTTGATCCAATCAAAAGTGTATTTAGTCCAACTTCTCATTCATTCTACCTTACTCACTTCCTCCTTGGAAAAAATAGTCAGAGTAGGAGACTGGGAAGCAACAATTTGTTGAACGAAAGCAATTAACTCAACCACCCATGCCTTCAATTCTTTCTTGGTGGCCTAATCCTTGTCCATTAGAATGTTGGACACTAACCCCTAGAACTCGTCAATTTTTGTGCTCCACTTTCCAGGCCAATGTTTATTGACATGACTTGATAGCTTGAGGGCTTAATGGTGGTGGCATCTTTGTCCATCGTAGGAGTAGCCACATGCACCATTCAGGAGCCTGAAGTATAGGTTGTGATGTGTGACTGTACCTTTTCTTTCTTCCTCTCCTTGGGCTTTTGTACCACACGAGCCATAATCGCTTCAAAATGAGCCCTTGGATCCCATAATATTGGTGCTTTATCTTTTAGTTGTTTCTCCAACGATGAGCGAACCTGTGCTTGCTTTGCAAAAAATGTCTTATCTCATTGTTCTTCTTGTTGCAAGTTATCTTCATCCTTGGGAGCATCCTCTATTATCTTTTCTTCCTCTCCCATGTTCTCTTCTTATATCACTTTTTCAATATGAGAAAAATCAACATCTACTTCCTTTTCCTTTTTCTTTTCCTTTTCTTCTTCTTCCTCTTCTTAGATCTTTTCCTCCTCCTTATCTTCTTGTTCGTTTTCTTCTTCCTCTCCCTCAAAGACCTCTTTGTGTAGCTACTCTTTGAAATCCTTTCTTAGTTCTCCTCCTTTTGGATTCTTCTCTTCCTCATCATCAGAGACCTCATCAGGTTCCACAATTTTTATCCCCTCATCTAGCTCTTCAAAATACTCTTCTTGCTCTAGATTAGCAAAATCCTCACCTGCACTGACTTCCTCCTCAAGCTTTTCTTTTCCCTTCAGTTGCATCTCCTCCCACATATTCTCTGTATTCTCCATTTTAGGTGGTTCCAAGGGAGGAGGAGGAGTAGGTAGAGAAGTGGCAAGCTGAGACATAAGGATCCTCGTATCTAGGGACAACAAAGTTTTTGACAATCCTTGGGGCATATTTTGCAAATAGGCCTTGAAGGATTGTGGCAAAATGGTTGGCAAAGGTTGGATAGGGGAGATAGTAGGTGGTAATATAGAAAAGGTAGGTTGAGAGGGTGGAAGCAAGGAGGAAGATGGAGAAGATGATGCAGATGAAGAGGAATCAACCACAATCACCAAAGTCATAGGAGTGATGGATGAAAGGTGGACAAAGATGTCCATCACAGGTGGAGAGGATACATGTGGTAGAAGTGGAGAAAAAGCTGAAGGGAGTGGTGTAGTGGATGTTGGTGGTGAAGAAGGATGGGTAGGTGAATTGGTTTGAACATTCTCCTCAGAAGGAGAGGGATCCTCCTTGATAGTCTCCATAATTAAAGTGCCTCCCTTCTTAGCCTTCTTTGGAGGCCTCCATCCCTCTACAAATTTTCTTTCATATACTCAAGGATTTTTTGTGGGATGCATCTCAAATGTATTTTTCCTCTTTCAAAAGCGAGTAGGAAGAGGATATGTTACATCCTTTCTTGATGAGCCCACCTCGGTCTCATCTTCCATTTTCCCTCTTTCATCACTCTCTAGAGCTTTCTCTTGCTCCCATTCATCAAAAGTTATCTCCACTCCTTGTTGCGCCAATTGAGCAATTTGATCATCAAGCTACTACTTTGTCCTTTGTAGCACAATGGATGACCACATCAATGTTAGTCTCTTCTTCCTCAGTCCAATCGATCAATGGAAGTGGAACTTTGGATATCTTATTAAAGGAAACTTCATCTAATCTGGTATCATCATCCTTCACTTGATCGAGCACCGTATATATATATGTCTAGAGTTCTGACGAGCTCCAAAGACATTCTCATGTAGAGTCTCTTCCTAACTTCTTGATCATTTTCACAATTTTCCTAGAAGTCCTCCAAATGTGGCTTATGTGCATGCTGCCTTCCAACCTATTTTTTCAACTTTCCCCAGGCGTCAACACTTCCCCATGCAATTTGGAAGATGAGCACATACTCCTGAATCTCTTTATTAGAGTTCTCTGCTAAAAATTTTGTCAGGAACACTTACATTCCTCTTCCTAGTTTCATGGGGTAAGGTACCCCAACTCTATGCTTGAATTGAAAAAAATGGTGCGAGGTATGCAATTGTCGTGTGAGATCAAGTAAGACCATCTTGTTTGTTGGATACCTCAACAACCCATATGATGTCAGGGTTGAGAATCCCTCAATCCCGGAGTATGTGAACTTGGGGAGCTAAATGAACGAGTAGACAATGTTCGTCACCATAGCTTTAGCTTCACCTAACAATTATCTAAGAATATATATAATAAAGGCATCATTTACCTACTTGTATTTTCTTTTGAAGATTTTGTATTGGAGCTGCGGGTGGCATTCATAAACAATGTTTTGATTTAGACTTGTTCCCAAATTGCCTCTACATGTCAGACCTCTATATAGGAAGTTTGTTGCCAATATATACACAACATAGGAGGTCATGTAGAAATCCAAGGTCTTATTCAACAAAACAAACTGTGCATGGATTTTTTCACTGATCATCTTTTCCCAATGGAATATGATATTTCCCCTCAAAATCTCCTCGATGAAGTACCACATCCACTCCTTGAATATGTTATACATAGGAAGTCCCGCGATCCCTCTCAACAATGTAATTGAATCATTTGCTTCCTTGAAAAAATCACTCCCGTAAAGCTTCTTGGGAAGCTTTCTTGCACTAGGATGAGGAGTTTGCATCCATTTCCTATTGATGACCTGGGCACAACCTAGAGGATTTTCCTTCCACACATTAAGAGCATATGCCCTGTCAGTTGCCTCCATCTCTTTGAAAGAAGAAATCCCAAATGTATGTGCAATAGACAGAGGCAATAAGTCAGCCACCACCCATTCTTTCGAAGTGACAATTCTTCGAGAATCCCTGTGGTAGAACTTCCTACACCCGTGGATTAGATTAGGGCTAACCAAAGATGGTGGAAACCTTGCTATGTGTTCAATGCCACTCTTTATAATTTTTCATGCCATGTCACTTTTAGGATTGATTGGGACACGTTCTCTGAATTCATCGATATTGATATGTCCCAAGTTGGTGAATGATATTCTATCCCAATCTGAGGAAATTTTGGAGGTGACCTCCACACCATGGAACTCGTACTTCATCTTTTCCTTTTCCTTTTCCTTTTCCTTTTCCTTTTTGATCTTCGCTTCTCTATCACTCTTCCCTGCTTTCTAAAAAAATTCCATAAAACCTGCAAGAACAACACGTAATAAGATGATTTGATTAAACAAAAAGATGAGGCATTAGTATGATTGAGAAACATATCATCAAGGCCCAAAAATCATCATAAATTCACCAAATACTAGAAAAGGGATGTTAAAAATAGCTTCGTGAGGCAATTTCTAGCATTTTGTAGGTTTTGAGGCTGTGTGGGCTGAGGAGTTGTGGGGATGTGACATGATGGTGCCATAGGTAACAACGCCGATGGAATGGCAACCCGTAAACGAAATCCCACGTTGAATTTTCCCCAATGAGAAAAGACTTGGCAATCTCAAAGTTTAAACAATTTGGCACATGGAAGATGTTCATTCAAAGTCATTCAAGTCTTTCAATTTAGTAAATTTATCATTTAGGCTCATGTGGAAAACCCCAATGTGGAAGCCACTTAATCGGAAGTCGGTAATGAATATGCCAAAAAATGGTGTGAGCAACACAAATTTTTGCATATGGCTTCTCGTAGCACAAACTCCGCAATGCAAAAAAGAACAGATTTTAGAGTCAACTCCTTTTAAAGAACGTGAGGAAATTTGAGGATCGAAGGTTTTCACTTTAGCACTTATTTTATACCCCATTTTTACTTATACGAGATCCTTCAATGCGGGAGCCAAGGAGGCGGAAGCCACAAGAACCCATGCCATCAAATGACATGAGACTGGCCGCTTCCCACCTTCGGATTTCCATATGATCTTTCTCGTAATCGTGAAAGACTTAGTAAATTTTAGCTTGATTAATCAAAACATGGGAATAACTAAAGCTTTCTACAAAATGAGGGAAAAGATAGGCAAAAACAACAAGAAGACCACTATAATACAAGCCACCCAAATGACGAACACAAACACAAACACAAACATAAATGATGGATAAAGAGAGCACAAGAATTTGCAAGTGTTCGTTGAGGTAGTTGTAGAGCTCAAATTTGCTTTGAATGCATAAGGTAAATGAACAATAAATTTTGGATTAACCTATAAACCTACTCATAAACCACCCATAACTCTCATTAAATGCTTCGCTAATTCTTCTGATATTAGATTAAAATGTACGATAGAAGTGACTAGTGTGATAGTTGAGGCAACAAGATGTCATCATCATCGGTCCTTTGGGATCGAGGGTTCACTTAGAGGAAAACCCCAACACATGAAAGGCTAAGGTAGTGAAGACGATGAGGAAGTGGTTAGCAAACATCATAGGTTGGGCTCAATGGGTATAGCATACCAACAATAGGTTTCTCGAAACTCCAACACCCAAACAAACACTCACAAGAAAAAGAAAGGAAAAAATATGATTAAAAAGGGGAGAGCACAACAAAAATGGAGAAGGAAAAGGAGGAAGGAAAGAAACATAAAGGACAACAAGAAAAGAAAGGGGGTCCCCACTTTGTTAGAAACAAAATGGGGCATGGGTGCAAGACACAACAATCTTATGATTCTAGTGTCACACATCCACTAGTACTACATGAGGCATTTTGAGGGGAGGTTTCATGGTTTCTCTTGTTATCTTATTTTTGGAAGGGATAATTTCCTCACATGGAGTTCTTTTCTTCTCACTTTTTGGGGGGTCACATTGACCTTTTCTCTTTTCTCTCCTATGGAGGGGGATTTTTTTTGTAATTATGTGATAAAATTAATCCTTGGAGGGTCATGATAAGTCCTCCTTTCTTCTTCACTTTTACATTTTTCATGCATATTTAATCTTTTGGAGAAAGTTTTATTTTCCACTACATTATATCCTTTACTTCATTTATGAGAAATTTGTTTGTACATGGGTACCTAACATTGCCTAGTATTTAGGACCTATCATCATTGTATTTATTTTCCCTAAGTTGTACTCAATAGGGTGTTTTAGTGTAGCTAGGGTCAATATCCATCTAGTTAGTTTATCAAATTTTATAGGTTGACCTATTCACACTTAGCTTAAGTCCAACTTTGGAATTTTTTGTCTCTCTTCATAGGAACTTTACAATGTCCTCACACTTTTCCTAAGTGGCTTAATATTTTTTGCATTATTGGAAGGTTAGTAAGCGGTTTAACCCTACCTTCCTTCCTTCCTCCTTGTCATATTAATACAAGGAGTCTTGTTATACATACACTATCTCATTTTAGGATAGGCATGGTTTTGTGCTCATAATTTACTTGTGGAAATTATCATTATTTTTATATTTTGATCTTGATTGCTCCAACATGGTATAAGAGACATGAATTTCAAGTTCCTTCTTGAATTTTGGTGAATCAATAGTTAACAAACTGTCATCAGAGTGTCATGGAGCCAAAAAATGAGTAAGGCCCAAGAAATAAGAAATTAGCTTTCATTTTATCAAATTTGGTAATAATGAATTTTTGGTAATTTTTTTTGTAATCTATAACCTATTGTACCATACAATACTGTATGGAATCTGTATGAATTTGTACATGAATGCAATTTTTTTATTTTCGAAGAAAAAAATTTCAAAAATAAATTTTGTTGGTTTGAGTAAAACTATTTCACTAGTTTAGAATTTTTGTGGGAAAATTTTAGCCTATCAATCTAGTTTGTGGCATATTTTTGGTGTTTTTTTATTATAGATTGGAAATTTTTTGGCTCTCGATTTTTTATATAATTTCCTTTAGCCCTAATAGTATTCATCACTAGTGTCCAAAGCATCAAGGTAGAAATTTTTATTTACCCAAGGTTTGAAGGAAAACCCATGATATAGTCATCTAGGGCTCGTCCTCCTCACAAATAGCTCTTCTTATCAAAAGTGGCATCAACACCATTGTTGTTGTCATTTGAGATTTAGCCTTAATGCACTAGTTGACATAGACCCACTCCATTGTATGGGTAGTGCTTCCTCAAGCTTTTCTAATCAATATCATCTAGGTACCTCCATCACTACTCCTTTGGCTCAACTTCCACCTCTCAATAGGTGTCTCAACCCCTAGTAGCAACATATTTCATTGGCCTTTAAATCCTTTTTTCCAAACTCTTAAAATCATCAATCAACAACCCTGCCATTTAATTCTCTCCTAACATTTTTTTAATCATTCACATTTGATGTAATTGTATCATTCTATATCCACCAAAACATTGATATCTTATGTTAACCACTAGGGTTTAATTTACACCGCTAGAATTTTATGTAAATGCTAAAAAAATCTATAATTATAATATTTTAGATTAACTACGAACAAATAATTTTGGCATTTTATGTTTGCTAACATCAACGTGATATCATGTTAACATCATCCTTCACCCCCAAATTTTTACCCCCTCTCTATCAACACTTTCATTTTGGCACTCCAACTTCATAGGCAAATATCTAGGCCATACAAAAAAAAAAATTGAATGTTTTTTATTTGAGGTAAAAAAAATCCCTATCTAGTAGTGTAATCATTTTATAATTTATGTGTATAGATTTATTAGAAACCATAGATTCTTAAAGGTTTCCTTGCATAGTTCCCATTTTTAGAACTTAAAAGGGCTTGTTTGGGTACTTTCAAACTCTTTTTTGAGTTCCATTATTTTTTAAATAGCTATTTTTTTAGCACTACATAATGGTGTTGTTATTTATTCTTAAAAGTGTCTAAATTTTAATTTTTTACTATTTGCCTCCATTTTTAGCATTTGTAACAATAGAACATCAAATTCACCATGTGATACTTGTAAATTCACTAAAAATAAAGTGCCAAACACTAAAATTGTATTGGGGAGCTAAATTGATTGAATCAAGGGGCAGTCTAATGATTCTCCTTTTATATTTGTTGGTTTTGAGATTATGTCTCTTACACTAAATCCCTTCCATTTGAGTATTCTTCATAATCCTCTTAATAAATGGAAAATTAAATATGTGTATAGGAGCAAATTTGCACCCCTTGTGTAAGTTCCCCTTTTGCGTCCCCTCACCTTATAAAATCAAACCCAAAGGAAAAATTCCACATCACCCATCTGAAATGCATCCAATTGGCGTGTGTTGTGTGTGTCAGTGGGGGAATTTTTGTCAGGGACATGAGCACAATGTATAGACATCTGTGTGGCCCACTACCATCCCTGGCAGATTCCTGCCTCTGGAGTCTATAGGGATGTTACACTCCTCATTGGGGATGAATTGCAATGCCTTTGTGCAACCAACTGACCTGAAAAATGGCTCCTTCTCTTCCATTTTGGTCTTCAAATGCATCCATTTCACAAATACTTCATCTCTTTAGCATTTCTTGATCCTTTACACTCTCATTTACTCAATCTATCACATTCTCTCAAACATTTTCACAGCTCCATTGAGCATTGCATTGAGCAATCTTGTTACTTTGTCAATTCCATCCTTGTACATGTGGTGCTACCATAGAAGCTACGAGTTTGGAGTCTTGTGAGACCTCCCTTCATCACTGCTATGGCCGTGATGAATTTTTCAAGCTCGTTGTTTGCGTTCTCCCTTCATTGGCCTTTAGAACCTTTTGGGTGGGGGTGGTATCACTTCATTTTCCTTTTGTGGTTTGATAGAGTAGCGTAGCATCTTTCGTAGTGTACAATACTCTCTTTTCTTCTCTCCTTTATCATACTTTCTACTTTGTGGATTTTTTGGTTGTTTGTGGAGGTGGAAACACCAAAGCGGGGATTTGACTGAGGCAAACCCCTATACAACCCAACATTTTTCCCTCTTACTTGTGTGTAGGTGAACGTGTACATGGAACTCATTGGAAAATTGGAGCTTTAGTGAGTTGATATTCGTCACCCTTGTCTTCATCTACTTGCTTTATCTTTTACGTAGTTACTTTTTGTACTTCTCAATTCTATTTATCTCGTTAAAACTTGTTAGCTAGGCAATTAGTAGGTTCTTTGGTGTTTTATACTGTACTTTACATTTTCTATCCGTACGGATGCTAGCGCACCAAAGAGATGTTAGCACATTGTGTTGTCGTCCTAGACCCGTGTTGTTGTCCTTAGATAGAGGGTTGTCTGAGGTACAATTTGGACTTCAAGTACCGACTCATCTAGCCCCATTTAAACTTTTGGATTTGTAGAGTGATAGAAGCACTTGGGGTGCTCTTCATTCTTGATTCTTATCCCAAACACCCGTTAGCTTGAGG